>VZSV01000388.1:0-41017 GCA_013398735.1 Nothocercus julius
GGGGGGGGCGACATGTGTCATTGCCTTGCCACAAGGCACCTGCATATTATGATTCACTCAGCATCTTTTTCGTGTACCCCTTAGTGCTTTGCTGAGGAGCAAGCTCCGGAAGAAAGAGCGTCAGGTCCAAAAGCTGGGCGGTTGCAACAGAAATGTTCTTTCCCCCAAAAAATAAACTGTATTTTGGAGTTGCTCTGAGCCTTTTACTGGTGCATTCTGAACCTTCAAAGCAGCATGAGGACAGCTTTGGAAGGGCAGGCAGAGGGCCCAAGGCAGCAAGGAGAGCGGAGAGGCCCCTCTCGTGGGACACTTTTGCTCTGGGCCATGCCTGTCTTGACCACAGAAGGGAAGAAGAAAGGCCATTGGAAAGGCCCTCCACACCAGCCATTCCTGCTACATTTCTTACTTCTCCATCTCATATCTCCCCAGTTTGGATACAAAGATGTTAGGGAACAGCATGTCAAAGGCCTCTGGGAGAAAAGGCCTGAGCATCCTGATCTAACCTGCCCTGATTACAAAGAAGTTTGGACTAAAGGCCTCTGGAGGTCACAACCCACCTGAATCACTCTGTGATTTCATGAATGGAAATGACCAAGCTGCAGAGACAGAATCTGCCTCTCCCATAGGCTATCCACCAGCAGACAATGAGGAGAGTACTTCACCAGGCCACACTCCTTTGTACCCTCAAGCTGTGATATGGGACTCAGCCTGGGTCTAGACTGGGCCGCGGCAAGGTCTCCACCAGCGGCCCATCTCCTCAAAGGGAGAAAATGTCAACATCCCTGGTTTGGAGGTGTTATCAAAGCAGCAGATTGAGCCTGACTGGCCTCATAACCTTGGCCCTCCCCGCATAGCCATGGTATCCCAAGCAGGGCTGCTCATCCTTCCCTATTACATCCACACACACTCCCCATCGCCCCAAGCCCGATCCCAGTCCTGCACTGGCCAACTGCCCTGACTTGGGCCAGGTCCAACTCTCTGAGAGGGAGTGTGGGTAAAGAAGAAGTAATCTGAGTGCCTGGGTTGTGGGCAGTTGTGGCCCTTCCAGGCCAGGAATTTGGGGCAGAGGCAAGACTCACTACCTGAATTGGCTAGAGTCTCAGCACAGGGAGAAGTGGTAGGGCCAGGGTCTTGGCAGTGGCTATGGGGCTGTGCCAGGTCCTCCTGCACTGATGTTTCCTCTGGTATGGGGAGAGGGGATGGGACATGGGGCAGTGTAGGGTGATAATAGGGGCAGGGGGCAGTGGAGGCTGCAGCAAGGGGTCTTGGATGGTGTTTGTCAGTGGCACTCACACCAACACTTCCTGACTATAAGGGTGTGTGTATCAGCTGTCCCATCAGTCTTCAGGCTGGGCCTGGCCCCAGTGGCACAAGGATACAAAGGACACTCTCTGTCCTTTGTTCTTCTGTCTAGCAGATTCCTTACCCCTAGACTGACTGCAGTCTCCCCATGCCAGTCCCTCTCTCCAGGATAGTGTGGGAGTCCCTGCCCTGGGGATCCTTAGGTACCTTTTGCTGACCCAGCAACATAGCTTGCCCTTAGTTGACCTACATGACAACAGTTTTCTCTATTTTTAATCCTTGCAAGCACACAATTGCTCCTTTCCTCTTCTCCAGGGAGGGCCCTGCTCTAGAGAGAGCCTTTCCCCCAAAAGGGTAGCAGTGCAGGCAAGCCTGGATGTTCTGGACCCTCTCTTGTGCTCCCTGCAGGACCCCAAGCTGGTGGTGCTGCTCTGCTGCTCAGAGTGTGTGGGATGTGGTGCCCCAGAAGTTTGGGGTGACTCCGCACTGGCAGTAGTGGTCAGGGTGAGAAGCAGAGCCAGCTGGACAGGCATCATTGCAGCTGACAACACTATACCAAGGGGTCTGTGGCCATGGATGATGATCTGAGCAACCACTGGGCATTTTAAATGGCTCAGGCTGTGTTCAGATGTGTCTGTAGATCCAGCACACGTTTTTTTGAGGAAAGTGACATGAACTCTCAGGCTCTGTTCCTTCTGCCTGAAGGATTCCCATTATGTGCATCTGTCACCAGCAGCCCTGTCATATGGGAGACAGTCCCAGGCAGATATCACTTGAATATTCAGCACCTCCAGGAGCACTGGGCACCCACAAGTGAGAGCTGAATCAAGCCTTCATTCCGTAATACATTATTGCATGAGTTCAATGTCTTGATCCCATGCAGAACATTGGAAAAACAACAGGCCCTTTCATGGTGAAATTCCTTGAGGCAACTCTTGGCTCTGATGTTGGAAAAAGAGCCCAATCTTCAAGCATTACACTGAAGAAATCCCCTTGTATTACAGATAGGCCATTTATGATGCAAATATAGACAGATTTACAAAAGCCCTCTGGGTCAGACAGACAGAATTTATGCCTCTGGCAGACTGGGAGGATTGCATAAATATTATTATTACAGAGAGAATGCCCAAAGTCCAAGAGTCATCTGAAATAATTTAGATATCACTTGTGAGATGGGCTGTTTATTGCTGCTGAAGTAGTGCCACTTGAATCAGTTTCTTCAATGCCTTCTTGAGCTCCTTGTTCCTCATGCTGTAGATGAGGGGGTTCACTGTTGGAGGCAGCACCGCATACAGAACAGCCATCACCAGATCCACAAATGTGGAGGAAATGGAGGGGGGCTTGAGGTAGGCAAACGTGCCAGTGGTGACAAACAGGGAGACCACAGCCAGGTGAGGGAGGCACATGGAAAAGGCTTTTTGCTGTCCCTGTTCAGAGGGGATTCTCAACACAGACGCAAAGATCTGCACGTAGGACAGCACAATGAAAACAAAACACCCAAAGAATAAACAGATACTAAATAGAAGAACCCAAACTTCCCTTAGGTAGGCATCTGAGCAGGAGAGCTTGAGGAGCTTGGGAACCTCACAGAAAAACTGCTCCACAGCGTTACCTTGGCAAAGGGGTATTGAAAATGTGTTTCCAGTGTGCAGCACAGCATTGAGAAAGCCACTGGCCCAGGCAGCTGCTGCCATTTTGCCACAAGCTCTGCTGTCCATTAGAGTCCCATAGTGTAGGGGTTGGCAGATGGCAACAAAGCGGTCATATGCCATGACTGTAAGGAGAGAAAACTCAGCTGAAATCAAGAAGAAAAACAAAAATATCTGGGCAAGACATCCTGAGTATGAAATGGCCCTGGTGTCCCACAGGGAATTGGCCATGGATTTGGGGACAGTGGTGGAGATGGAGCAAAGGTCAAGGATGGAGAGGTTGAGGAGGAAGAAGTACATGGGGTTGTGGAGGTGGTGGTCACAGGCTATGGCTGCAATGATGAGGCCATTGCCCAGCAGGGCAGCCAGGTAGATGCTCAGGAAGAATGAGAAGTGAAAGAGCTGAAGCTCCCGCATGTCTGCAAACCTCAGGAGGAGGAAGTCGGTGAGGGAGCTGCTATTGGACATTTTCTGCCTTTATGCACAGAGAACTGTCCAAGGAGGAAAAGACATTGACAAGTTAGGACAGGCTTTTTTTTTTTTCTTTTTTTTTGTACGAAACCCACACCTTTTCTCATAGCAAATCCCCTCACTTCCTCTCTCCTTACTGGGAAGACCTTTCTTTAGCTCCCTTACTTGAGCTCTGCTTCATGCTTTCTGACTGTGCTGTGAGGAGCAGGGTCCTTTGTTCACAGATTCCAGAGCAGTCAGAATGCCTTGTTACCCAAATACTCCAAATCACACCTCCCAAGCATGCTGGTCAGTAGTTGTCTGATGACAGAGAGTCTCTGAAATCGTGTTGTTAGCTGGTTTTGGTGATACTCATAATGCACTCTTTTGCTCAGTTCTTCTAACTCAGCTCTCTATAGATCTACATGACCACCTAGCACATATGTAATACACTGCTGTTTTAAAAACCTGTGGTCTATATTTGCATTAATGATCCCCTGCTCTCTCTCCATGCAAGGGAGGAACACAGGAATATGCAAGGAAGGGATACAACCCATTGCAGGTCTCTGTTCCACCAAGATAGATCATCTTCTCACAACGCTATATCATATGCACTACTTCTGCAGTCATAATAAGAATTGGAGGGTTAGGGGAGATAGACAAGCTCTACATTCACATCCTCTGTCAAATTAAGCCAACTCATAATGTAGAAGGGCTCTTCATCCTGCTATACATTCATTTAATTTATAGATGCACTCACCACAGATCACATTTCTCTGAGAGATAGCAATCTTTGGCTTTTCCATTACTAACAACCTGAACACCAGAAAATCCCATGCAGCCAGACTGTTCGAGCTACTGTGTTGCCCGAAAGATGATGTCTCCTTGGGGAGACCTCGTGCATTACCCAGCACTACACACTGCATTGCCCCAAAATCCACAGGCTGGAAAGGGTTGTGTACGTTTTGTTCTCACCTCCAAATGAGCACACAGGAAAGCCTTCATCTACTGCACTGTGCCCACTACCTTACAGAAGAGGTTTTGTTCTCAGCCAATGTCAAAAATCCCCTATCCTGAAGATCAGGCTAAAGAGGTGATGGCTCGTGCTCTGGATGCCCTGGCCTTGAGAGCATAGGATCTTCTGGGTGGAAGAGATGCAGGATGGTGTCTCAGGAGAAGGTCTCTGCATTGCAGGAACTGCCTGGGAGTTGCCCAAATCCACCCTTTTCTGTTAGGCGTTTACACTTTCTCATGCATGAGACGTCTGCATGCCCAGTCGTTGTCCTGGGGGCATCTCCATGTTTGCAGTTGCTAAGGAATTGCAACTCTGAGGATACTAATAAAGATTATGGTGATGCTGCTCGTAGACAGAGGGGTGGCCAAAGGGGTTTTGCTGAAGTTCCATGCAGAACTTTTGATCTCTCAGTGTAACAGCTTAGGAGTTCGAGCTTCTTGTCTAAACCCAACAATTCGGTTTCCATTACAGCCCTGTCAAAAGGAGGAAAGCTTAAGCACAAACTCAGAAAGGAAAGCTCTGCAAGTATGACTGGCCTATACCTTCCTACTGAAAAGTCCCCTTCAGAAAATGTCCTGAGGATGACCTAGAACTGAGAGCAGCCCTGGCCTATGCAGTACCCGCTTGACAATAGACCAAAACTGCTCTTCTGGGGGTTACCCCAAACTTCTCCTTACAGTGCCATGGGGAGTTCCTGGTACAGGCTGAGTGCTGACCTTTGGAGGTAGCAGAGTCACTGCCCTGGGCACAGAGTACCCAAGGCTGCAGATGGACTGCTCTAAAATGAAGCATTGTGCAGAGCTGAATGCACTCCCCAGCTTCACTCCCCTGCAACATCCCTAGGAGAAGGTAGCCATGATGCCATTTCCTTTTGACACTATGGCAGGGAATCCATGCTCTAAAGCACTACCTGCTCCACACAGAAGCTTGGAGAGCTACCCTGACAGACCCTATACGCTGTGAAAGGAGGCAGCTTCAGAAGAACACTCCAGGAAAAACAGCAGCATTGCCCTGCAGGCACAGACTTACTGTGTCAAGGACTGTGAAGGTTTCTCCCTACAGTGAGCTCTGATAACGTCCCATTCCAAACAGTCTTTATCTCTGAGTCACTTATCTCATGCTGGTGCCTGCAGACAGTGCCCTAGATTTTGCTGCTCCTTTAAGAGGATCTGCACCTGGACAGAGCTCTCTCTCCGCAGCTCCTAACAAGTTTCCGTGGTTTCCTACATTCTCAGGAGCCAGGCGTAACTCAGGAGCAGAGGCCCAGCTGAAGACATGACTCTTTCTGTCCCCTGTGCACTGCACCCCTGAGATGTCCCAGAGCTCCAGGGCTGACAATTCGTGTAGGGCAGCAGAGTCATCCCCTGGAAATATCCCGTGAAGTAGACTAAAATAATCACCGATGGTCCCTCTCAAAACAGTAAAGAGAGACTGAGTTCAATGTTTTAGTTTGTCTCATCAGAGGATGATTACCTCAGAGAGGTGTAAATGTTCCACTCTAGGAGCCCCTGCTCCCATCTCACAAGAAGACAGGACACCTAGACAGGGACAAGAAGGGAGTTTATTTACCGCTGCTTTAACAATTGGTTTAGAGGAGTGAAGCTAAGCATTAAATACTGATTTAGAAGCTCCTGATATGGAGGAGGATTCATTTCTCTTTTGTGCACACCACAGACTAACAGGAAATGGGATTCCCCTTCCCAGGTTTTGTGGGGAGTAGTATAGCTGCCTGCTCCTTTTCAAAGCTTTTGTTGTAAACAAAGGAGAAGGAAGGTAGGAGTCAGCTGTTCATGCACAAAGAGTTGCTGACACTGGAAGGGTGGTCCAAGACATATGTCACTGTCTCCTTACTCTGTAATAATGTAAGAGCTAGGAGACCCACATCTTTCTGCACATCAGATGCCAAATGGAGAATCTTCTGAAATAGCACAAGATGCCTAGTACTATAAGAGCTCTGCTCAATATGAAGGATGCCACCAAAGCCTCATCCAGGGCTAGGTGGAGCTAGATTTTACAGAAGAAGGAATATTTTAACCTTTACAGACAACTGTTGCAAAGATAACCTAAAGAAGCCCCTCTTAGCATCAGGGTGCACCAGTGGACCACAGGGAAATGAATAAAGGCAGAGTGGGATTTATTAATAGGGATCAGGCTGACAAAGACACGTCTTCATGGCTCCCCTATTCCATCCTGGGGAATCTCACAGAAAAACTGCCCCACTACATTACCCTGTCATCATGGTATTGAAATTGTATTAGCAGTGTGCAGGACAGAATAGAGAAAACCACTGGCCCAGGCAGTTGCTGCAATTTTGACATGAGTTCTGCTGCCCACGAGGGTCCCATAGTGCAGACATTGTCATGCCACAAAGATCGATCCAGGCCTGTTCTTCCAGTACTTTCTTAAATGACCTATTTGAGAGGTAGAGGAAGCCATTCAACTGGCTGTAGGGAGGACCTTGGGGACTTGTAGCTCAACAGAATAAAATTCTGAGTCTTGCAGCAGACAGGGCTGGCAGTTACACTGCCTTCCCCACTGGTCCAAGAGCCAAGATGTCTCCGTGATGCTAAGCAGTGAAAAAGAAGAGCATCTACAGAGGGCAGGGGTGTGTGTGTCAGCCATCGCATCAATCTACCAGCTGAAATTGGATCCAATAGCATAAGCAGGCATGGGATATTGACGCTTTGTATTCCTTTTATTGAGTACAGGACTTTCCCTTCCACAACGTCGCCTGTAGTCCCCTGTGCTAGCCCTGCTCGCCAGGACAGCATAAGAGTCCCTGCCCTGGGGCTCCTGAGGTAGCTCCTACTGCTTCAAAAACACATCAGCCTGCCCTTAGTTGACATACAAAGAAACAGATTTCTCCTTCAGTTTTTTTTTCCTTCCTTTGAAGCACACATTTGCTCATTTCCTCCTCTCTAGGGATGTCCCTGCTTCCTAGAAAGACTTTCCCCAGGGAATGCATCAGTGATGGCCTGCCTGGCTGTTTTTAGAGCCTCCTCCTGGCTCCCTGCATTGTCCTGGGGTGGCACTACTGCTCTGTAGAATGAGGGAGCTGTGGGACACCAGGGCACAACACTGGCCAGGATTTTCAGGATAAGAAGCAGACCCAGGTGGACAGGCATCCAGATCCCTACCAAGCAGTGTGCAGCTGTGGATGATGCCCTGAGCAATTACCTAGCATTTTAAAAGGCTCAGGCTGTGTCCAGTTGTATCCTGAAATTCAAACCATTAAAGATGACATGGAACACTCTCCTTTCTGCTTTCCTCAACAGCTCATTCCTGTCACCAGCCTTGTCATAGGTGACACAGTCCCAGGCAGATATTACTGGATCATTCAGCACCTCCAGAAGCACTGGGCACTCACAAGTGGCTGCTGAGTCTAGTCTTCATTCTGTATAATGTCCTCTCATCAAGCCCATGGACAGCCCTGGTAAACAAACAATTCCTTTCTTGGTGAAAGTCCTTGAATAAATTATAGGATCCAGCTTTAGAACTAGAAAACAACTGTAAAAGAGCAGCACTGAGGAAATTATCATTTATTAGAGACAGGCCAGCTCTGACACACTGACACACATGTGCAGAAGGCCTCTCAGTGTGACAGGCTGGATTCATGGTTCTGGAGAAGTGAGAAGAATTCAGACTTGTAAAATGAGATGGGCCACTTATTGCTGCTGAATTATTAACACTCGAATCAGTTTCTTAGGCGTCTCCTTGAGCTCCTTGTTCCTCAAGCTGTAAATGGGAAGGTTCACTGTTGGAGCCACCACTGAGTACAGAAAAGCCACAGAGAAATCCAGAAATGGGAAGGAGATGGAGGGGGCTTCAGGTATGCAAACTTGGAAGTGCTGACAAACATGGACACTATGGCCAGGTGAGTGAGGCACATGGAAAAGACTTTGTGCTGGCCCTGCACAGAGGGGATCCTCAGAACAACTGTGAAGATTAGCACATAGGAGAACGCAAAGAAAATGAAGCAGCCCAAAGCCAAAAAGTACTAACTACAAGAACTCAAACTTCCCTGAGGTAGGACTCTGAACAGAAGAGCTTTAGAAGACGGAGAATTTCACAGAAGAACTGTTCCATGACATTGGTTTGGCAGAGGGATGTTGAAAATGTATCAGCAGTGTGCAGCATTGCATTCAGGAAACTAAACGTCCCAGGCAGCTGCTGCCATTTTGCCACAAGCTCTGCTGCCCACGAATATGCTGTAGTGCAAGGGTCTACAGATGTCCAGAAAGCAATCATAGGCCATGAAAGTGAGAACAGAACATTCAGCTGAAATGAAAATTCAAGAAAAAAGACCTGGGTAGAACATCCTAAGCAGGAAAGGGCTCTGTTGTCCCACAGGGAAGTGGCTATGGATTTGGGGACAGTGGTAGAGATGGTGCCCAGGTCAAGGAGGGTGAGGTTGATGAGGAAGAAGTATATGGGGGTGTGGAGGTGGTAGTCACAGGCTACAGCTGTGATGATGAAGTCATTGCTCAGGAGGGCAACCAGGTAGATGCCCAGGAAGAGCGAGAAGTGCAAGAGCTGCAGCTCCCATGTGTTGTCTACAAATGCCGGGAGGAGGAACTTGTTCATGGAGCTGACATTTGTTGGGCATTTGTTATCTCTATGTGTGGGGGACTGCCCAAGGAAGAAAAGGTTTTAAGACATTAGGACAAGCTTCCCTGAGCAAAACCCATTCTACTTCTCACAGCATTGTTCCCCACCTGCTCCTACCCCTTTTGCAGAGATAAAACTTTGACCCATTGGCTCTAGAGGAGTTATTTCTACTTTACTAGGGTGTGTAAATGCAGGTGTCAAACTACCCTGTGGATATGGGAGTGATACCAGAGGAAGAGCAACATGAGCTGAGTGAAGGGAACTTGATCCAGTGACCCAGTGGAAATATTCTCTTTTTAGCATTTTGAGAGATGAATCCAGCCCTCATGCTAACTGTCTCTGGAACAGAAGACCCTTGTGAGGGATTCATCTCCCCCAACCTTGTCCTCTTGAAAAGAAGTATCTTTATTTGAATCAGTCAAATCAGCTCCCACTCTGGCATGGGAGGGAAACAGTGCAGGGAAGGCAAGAGGCAACGTGACCCTTTCTCATCATCTGTGCCCCAATGAGATGGATCCAGTCCTCATATCAGTTTATCACCTTCACCCTTTCTCTAGACATTGTAGTGGGAGTGGGAAGTGTATACATTGTGCATCTGATGTATACATTGTTCAGCAGATTATATCCACCTGTATTGTGGAAAAGCTGTTCAACATTTTAATGATCATTTTCTCCAGAAAACATGCTGCAGTGAAGGGAGATGTTTATATATTTCTTTAGTTTTTGCATGCCTCCATCACACTGTCAGAGCACACCCTGGTGGGGAAGAAATCTTTGATGTGTTGGTTGCTCACAGCATGAGTACTTGTGCATCCCTAGAGGAAAAAGGGCTCACAATGACTGTGTGGAAAGTCAGGGATCAGGTCTGTGCGTGTATCTTGTTCCCTGCTGCCCTGTGCTTGCACCTTTCTCAGATAAATGAGAATTCTTCTCATGATCTACTCTGAGAGAAATTGGAATGAGGCAAGAGTTCAGGAGTTCAGTGAAGATTTTCAAATTCTTCTCTGTCAGCTCAGACATGGATTCAGCCCAGTGCAAGGATTCTAACTATAATAAATACGCTATGGAAGAACTCTGAAAGGCAGCTGGAATCCTGGCAGGATGCCATGGACAGAAAGTGCTAAAGATGGGGGATGCTCTTCTTGAGCGAGTGCCAGACCTTTCCCCAAGAAGATATATTTCTTTGTTTAGAAGGGTTACAGAGTATGTGGGCACATCACTGCCAGGAAGACAACACCATGCAGGAACCACAGGGTCCATGCTGACCTCCCACCTCCTCAGACTCAGAGAGCAAAAGAGTGAGACTGGCATGGAGAGGCCCCTTGAGAGCAGAGGTTCCAATGGGTAGGAGAGGATAAATGGGGGACTTGCTTTGAAGAAGGCATAGGAATTGCAGGAAGTGACAGGGAGCTCTCCCTCCAGGCCCCCCAGTATTTCTGTTTCTGTCTTCCTTTCATTCACTAATTGTATTTTCACTGCCCAGATCTCTTCCTCCCTCTAGCTGTCTCATTGTCCCATTTCAGCCCTCACAAACTCCATCTTATTCTCTGAGCACTCTCTGCTACAGAGACCTACCAGGAGAAGACCACTGTCCAGGGCCATCTCTATAGTTGCAGGAGATAAGGAGCATGCCAGACAAATGATGATGAGACCAGAGAGAAATGGTGGCACTTCCTGTAGACAAAGGAGTGTATGAAAGGACTTTATGAGCTTCTCACAGAACTGAGCTCTCACTGTAATGATCTGCGGGTGTCAGATGTCAGTTTCCTCTCTAAACTTGGCAGCTATTTTTCCACCTCAACCCTATCCCAGACAGTAAGTCATAGATAGGACAGACTCACATAAGCTTCTTGTCTTTAAAATCATTCTTGCCTTGACATTGGCCTTGAAAAAGCCCCACTAAAATGTCCAGGGGGTAAGTCAGAGCTGTGAGCGGCTCTGCTCCACAGAGCACCCTTTTGATAGGAGCATGAAACTGTCCTGTCAGGTATCACTCCTTCTACTTGGAACTTCTTTCTGCAGCACTGTGGGGAGTTCTAGGGCAAGCAGAGTGCTGACAGTCACAGACAGCAGAGTTACTGTCTGGGCACACACTATCAGGTACCAGTCACTGTTCTGAATAACAGCCCATGTAGACATAGGTGCAGTCCTGAGCTTTATACTCCTGCACCATCCTCTGGACAAGGGCATGGGCTGTTCTTCTCACAGTACAGCTGGGAATCCCAGCTCTAAAGCACTACCTACTCCACACAGGAGAAGCTGATAGCAGGGCTGCCTGCCCCGACAGACCCTATCAACTGTGGAAAGTACCAACCTCAGAAGAACACTCCAGTAACAACAACAGCATTGCTCTGCAGCCACAGACTTACTGTGAAGATTTCTCCTGCAGTGAGCTCTCAGCTGTCTTCCCATTCCCAACTGTCTTTAATGTCAGTTGTTCATCTCATCCTGGTGCCTTCAGGCAATGCACTGAGTCTTGTCGCTCCTTTAAGAGGAGCTGCACTTGGACAGAGCTGTCTTTCCACAGTGTCTGCCAGTTTGCCAGGGCCTCTCATAGTCCCAGGACCCAGGCTCAGCTCAGGAGCAGAAGCTCAACTGATGACATGTCTTGCTATGTCACTTGTGCCCCCTTTTGATGTTCCTGGGTCTCCAGGACTGACAACTCCAGAAAGGCAGCAGAGTCACCTTTGGGAAATGTCCACTGAAGTGAACCAAAATAATCACTGATGATCCCTCTCTAGAGAGTAAAGAGAGACTGAATCCAGCATTACAGTTGGTCTCATCAGAGGATAGTTATCTGAGAGATGGAAATGTTCCTACTCCAGAAAATCCTACTCCCATCAGGACATGTACACATGGATGAGAAGGGAGCTCATGTACTTATGCTTCAGGGCTGACTTAGAGGAGTTAATCAATTAATCTAAGGCCCACTGAGAAGGAGTGCACTCCAGAAACTCAACAGGAGGATTTTCCTTACTCAAGTATGTACAAAATGGATATCTGCATGTGAACACCTTGTCTAAGCTACCACTGCAAACAATGGAGATGGAGGGTGAGCATCAGTTGTTCGCACACAAATGCCTTCTAACACTTGAGGCACCAGAGATGGTCCAAGACTCGTGTAAGTGTCTGCTTGCTCTGACACAGCAAGTAGGACACCCTAATCCTTCTAGTGTGTAAGCTGGGAACCAGGCAAAACTAATGCTATTCAACTAGTGTAACTCAATACAGATGCTTGATCTGATGCAATTACAGTAGGCTGGCAGAGCCACATCAGATGCATGGGATGTCCAGCACAACCAGCATGTTTCTAGCAGATACATCTCAGGACCTAGAGGAAAATCATATCCTCTTGGAATGGTTGCTGGAAAAACACACCAGAGCATCTCATATTTCCTACCTCTCCTAGCCAATGGTTTCCCGCCACTGCCTTTAGGCGAAGTCCAGCTCATCTTCCACTGAGTGGGCTGCAAAGATGGAAGGCACATCACACCAAGGTCTCCACACACACACACATGCCTACACTCTCAAACCCTACTAGTCCTCCTCTTCCTAAACTTTTTCTGTTTTCTAGCAATATGAACAGGGACTGTGCTAAAAATGCAGCCACAGTGTGGCTAAATTGCAGGCTGCTCAGGCTCAGGGACTCTCAGGTGGACCTTGTCCTTCATGGAGATCTGGTCACCTCTGTCACAGGCCTCAAGATGCTGCAGAGTCAGCTGAGGAACCAAATAACTCTTGTGTCATGGCTGCATGGCCCAGGTCTGTTTCTCTCTGGCCTTTGGTACTGCAGGGTTTGATCTCTTACTGGGGGCATCATCATTACATCACTGCAAAAGCAAGGAGTCATTTACTTCTTTGGGTTCCTTATCCAGCCTGTGGCACCCCTTCCATGATGCTGTGAGCCTAACTGTGCACCCTTAGGTCTCTGCCCTTTCTCCTTCTCCATCTCCTGCGTGTCCTCCCAAACTCTTGTGAATGCACCAGGTCATGGGCAGTGTTACTTGACAGAGCTCCCTTCAAGCTGTGACATACGGTGGAGCTGAAGGCCTGACAGAGGCTAGTCTGTGATGTCACCATTATCCTACAGCACACTCCCTCCTGCTTCCAACCCAAGGCTCCAGGAAGATCTCTGGAGAGAACTGTGGATTTGATGTGGGTGGGATGGGTTTCCCTCAACATCCATGGATCCTACATGGGTTCTTCTGACTGCCCAGGAAAATCCCTCTTCTTTAGGATCTTATATCAAGGCTGTTACAGACTTTGATGCAGAAACAAGGATTGGTCTGGGATCCCCAAGAGCTGTATGATTCCCAGGATGTCCTGGGACCCCTCAAGAGCTGTACAGGTCTATTTGTATGTCCACGTCCTGATTAAATCAACAATTTCCAACATCATCTTTACAGCACACTCTCTGGGCGCTGTAGCACTGTGACCTTATAACTCCTTCTGTCATTCTGTTCATCCCCATACCAAACTGCTGATTTGCACTTCAGGGAGTTAAAAACTTGCTTTGTCTTACAATAGTCTATCCCTTTAAGCAAGTCCTAAATACTGTTCTATCTAACATTTCCTATCTATCCAAAAGTTTCTAGTCAGGCTGTCCCTTGTGGTAAGTGAACCTTCTTTGATGGAAACTTGCATTTAGCTTTCACTGTTGCCATTGATGGCAACTTGGATTTAGCTTAGTGAAGGAGTGTAATTATCTCTGAGGAACTGTATCGAAGTTTACTTTTTCTTTTGCAATTAAGAAAAATCCTTGTGTGCCTGTTTGCAGCTAGTTCTCTAAGGAAAGCAGGTGGGAGATGAGGTACATTCAGCTACAGACTTCAGAGGAAAGAGTTGAGTTTTTAACCAGAGTGATGCAAGTCTCAGGTGGCTGACGAGAGCAATGGCAGGGTTGGGAAGATGGGGAGAGATATTGTCCATACATTCTCTGAACTCTGGGACACTTCATTTCATACAAGTCCAGACTTCATTAAGAGACACTTTTCAATAGCAATTGGAGAATGTTATCATTTATTTTGAAAACTGAATAATAATAATAAAATTATTTAAAAGCATATGTGTTTTTATGTATTTTAAGTCCCCATCTTTCAACTACACTCATGAAATCTTTCTGATTAGCTGCAGAAGATTTAAGAAAATTATAGAGACAATTAGAGAGACAATTATAGGGATTTGTTTGCAAAACAAGCAAAAAGTCTAAGCCATAACCAATCCACAAAGTTTCACAGAGCATTAATGAGTCCCTCTGGAGGCCATTAGCAACAAAGACTAACCAGGGGCTGATGAGAGCAGAAAATTGTAATCACTGATTACAAGCAGGCAAAGGAAACGTGCAGGTGACTCTTATGCCCCATGAACTCTTCATGTGTTTTGCCAAGCAAAATGTTCAAGCATGGACACTAAGACCCTGGGAAGGCAGATCCTTTCCTCCACGCATTGCCCAGGGCAATGCCTGTGGAAAGTGTGAGAGTGGAATGTGCAATGCCAAGTGCAAGACAACAAAATGAAACCTCCTGGGATCTCTGGTGGGGCAAGGAGGCAATGAGGCCCCCATGTTTCCTGTGTAGGCAAAGGCCCATCTTCAGAGAAGAGGCCTGCTGGCATACAGAGCAGATGACAATGTAATCACGATATGAGGTGCCCACTAAGAGAGCAAAGCCCGCTGTACCCAAGGCCAGAGAGAAACAGAGCTAGACCATGCAGCCATGGCAGGAGAGGTGCAGGGGTGTGAAACGTGGGAGTACACCCAGGCCTGCATGGGCTGTAATCCAGAGCAGCGTTTCCTCCTGTTTGCAGGGGGTGAGTGGAAAAGGAGCTATCAGGTTTGGAAAAGACTGACACTCCTAGACCTTTACAGTGAGGCATCAATAGGACTGCTAGGATAATCAGTACCTTTCCCACTTCCCTGTCTACAGAAAGCACCACAATTGCCTTCTCTGGGCTCCTCAGCATTCGTCTGACCTGATCCTTATCACCTGCAAATATGGAGATGTTCCTGGACAGTGCCCTGCTACTGGTAGGATTCTGCAGTAGAGAGCCAAGTGCACAGAGGATGGATTGGTTCTGTGAGGGCTGACAGGGAAAAGACATGGGGCAGGGAAACAGCTGCCAGGAAGGGAAGCTTTGGGCAATGGAGATACGATCAGAGAATAAGAAAAAGATAAATACCAATGCTGGGGGAGGGATTATTTAGAAAATTCTCTTCAGTGCAGACATCCTCCTCTGATCAAGTCCCCTTGTGTCCTCTCTCCCACCATGTTGAGCCTCTGACATCAAGGCCAGGGGGTCCAGGGCATTGAGCCCACTCATCAGCAGTCCAAGCTCCAGCAGAGGGCAGGGGTCTCTCTCCTCTGCTGTAGCCACTTCTCACTGCACAGCAAAGGGACTGGGAGACACTATCCTGTGATGCTGCTGTCTGGGAGGCAGTGTCACAACTGGGTAAGGTGAAAATTTTCCTGAGTACCTGGCTGTCTTTTCTCCCTTTTTCTCTTTTGTAGAAGGATCATGATACTGGTGCTTGTTCCCTTCCCTTTCTGTACCGATCTGTTTCTTGCTCTTGTCCTCTCCAGGGTTAAGGAGGATTCATTTACAGTTTAGGATGCAATTTCCCACTCCCAGTATAGTGTCTAAAGAAACATCAGTGAGGGCAGGGCACTGTTCTCACTGTGGAACAGAGACATCTAGAATAGGTTGGGTCAGTCCCTACCTCAAGTGATGAGTCCCTTCCTCAAGAGGGAGCAGGTTCGACTGATTCAGACACAGGCACCTCTGTTCAAGAGGCCAAGGTCAGGGAAGAAGACAACCTCAGTAGAATCTTCCCTTTCAGAGATGGCTGCCATGACCACTGTATCCATCTCTTACAGTGATGAAAAGAGAATATTCCTACTGAGTCCCTGGATCAAAATCTCTTCACTCAGCTCATGGTGCCCATCCCCAGGTATCTCCATTAAATGCATGGGTCAGTCTGACATCTTCATTTACACAACCCTGTAGGGTTGGACAGAGTCTTCTGGAGTGCACAGGCAGAAGCTTCTGCCATGCATGACATAGTCAGCCAGCACAAATGATAGGGAACTGAACAAGGGAAAGGAGCAAGGCAATATAGGGGGTCCTATGAGTGGTGGAATTTACAAAAAAAATACAGAAATATTCTTTCATATCTAACAGCAGATCTAATAGCATTCAGTAATGCAGCCTGGGAAAATAATAAGCATTGTGGTACTCTCTTCACAGTGTTCCCTCAGACTTGTGTTAAGTGTGCCTGGAGTAACAGATCCATGCCGGCTTTCAAAGGGAGTGTAGCCTTGCAGCAAATCACAGAACAGTGTGAAGTTTATTTGACAGTTTTCTGCTCTTTGTACTGGAGTACTGTATTTTAGGTGTGATATACTCATTTATGAGTTCTTTTATCTCCTAGTTTTGAGTCATGCAGGCCTGGTACTGAGCTAGCTCACTGCGGCTCTTCTTTCTTTCCTCTAGTTGTGGATAATATTCATGGGATGTACTGAGGCAGGATAGGGCACTCACAGGCAGCAGAAAGGGAGGTAGTGTGCTTTGGGGAAAAGTTCAATGCTTAGGCTACTTGGAATTCAGAGTGTGGGTGTGTATGCTGCACACTTGCAGTAGCTCTTCCAGACCAGTCATGTGCACTGTGCTGGTCGCAAGCCTGCAAGTTTGGCCTCATGGCATTGGGGACATTCTCCAGGTCATGGGGGGGTCATCTGTCTGAGTCAGCCTCTCAGGTTGCCCCATCCTCACGTCCCTGATGAGGTGATGCATGGCAAACAGGTGGACAATCAAGGATGTGAGAACATAGCCCATTCACAGCAAGGCTTGGCTAGTTTAAAAGAGCAAAAAGAGGCAGAAAAAGAAGCCCAAATTAGCACGTATTTTGTCTGAAATGGGAAAAAGCAAAGAATGTGCAGAGGTGCCCCTGCTTGAGCAGGGAGGTTGGACGAGATGATCTCCAGGGGTCCCTTCCAGCCTCAACCATACTGTGATTCTGTGTGTGATTCTGTTAATGACGTGCTCAGAGAAAGCTGTCCTAACTTGCCAACACTTTTTGGTCTTTGGACAGTCCCTGAAACCAAGAAGAAGCAAATGTCCAACAATAGTTCCCTGAATGAATTCCTCCTAGCTTTTGTGGACACATGTGAGCTACAGTTCTTTCATTTCTCACTCTTCCTGGCCATGGCCCACTGGGCCATCACCACCGTATCTTGCGACCACCATTTCCACACCCCCGCGTTCTTCTTCCTCCTCAACCTCTCTTTACGTGACCTTGGCACATCTCTGCTACTATCACCAAACCCACGACCAATTCCCTGTTGCGCTGCAGGGCCATTTCCTACTTGGGATGTGCTGCCCAGGTCTTTTAAGTTGCATTTTTCATTTCAGCTGAATGTTCTCTTCTCACACTAATGGCCTACAATCACTCCTCACCTCAGTCTCACTCTCCTGGACCTTGGCTCCGTCTCCACTGCTATCCCTAAATTCATGGCCAATTCCCTCTGGAACACCATAGAATAATTACGGTTGGAAAAAAACCTCAGAGATTATCGAATCCAACCATAAGACCCTCAACGCTATATCTGTTAAACCATGTCCCTAAGCACCTTATTGACACATTTCTTGAACACCTCCAAGGACTTTGAGTCCACCACTTCCTTGGGCAGCATGTTCCAATGCTTGGTTACTTTTTCCACGCAGAAATATTTCCTAATATCTAACCTGAACCTCCCCTGGTGCAACTTGAGGCCATTTTCTCTTGTCCTATCAGTAGTTATTCTGGAGAAGAGATGGATCCCCGCCTCACTACAACCTCCTTTCAGGGAGCTGTAGAAAGCAATAAGGTCTCGCCTGAGTTCCTTCTTCTCCATACTAAATGACCCCAGCTCTCTCAGCCACTTCTCAGAAGGTCTGCACTCCAGACCCTTCACCAGCTTCATTGCTGTCCTTAGGACATGCTCTAGTGTCTCCTTGTCTTTCTTGTAGTGAGGGGCCCAAAACTGAACACAGTATTCAGAGGCGCGGCCTCACCAGTGCGAAGTACAGGGGGGGACGATCATCTCCCTAGTCCTGCTGGCTACACTGTTCCTAATACAAACTAGAATACCATTCTAGCTTGAACCTTGTTGAGGCCTTGTTGAACCTGATACAGTTCATGTCAGCCCATCGATCCAGCCTGTCCAGATCCCTCTGCAGAGCCTTCCTACCCTCAAGCAGCTCAACTCTTCCTCCCAGCTTGCTGTCTTCTGCTGCTTTGCTGAGGGTGCACTCAATCCCCTCATCTAGATCGTTGATAAAGATATTAAAGAGGACTGACCTTAATATTGACCCCTGGGGAACACCGCTCATGGTTGGTCACCACCTGGATTTAACTCCATTCACCACCACTCTCTGGGCCTGGCCATCCAGACAGGTTTTCAGCCAGTGAAGAATACACCCATCTAAGTTATGAGCTGCCACCTTCTCCAGGAGAAGGCAGTGGGAGTCTGTGTCAAAGGCCTTACTGAAGTCTAAGTCGACCACATCCACAGCCCTTCCCTCATCCACTAGGCATCCACATGCTGTGTGATCGCCCTCCAGAAGATGTGCTCCATAACTTTCCCCAATACTGAGGTCAGGCTGAAAGACCTGTAGTTCCCCAGATCCTTCATCTGACTCTTCTTGTAGATGGGCGTCACACTGGCAAATCTTCAGTTGTCCGGGACCTCCCCTGTTGACCAAGTCCACTGATAGATGATGAAGAACAGCTTGGTGAGCACTTTTGCCAGCTCCTTCAGAAACTCGGGTGGATTCCATCTGGGTCCGTAGACTTATGGCTGTCCAAGTAGAGTAGCAGGTCACTGACTGTTTCCTCCTGAGTTATGGGGGGTTTCTTCTGCTCTGCAGAGGTGTCTTCCAGCTCAGGGGGCAAGTACCTTGAGGATAACTGATCTGAGTGTTAAAGACTAAAGCAAAGAAGTCATTAAGTACCTTAGCCTTAACCTTGCCTTTGGTGTCCATGTTCTCCGCCACATCCAATGAAGGATGGAGATTCTCATTGGCCCTTCTCTTCTTGTTAATATATTTGTTGAAACGTTTTTGTTGTCTTTTACAGCAGTGCTCAAACTGAGCTCCAGGGCCATTACCTACTTGGGATGTGCTGTCTAGCTCTTTTTCCTCTTTTACTTATTTTCAGCTTTTTCTTATTTTTCCTCACTGTCATGGCCTATGACTGAAATATTGCCAATAGTAGCCTGGGACTGTCTTCCACATGACAGGGCTGGTGACAGATGCCTACAGTAGGGACCTTCCAGGCATAGGGAAATGAGGCTGAAGAGCGATTCCTATCACATTCAGTGAAAAACATGTGCTGGATCTAGACATACCTGAACACAGCCTGAGCTATTTGAAATGTCCTAAGATTGCTCAGAGCCTCATCCATGGCCACAGAGCCCTTGCTAGGGGCTTGTCAGATGCAAGGGTGTCCATCCAGCTTGGTCTGCCTCTCACCCTGACCACAATGGCCAGTGTAGAATCACCCCATGGCCCTGGGGGTCATCACTAATGTACTCAGTGGGGAAAGTCTCTCTGGGGAGCAGGGACGTCCATGGAGAAGTGGAAAGGAGACTCACCATTCTTTCTCAGAGTATCTAAAGGAGGTCTTAGCCCTCCTCCCCTCCTAGCCAGGAACATATTGTAAGCATTCTAGCTGTCCACATCCACATGCCCAGAAGCATTTCTGCAGCCTTAGTATCTACAGGACTTCTCCTTGGGGCATCTACAAATCAACCAGAAGCAATGGGAGGACTGTGCCCTTCTGGAGGGCAGCTTCCATGAGAATAGCCAAATTTTTTAAAGATGGCGTGTCCTGAGGAGGGATCTGGCTCATTCCCCTCCCCACTCATTACTCAAGGGTCCCAAGTTTAGAGAAGGACTTGGGCACTTCATTGAGGGCATGTTTGCTTGGCAGTACCCACAGAGTCAGTGTCTGAACTGCATCTGAAATCCCCCTTGCAGAGAGACCATAGGAAGAACAAGCACAGGATGGAGAGGTGGGAAACACCGAACAATACTTTAGATGTTGGTTCTTCTAGAGTTCCAGGATTAACCCGATATGTCTGGGAGAGGGTGCGGGGAAGAAATGCAGTATGCCCAGTATGAGTGATAAGGCAGAACTTCCTTTATTGCAAGAATATGCACAGAGTATATAACATCCAGTAATTGTTGAGCCTCCTTGCCAGCAGTTCATTGGTTACAAACAGACCTTTTGGCAGTAAGTGATTGGATGTTAAACAGAGCCTTTATCACTAGGATGGTAACATAGCAGCAAGGAAACTTAGCTACTTTCTCACACTCTGGACAACTGCAAAGCTACTATTGTTTATGCAGACTACCAAGGTGACTGTGCCTCTGAAAACATGCTGAGATCTCTATATTACAAACCTAAGGCCTAACTTATGCCAGGGGCCTAGCTGAGTTAGAAATCAAGGCCGTGGTTGTTCAACGCTTCACATGATCCATGTCCCTGTTCCTTTAGCCATTCTGCAACACAATACCACTATATTTCTGTCATGAGAAGAAAGGACACAGGGAGATAGATGGACACCCAGGAGTTTCTCCTCTACTGGATGGCCAGCTGCCAAAGAAGCAAGATGGAAGAAGGGGCTTCTAGAGTGGGGCCTTTCCACCTCTTCTCTCTAAGGAGACAAATTTTAATACTGGAATTAATCTCTCTTCAGTGATTAGAGAGATATTTCCCAGGAGGGGGAAGCACAAGGGACAGAGAAATTCTGCTTCTTCTTTTAAGCAAGACCAGACTCCTGGATTAGA
The DNA here is from genome assembly GCA_013398735.1 of Nothocercus julius. Taxonomy (NCBI): domain Eukaryota; kingdom Metazoa; phylum Chordata; class Aves; order Tinamiformes; family Tinamidae; genus Nothocercus; species Nothocercus julius. The sequence goes on from VZSV01000388.1 coordinate 20,851, forward strand.
TGGAGCTCATTGCAACCTGACAGCACTGTTGAGAGACAGCTGTGTCCAGGAGCAGCTCTGCCACAAAGAGCACTGTGGCTCCGGGCACTGTCTGTGGGTGCCTGTGGGAATAAGGTTGTTTAATGGGAAAATCGCCAGAGGGCAGCGAGTGGCCAGAAGTGTGGGAAACAACAGGCTCAGCAGGACTGATAAGAAGAAGCTCACACGGAGTAAACAACTTTGAGGAAGTGAGAGACTGGCATGGCAGACAATGATTGGATAAAGACCACCTCCGTACCTGAGTGGTCAGAAAACCCTGGATGCATGAACTTGGCAGACTAGGATTGGTAGAGCGAGTACGTGGCGGACGAGTGTAGCGCGCGCAAGTATAAAACCCTGACCTTGCTGATAATAAACGGGGCTGTCTGACCATCTGACCTCCTTGCCGCTAGCCCCCCTGCTCCTCAATTGCCGCCACAGGTGCCAACACAAGAGAAGGAAGAGGAGCAAGATGAGTAAGATAGAAAGAAGTTAAAGAAAGAGAGTTGGGAGTGGGAGGACAGCTGAGATCTTCTTGGAGGAGTAATCTTCATAGCCCTTAACCGTAAGTTTCTGGCTGCAGGGCAATGCAGGTGTGGTTCCTTGAGAGGTCCTCTGAAGCTACCACATCCCATGCCTGCCAGGGTCCATGAGGATGAGTATCCAAGTCTCTCTTGTGTTGAGCAGAACATACTTTAGAGAAGGTATTCCCAGACACACCTTCATAAGGAAATGGCATTCTGCTACCTTCTCCCAGGCACAGTTGCAGGGGTGTAAATTCTTGATGTGAACATACATCCACCCAAGGCAGTAATGCAGGGCATTGTCTTCAAGGAGAAGCTTTAGATGGAGCCTCCACCATCAGGGCAGGTTCATTCACCTGTTAAGAGAGTGTTGCATGAGTCAGGGCTGCTCAGGGGTGCAGCTCATCCTGGGATGGTTTCTGGAGAGGACTTTTCAAAAACAAGATCAAATCAGGAGGTACCTGGAAAGGAAGGTGTTTTCCTGAATCTGTGCTTTCAGTTTTATGCTCTTTGTTTGGAATGAAGTGTTATTGGATCTGTCAGGCTTCTACAGGAGATCGAGAGTTCAAAGCAGCAACAATGATAGAGGAACTGTTATGGAAAGAACTCAGCTAATCCCTTCATCCACCCCTCGGCATACAGACAGAACCAGCATCACCTTTCCAACCTCATCAGATTTGTCTCACCTACTCCTTATCCCTTCAGATTTGGAGATGCCCCTAGGCAGTGTGCTCTATACCAAGGAGGTGTCTGCAGGACAGAGGTGAGCACCCAACAGGTGGGATGGAGTCTATGAGTACTGACAGGGAGAGACATGGGACAGATACAGAGCACCCTGCAGGGATATCTCCAGGCAGCAGAGTCATGGTCAAAGTGTGAGAGGAAAACACAAATTCCAGTGTCACCTCTTTTCTCCTACCTAGCATAGCCTTCTGCTCTCAAGGCTGTGGGCTCCAGGGCGCAAGTCATTTCCTTAGCAGCTGGACACCCAGAGAGGAGAAACAGTTGAATATGCCCTGTCTCTCTGTCCCTCCCTCTCTTGGCAGAAATATCATAGTATTGCTCTATGTTTCCCATCTGTCCACACTGCCCTTATCCTTCCCCTTAGATTCTCTGGATAATAGGATTTCTGCTGCAATTCAGATACCCACCCTGCAGGTCCTGCCAAGCATACATGTCCCTGACATTGAGATATCTAAGTCCCCCTCTAATGTCCCTAATCTCTTGGGCTCTAAGACAAGCATTGCAGGGGTGGGGAGGCCAGGCAGGGAGCAGGTCTTTCTTCAGGACAGCCCATCCTTAAAATATTTGATGATTTCTCTGGCTTGCATGGCTGAAATTATATCTGCCCTCCAGAAGGACGTAGCCCTGCCATTCCATCTGTGTATCATCTAGGAATCCCACAAAGAAGTCACATAGATACTAAGGCCATGAATGTGCTGCTGGGCAGCTGCTGTGTTTCTTGCTAGAAGGGGAGGACTGAGACATCCCTCAGTTACTTTGAGATAAGATGCTTATTTCCTTGATCTGCTCTTTGAAACAAGGCTGTTCTGCTGTCAGCAGAGCAATTTCTTTCTAGGCAACATGAGTGAAATTGTCCTCTACTGCAGAGATGTAAGCACAGGGCAGCAGGGAACAAGACTAATGGCCAGGCCAGCTCTCCTTATTCTGCACCAAAGCCAGAGGGATTCCTTTTCCCTCCCAGGAATCAGAGCCGTTCACTCTGAGTGCAGTAGTAAAGCTGAGGATCTCTATGTCTTTATGGTAAACTCAGCTAGCACAAACCACAACTCAAGCCATGGAGCTTCGTGACTTCCCTATTGGAATGGGGAGGAAAGTATGTGATTACAGGGGATTATGTGAAAAGAATGTTCACAGAAGTCTGTGAACAAGTCTAACTTGTCAACATCTCTTCTTCCTTGGACAGTCCTCCTGGGCCCCAAGGGAGCAAATGTCCAACGGCAGCTCCTACAATGAATTCCTCCTCCTGTCTTTCGCAGACACAAGGGAACTGCAGCTCTTACACTTCTCGCTCTTCCTGGGCATCTACCTGGCTGCCCTCCTGAGCAACAGCCTCATCATCACAACTGTAGTCTCCAACCACCACCTCCACACCCCCATGTACTTCTTCCTCCTCAACCTCTCCATTTTTGACCTTGGCACCATCTCTGTCACTATTCCCAAATCCATTTCCAATTCCATCTGGAACACCAGGGCCATTTCCTACTTGGGATGTGCTGCTCAGGTCTTTCTGCTTCTGTTTTTGCTCGCAGCGGAGTATTTTCTTCTCACTGTCATGGCTTATGATCGATTTCTGGCCATCTGCAGACCCCTGCATTATGGAATTCTCATGGACAGCAGAGCTTGTGTCAAAATGGCAGCAGCTGCCTGCGCCAGTGCTTTTCTCTATGCTGCCCTACACACAGGAAACACATTTTCAATACCCCTCTGCCAAGGCAATGTCATGGAGCAGTTCTTCTGTGAAATTCCCCAGATCCTCAAGGAGTCCTGCATGGACTCATACCTCAGGGAAGCTGGGGTTATTGTGGTTAGTGCCTGTTTAATCTTCGGGTGTTTCGTTTTCATTGTGCTGTCCTATGTGCAGATCTTCACAGTTGTTCTGAGGATCCCCTCTGTGCAGGACCGGTACAAAGTCTTTTCCATGTGCCTTCCTCACCTGGCTGTGGTCTCCCTGTTTGTCAGCACTGTCATCTTTGCCTACCTGAGGCCCGACTCCATCTCCTCCCCATCCCTGAATATGGTGGTGGCTGTTCTGTACTCAGTGGTGCCTCCAGTAGTTAACCCCCTCATCTACACCATGAGGAACAAGGAGCTCCAGGATGCCCTGAAGAAACTATTTCAGCTGGTACTAGTTCAGCAACAATGAGCTGCTCATCGAAAGAAATTCCCATTTTATCTCAAGAATATCTTGTACTGTGGGATTTCTGTCTGTGATTGTCACGATTGTAAACAAAGGTCTGAATTTATCCTGCTTATCCAGGAGTACAAACCCCAGCGGTTTGACCTAGAGGCCTCCTGTAAACCTGCTCGTCATTGTGTCAGAGCTGGTCTCCCAAGCAGTAGCTCTGTAATAAAAGGGGATCTACTTAGTACTGTGTCTGAAGGGTGGAGTCTTCTTCTGAAGCTGGAGCCAAGAAGGCGCTCACAGAATTGCATCTGAAAAGGTCCTGTTGCTGTGTCTGGGCTTTCCCTGGGCTAAAGAACAGGAGCCCATTAGGATGATGTGTGATGGAATGATGACTGGATTCAGCTCTCTCTTATGGGTGCCACATTTCCCTGGGAAGTGTGAGTGCTCAAGAGATCTCTCCCAGAGCCTGTTCTGCATGCTAGAGGGCTGGTGACAAATGCTTGTCCTTCTGAAATGGAATATGGAGTTACACAGAGAGTAGAGGGCATCTCCAGGGATAGTATGCTGATGGGACAGACAGTGAGTGGAAACTCCCCAAACCAGGTTGAATCACCCAAAGTCAAAGTGACAAACCAAAAAATACCCCAAATCAGGGCTCTGCAACCTCAGCATAGGAGTGTGCTGGGTCTAATAACACCTCTGAACATGTCCTGAGCGATGTGAAATACCATTTGATTGCTCCATCCTTCCTCCACACCTTGGGGAGAGGTTTGTCAGGTGCTATGATGCTGGTCCAGCTTGGTCTGTCCTGACCAGCTTGGCTGTTGCAGAGTTATCCCATGGCTTCTAAGCCCGCTCACTCTTCAGAGCAGCCCTGACATCCAGGGACCCTGTGGGGAGCACAGGGGGAAGGATGGGCAGCCAGACAAGCATGGACACACTGACTTGGGGAAAGGCTGTCCGGGGAGCAGAAGCATCTATGGAAAAGAGCAAAGGGGCAATTTTGTGCTTGTAGGGAGAAATAAATGAAAACTTCTCCTTACTTAAGTTAACCCGAGGCAGGCTGCTTTGTCACTGGAGTTGCTGGACAAGCCCATGGCCAGGACACATGTGCTATCCTGGGGAGAGGGGATGCCCAGAGGGGCTGCAGGCAGTCCAAGTTAAAGACATCTGGTCAAGAGAGCTGTGGAGATATGGAGTGACTGGTCTCCATTTCCTTGTGCCATTGCTGTCCCCAGCCTGGGGGCTGATGGGGAGGCTGACATCCTTTTCTGCCTCCTAGGAATCCCTGCGCCCTTCAGGGGGACTGGGCCTGTGGGACCTGAGTTCTGCAACACCCAGGAATGGGCACTGCTGTAAAGCCGGGATGTGCACATATCTTCCCACAGTGGTGACTCAGATAAGTGTTCCTGTGTCTTGATGTTTTTTTAACCAGGGCAGTGGCTTGCCCTCTGCCCAGAGGAATTATTTAGGTAACTGGGAAAAGTCAAACCTTGGTTCTCAAAGGCTAGTTTAACCACCTCAGAATTTGCTGGAAGGGTAGTAGATGTGGGCACAAGCAGCCCGGGAGATTCCTGAAGGGTTTTGGAAATAATTTTTTGACAGAGATAATCAATGAGCACATGAGGGCAGGACTCTGTTACTCACAAAGAAGAACTTGATGGGGATGTGAAGGCTGAGGGCAGTCACGTCTGCAATGGTAGATGAGATGGTAGGACAAATAAGAGAATCACAGCACACATCTGCAGGAAAGCACAGCTCAATGAGGTCCTGATTGTCTTCCCTCTTGGATCCCTCTCGGATCTTCAGGGACAACATCATCAAAGCACAGGTATATAGCAAACTGATGTTCAAGCAGGGTTTGTCAGGAGGTATGCCTGGATGAACAGGAACACCCTACTTAAAAATCAAAAATCAAGAAGTAAGTGCTGAGAGTATGAAAGGGGAAACAGGCTGCCCAGAAGGCATACAGAGACATTGCCTGTAGAGGCAGGGATGTAGCTGGGAAACCAAAACCTCAGCTGGAGCTGGAGCTGGAGCTGGAGCTGGGACTGGAGCTGAAGCTGAAGCTATCAAGGGGTGAGGAGGGCAACCAAGAGGTCTTCTGTAAGTACATTTGCAGCAAAAAGAAGGCAGCCAGAGGAAAATGTCATCTCACTGCTCAGGGTGGGCAGGAGGCACAGCGACAAAGAAAGAAGAAGGAACAAGTTTTTTCATTATTATTATTTTTTTTATTTGAAGAACCAATTATCTTTTCTATCTTGTGTGCAACTGCAAAGGTCTATATTCAGGCCACCAGGTCCTCAAGTGTCCTGGCAGTGTCTGTTGTAGTGAAGCTTCACCCATGGCAGTTGGGAAGCTCTTGTGCCAAGTGGGTACAAAAAAAGTCCATGGGACCAGACGGGATGCAGTCAAGGGTGATGGGAGAGCTGGTTGGAGTCATTGCAATGCTGCTTTCAATTGTCTTTGAAATGTCAGGGTGATCAGGGAGTTTCCTGATGACTGAGAAAATACAAGTGTTACACTCCTTTTCAAGAAAGGCAAGAGGGAGGGTGCAGGAAACTATAGACCTGTCGGTCACTGAGAAGTTTCCCTCCTGGAAACCTTCTTCAAGCATGTGAAGGATGAGATTATAATAGCCATCATGGTTTGACCAAGGAAATATGGAAGCCATGCTTTACCAACTTCATTGCCCTCTACCATAAGGCGAATGGTTATGAGCAGAAGGGAAAGCAAAGGGCTTTGTGTACCTTTACTAAAAGCAAAAAGGCCTTTGTGATGGTCAGCCATAGCTTGCCTATAGCCAAAGTTGAGAGATCTGCACTCAATAAATGGACAGTAAGGCATGTGAAACATTGACTAGACCATCAGTTAAAATAGTGTGATTAGTGGCAAAACTTCCAAGTGGGGGCCAATTACTAGTAGCATCCCACTGTCATCAGCATGTTGGCTATCATATCTATCATATATCTACACATATTCAAATAGAGAGTGTAATTACTATAATGCCTGTACATGGTGCTGCAAGCAAGAAAGTAAGGGAAAAAAAAAACATAAGAAGTGAAAAAAAATATATTTGAAGTTCTGGAAATGAATTTTTTTCCTCAGTTACTGTACAGAAATATTCTTTGAATAGGTTTGAAATTTTGACTAGAGCTTTACATTGAGACCTTTATCCATTTGGGCACATACAGAGACTACTGCTGCCTGAGATGACCTAGAGTAGCTGTGTACCCATGTGGTGCTGGAAAATATGACCTAGGAGCTATGGGAATATTCCTGGAGCACTAACTGGTCACCAGGATAAATCTCTCACAACCGGTTAGTGACCTTATTTCTCTCCCTTGACTAGAAAGGGAAGTCCACACAACTGTATTCAGCAGAAATGTTTGCGCTGAAGGCATCTGGCATTATGTGATATTAGCCTCATCCTTGTGGCTGCCCAAAACTGAAAATTGATCACCCTATTTCCCTCTATTAGTTGAAAGAGTCAGCACCTCAAGGTGTGAATTGCTGTGTGCAAAGCACAAGGAGAAGTTTCAGAGTCCTGGGCTCTGTGTGAGACAGAAAAAAAATATTATTTTTAATGGTGTAGACCTGACTATAACAGAAATATTTAGAAAATTACAATAGAAATGAAACAAGAAAGACATTAAAAAAAAAAGCAAAAAATATTTTTCACTTTTCAGCTCTTAACATTCTGTGGTCTTATAGTCCTTGTTTTTTATTTTTTCTTTTTATTATGTTCTGCTTTTTAGAAGGATTATTTTTTAAGGAAAGTGATTTTCATAATTGGGATGGCATGCAGTCACAGGGATGCAGATATCTGGTGTCCTGTTCCCTTCTCCTAAGCTTCTGTTAATTCTTCCAAGGGTTTCCACTTTCCCCCTGGTGAAAGCTGTGAGAGCTGCTGTATGAGGATGTTCCCAGCTTCCCCCCCAATCTAGTTCCAGTTACCAGCAGCTGGCATTCCTTTGCCTCACACTCCAAAAGGAAGATCTCAAGACTTTGCGATAAGACCTTCTTGGGCACCAGGACCTTGAGAGACAAAACCTTCTCTCACTGCTGTGGCAGTGTTAATTATCAAGGTTTGGAATTATGTCCTTTTTGCCAGGACATTGAGAGACATTGCTTTCACTGCTGAGGCGATGTTGGTCATTGTAGAATGGAATTAATTCCTTCTTATACCTCCTTAGGACCACCGCTGCAAGAGGAAAGCAGCCATTCAGTCACGCACTGGGGAGTTCAGCTACCCTCCACCCAACAACTGCGGGCATGATCACCATAACAGTGATGGAAGACTCCACCTCCTCCATTCGCTAATGTGTATAAGTAGGTTGGCCCTGGAGGCCATCTTGGGCTTTTTGTGGGTGATGGCCGGTCTGCCAGCCTGGGGAACCCTTCAGGGCACAGTCACTCTGCTGCAGTTACTTTCCTGAGATTGAAGCTCTGTTGGCCACTGAGGTATACTGTGGATAAGATCAATCTGGACTGATTTACTCTTTGGTGTTTACATTTAGCATAAACTATCTAGCTTTGTCTGTTTACTAAGTATCTACCATTAGCATAATTTCTAGTGTAGTTAGAAACTAAGTATTCTAGTTGAGCTAAGTTTCTGTTATTAAGAATTGTTGCTCTGTACCATTGTAACTTGTGCAGCAAATTTTTACCTTTGAAACAAGTTGTGGAGTCATGCAGCAAATCTCCTCCTGCTTCTGCCCTCCCTTGCACCACAGGAAACCCTCACAGTCTGGGACCTTAAAAATAGTCACTCTAGATGAGCTGCACAGAGCTATGAAAACACAGTTCATGCAGTTGTGTGGGGTCTCTATTGCTCTACATAAGCACTTTGTCATGAAATATATTTATATACACATAAAATACATATACGCATATCCACATATCCATTTTAGATATCTCTTGTTTATGTGTTCAGGAACTACGGAAGACCTTTCTGATCATCATATATTTTTATTCTTGGGAGGATAGGCTTTTTCACCACTGAAGAATTATGCTGAGGCAAACCATGTTTGCAGGAGCTTTGTAAAGACTTATACTGTGTCCTTGGATGTGTGCTAGACTGAAGGCTTAAAAAATGTGATCTCCATAAATCAAGAAATGCAAGATAATGTATTTCAGCACTTATTTAGAAGATATAGTAGTGTAAGTGAGGGATATGGACTAATCAGGGAAGTTAACAGATGTCTCTTGTCTTTCAGATGGTATGAATTATATTTCAAAAGAGGATGCAATGTACAGTGATGAGGAGTGACCTTCAGGGTTCTGAAGATGAATGATCTCATCAAAAACATGATGAGACATTCCTTGGACTAAAGGAGACCTTCCTTGACTGAAACAGGTCTGTGCCCTTTCAATTCAAACTCTTCACAGTGCTGCGTCTTTACCCTGTCTGTTTTAAGTGCAAGGAGATATAGACAAGAAAGTAAAGTCTTTCAGAGAGGGAGGGTTGTATCGGTATGTGTAAAAAGCCAGCATGAAGACAAAACTCATCACTAAAGTTCCAGTGAAGTAGGTATTATCCAGACCCTTTTTCTTCCAATAAAAAGATCTGCAAAAGATTAGAGTGTATTGATTCAATCCATATTGCTATTCCTTAAGTGACTCAAGACCAATTAAATGTGTTTTCCATCATTTTAGATTAAAAAAAAAAAATCTGTATGGATTTGTGTAGCCCTCTGTGACTGCAAGATGGGAAAATGAGAGTCAGATTCTGACATAGAGAGACATGCCTAACCCATGAGGGGGTTAGACAAGGTACATTTAATGAAACACTTACTGTCCAAGCTGCACAGGCAGCCCCAGGAACCATGCAGATACTACCCGAATTTGGGTAGTATTATCCCACCAGTAATCTGCTCCTGTCTCTGTTCTGGAGAGAGCTTCATGAGTTCAGTGAAAATTTCCTGAAAAAACTCAAGACTGTCTACATGGGGATGGCACACTCTATTTAAATCTCTCAATGTTAAGTAAAAATTTGTCTCTGGGAGCAAGATAACTTTTGCAATTTGGTATTCCCTTTTGCAGAAGAGATTTTCTCTTGGGGCTGGAATTTTCTTTATTGGAAGTACTTTCTGCCCTAGTTGAAAGCCTAGAAGTGAGAGATTTCTCTCTTCGGAGAAAGCTGGCTGTCTCTACAGAACAACAGCCTTCCTTCAACACTATGTCTTATTTCCCTGTGCCAAGCCACAGCAGGGTGAGATTTGATTTCCACTATGGGGTTACTTCCCAGTGAAGGGCGATGTCATTTTTGAGTAGTGATCAGAAGTAAGATGGAGCTGAAGTTCTGATCCTGAGGCAAAAGGCTGTTTAAGGCAGGTATCAGATCATATGAAGTAGAACCATGGCTCCTTAGCATGTCCCTTTTGGACTGCTGCCTGAGTCAGGTGAGAAATACCTGGTCTGCAGCACCCTATTTTCATAGGGTTTCCCCTGCATTGCTGCCACAGTGTCAGATACATGAAGCTACCTGTGAGCAGAAGGCTGCTCATAAATTACTGCTGTAACTGCTGAAGTCACACTGCCTCCTGCTGAAGTAGCTGTAATTTACCTACTGAAGCACAGGTGTAACTGAGCATTGGGATCGTCGTTGTGGGATGAGAACTGACACCTCGGGCCAAAGACTCCATGACAGGAACAAGCGAAGGATGGCTCCTGGGTGCAATGGTCTTTGCTGCCTTGTGGGATAGGAGGAGGAAGAAAAGAGCAGAGAGAGGAGATCCTCTTTGATTTGCTCTCGACCAGTAGTAGTCTGATTATGAGAGGGCTGATAACAAGGGTTTCTCCACCATTCCTTCCACAGCTGTGCTGACTTCAGTGTCTGGGATTAACTTGTTCACTCAGTAGTCTCTTCCAGGCTGAAAAATTCTAGATCCTGACCACAGCACACACAAATATGTAAAGAAAAACTGTTTGGTGAGAAAGTATCCATCAAGAACAGTTAAGTGTTTAAATATTTAAAATACTTACTGGCATGCTTCATTTTTCTTCTAAATTCTACTTGGAATTTCAGCTTGTTCCTGTGGAGCTAAAAAAACAAATTTTCATTGGTTTTTTTTTTTAGACTTTAATTATTGTAGAAATTTGCCTCAGGACAAAATAGATAAAAAACAGTTTTTGTTTGTTTTTTTTTTCCCTCCTGGATTGGCTAGTTTGGCTTGGCTAATTTATTTATTTTAATTTTGTTGGATTCTGTTTGATCTGTTTTATTCACATTTTCTTCCTGAAATTCTGGACTCACTGAAGGGCACTATAAGCATATAATGTTGTCCCAGAGTTCCCTTTTCAGGAAAGAGAGCTCATCTTCCCATGATCTTGGGTCAAGAGGAAGAGCAGCTTTCAAAGCTAACGTATTGCCTATGTTTCAGGCTCACTTTATACGTTCCTTACTTAAGAAGCTGACTCCACTTTCCTTCAGCTCTGATGCTACCTGAACCTGCCTATGGTCCTTCAGAAGTGACAAATCTTGACTTTGCATGCAATGAACACTGAGCCATTTCTGTACCCTGAGATCTTACTAACCCATGTGACAGAACCCAGCTACCAATACTGAACACTGTGAGAAGGAAGAGACCTTGGGAGGGAGAAGTTCTATGAACAGGTAATATTTGCTTTTGGTTGTCCCAGGGCAGATCTATTATTCTCTCTAAAGCTGCCAAAGCATTTAAAAAAAAAAAACAAAAAGAAAGAAAAAAGAAAAGCAAGATTTTTTTTTTTTTTTTGTCTCTGTTGTTTTCCTGTCTTTCTCATTTTAACTTCATGTGAAATATTAACAAGGAATGTCTGGATTAAATAAGACTATGGTAACAGAGTTCATTCTTTTGGGCTTTCCCAATCTTGCCCAGTTCCAGCTTCTATTCTTTGTGGTGCTTTTGTTTATTTATATGGTGACCCTCCTGGGGAACATCCTCATCATCCTCACCACTATGGTAGACCCTGCCCTTCACAGCCCCATGTACTTGTTTCTCCAGAACTTGTCTCTTCTGGATATATGTTTTACACTAGTGGTTGTTCCCCAGCTCTTTTCAAACCTCCTTACTGAGAAGAAATCAATCTCTTTCATAGGCTGTATGGCACAGATGTTTTTCTTTTTCTCCTTTGGCACTGTGGAGTGCTTTCTTCTAGCTGCCATGGCCTATGATCGCTATGTTGCTATATGCAACCCTCTGCACTACAGGAACATTATGAACAGAAGGGTCTGTATACAAGTCATACTGGCTCTGTGGTTCTCAGGGATTCCTGTGGGAACACTGCAGACCACATGGCTCTTCAGCCTCCCGTTCTGTGGACCTAACAGAGTGAACCATTTCTTTTGTGATGGGCCGCCGGTGCTAGCGCTGGTGTGTGCAGACACCTCCCTGTTTGAGACATATTCCCTCACAGCCACAGTCATCATTATCTTGTCTCCATTTGTGCTGATCCTGGGATCATACATCTGCATCCTCCACGCTGTGCTGAAGATGAACTCTGCAGCAGGGAGGCACAAAGCTTTTTCCACTTGCTCTTCTCATCTCATAGTTGTCACCCTGTTGTATGGTACCGGTATTCTGGCATACATCCAGCCCAAATCTGACTACTCACCAGACATCAAGAAGTTGTTATCTCTTTCATACACAGTAGTTACACCAACTTTAAATCCCATAATCTATAGCCTGAGAAACAGTGAGGTGAAGGAATCTCTTTGGAGAACCCTGGGGAGGAAAACTATTATCACTCCTTCTTTTAACATGCATATCCTGTTTTAAACCAGAGTACTATCTGAAATTTGAAAGCTGTTTTTCAGCAAATATAATCGAATATAGGACAACTACACACAAACTCTCTTGCCTTCTCTCCATCTTCTCAAAGCTCTCCTACAGCATGTTTTGCTCAGCAGACCATTAATAGGCCTCCTGTTCAGAGTACTGTTTCTTCCATGTCGTAATAATTGTCACTGTGTAATCAGTCTTATCACACTCCTACTTCTATTGATCCACTCATGCACAGAGGATAAGGACTCCAAAGTTGAGACTAAAGATTCTGCCAAACTCTGCAGAAACAGAACTACCAACAAGAATAATCTCCTTGAAGGCAGAAAAAAAAACCTTAGGAAGACATGGATAGCAGTGCCATTGAGCAACACTTTCCCAAAGCACTGCTAGACCTCAGGAAACACAAATTTATTAGTACAGAGATTGACATAGTGGCTCCGGAGGTATACATTTCCTTTACAATTTATAGCTGTGTCCACACAGCTTTGGATTGCTCCCTGTTTCTCCAAAATCGCCTTTCAAGGCACTTGCTGCTGGATATCTCCCAGAATCCTTTCTCAAGTGCAATTACTGAGGTTACAGCAACATTGTCCTTGTAGCCTGTTTGCAGGAAGGAGCCCCATTTTTGTGGTCAACGGACCAGGACCAGGTCTCCAGGCACTTTACTTGTGGCTGCCTTTGGTCACATCCATTCTACCTAGCCCTTAATTCCTGGCTCATGCTTTTTATGCAGATGCTCCCACGCAGACCCCTCAGGCAAACTGAGCTGGTCAGTCACAGTGCTTCTCTGATCACTGGGAGACATGTAGACCTGTAGATTATCATTATGCGCCTTAACAAAGGGAGGCTTTACCTCACTTTTGATCTGCTTTGGAACAGTAGTGCTTGCAGCAGTCCTAAAACCACTGTGCATAAAGTCATTTTGTCACAGCTCTTACAATACCAACAAAGATTCCTGCAGTCATAAATTAGTCCTCTATATCTGGTTTAGTTAAAGACATAACATCATTGGAGCCAGCATCTGTTATTGGTGCTGTATGACCTGAAACAGTTTGGAAAGCTCAAATTTATTATGAATTATCAAGTTTGTTATGAATTTCTATGCCTTCTGGACATGCCCACTGAAATTGGAATACATCTTCCTAATCGATCCTGTTTGTATAAATGTTTTAAGTGAGTGCAAGGCATGCATACAGTCAAGATGTGAGGGTGGCTGAGATTATAAAACCTGCTGGAATATTCTTGGAGGACTGAGTTGGATAAAGGGAACCAGGCCTGGTGAAATCTGATCAGATCAATTCATCAGGTTCTGCAATGAACTAACCATTAAGCTAAGCACTGAACTACTTATGGAGAGACCTAATTGTCTCAGGTATGATCAAGAATGCAAGCAATCCAAGGAAACAGGGTCCTGGAAAAGAAAAAAATAAATAAACAGGAAATATATATAATATATGGATATTCCCTCCAGCATTCCAGGGGCCAATTTCACATCCAGCAAAAACCAGCAGGATTAAAGAATTGTAAAGCTTTTAAGCATACATCAATAAACTTGACTACATCACTGTGCTGTATATTGAGAAGAGCACTGTACTGGGTAGTAATACTGTCTAATAAATCTTCTCCACTCTTATGCAGACTTCTTTCCCTTTTAAGGAAAGGAAATCAGAAGGGATTTCAAAGGATACAAGAAAGAAAGCATTAATTACGTCTGATGGGTAATGGGCAGGGGGGAACATATTATCAAGCAAAGGTGGGGAAAAAAAAAAAACTCTTTCTAAGCTGTGACTGCCCTGGATTTCAAAATACGAAAATTTGGAAAAATACGAACACACTTGCATCAGGTAAAATGATTTGCTAATTTATATTGCAATGTTTACATGTGATGAAACAATGGAAATTTTGAGGAAGTTTATGAATCTTTGGAGAAGAAATACTGACAGGCCCCTCAGCTTGTATTACCACTGCTCTGTCTGTTATGCTGTGGATGTTATCTCAATAATCTCCCACATATTTTCACCTGTCCTGAATAAACATAATTTTTAAGGTCCCCTGTGTATCAGACTGTCAGGGAAGATGAACTTTCCACTGTTTTCAAGTCTACATTCCTCTACTGGCTCTTTATCCATTCAGATATGTCTCAGCTCTCTAGCTGCTGTTTTGAGCACAAGAGTGTCAGTCAGGTGTCTAATTGTCTCTCTAGCCAGCTCCTTAATGGTGTTTCCATACAGCCTTTCCTATCTATCTGTTTGTAATATTTCAAGGAATGTTATTCCTTGAAGAAAGTGGACCTCATTGGAGGCAGCTTGGACGTAACATGTAGTTGAGGAATGCATTTTATTCTTCCATAGCGTATTTTATTTTTTTTGTCTGCAGTTAAGAAAAATGCTCCTGTGTCTTCCGTTAGTTCTCTAAGAAAAGCAGGAGGGAATTGGTGCATAGGAGCTGTAACATTCAGCTACAGAGTTGAGTAAGGTCTCAAGGAAGGAGACCTTTCCTTGAGTAAGGAAAAAGGCTAGATTTTAACAGGAGCGTTGCAAGTCCCCAGTGGCTGAAGAGGGAAATTGTAGAGTTGAGGAGGAGAGGAGGAAGGTTGTCCATACAGGTCTCCCATCAAAAATACTGCTTTTCCTAGAAGTCTAGACCTCATTAGGAGACACACTGGGTCTGTATCAACTTGAGAATGTGGATATTACTTATTTTATAATATGAAGAATAAAGAAAGCTTAAAAATCAGACATCTTTCCCTTTCAGGTGCTCACTGAAAACTTGCACTTTTAAATACTTTCTTGGAATATCTCCATGTATCCACACAAGAATGGAAGGACTGAAGAAAATCATGGGTAATTATGGGAAATCATGGAAAGCAACATGGCTCTTCAGGGTTATACATTTAATGATCCCTCCGGTATACTAAGATCTGAGGCCATGCACTTCAGATGTTGAGAGGAGGCTAAAAAAACACTCTAAAGAAGCTAAAGTCAGATGTAAATTCCAAAGTTTCTTGGAGCATTAATGGGTCCCACTGAGATCCATTACAAAAGAACTCTTCCCTTAGGTTAATCAGAGCAGAAATTTGGAGGCACTGATGGCAGGCAAAGGAAATGTCTAGGTAGCTCTGATGTCAAGTCAACCTTGATGCGTTTTATCAAGCAGAACTGCCAGACACCAACACCCAGTCCCAGGAAAGGGTGATCCTTTCCCGCAGGCATTGCGCATAACTCATGGAACAGGGTGAGGGTGAAGGTTTGCAACATCGAGTGCAGGACAATGATAGAGCATCTTCTGGGCTCCCTGGGGAAGAGGAAGGGGCAAGGCCACTGTGCTTCAAGAAGAGGGCATCTTCTCAGAGACTTGGTTGCAGAGATACCAGCCAGAGCCAAGAGGAAAAAGTCCTCCTGCACAACTGATCACAACCCTTTGGGCTCTGCCATTCAGCCACTTCTCAATCCATCGCATTGTCAACTATCTAACCACACTTCCTGAGACTGCCTGTGAGGATGTAATGGGAGACTGTGTCAAAAGCCTTGCTAAAGTCAATGGAGAGAACATCCACTGCTCTCTCCGCATCTACCCAGCCAGTCATTCCATCATAGAAGGCTATGCATGTGTATTTTTATTTCTTCCAAGATGGTAAAGGAAATCAGAGCTGTTTTCGCTCACAGCAGAGATCTCACTGTACTGTTTCCATAAGTATGTCATGTTATACTTGCATATATACTGCTGACCAGATGCAAGGCAGGGATTTTGGACACAAAAATCTGAGAATAAGACAAAGGAATAATCTATGACTTATTTAAAAAAATAATTAAAAAAAAATTAGACTGAACTCACATCTCTTTTTGTAGGTAGATTCACATTTTGGTATTACCAGAGAGAGTTTTTCATATTGTTCTGTTTCTCCCCAAGAGAATGCTACTTGCTGCCAATTTTGATTTTAGGCCTCCAATTTTCTGTTCCATCTTGTTTCGTAGTGATGTATTATTGGCATTTATTTATTATAATCTACCTTGCGTGGCTGCCTGTGTCTAAGGCATAAAATGTAACTTCAAGCAACAGGAACAAAAAGACAACACTGCTCCCCAACTCCATGTCACATACGTAGTTTAAAATACACAGCCTTACTCAACATGGGAACCTAGTCACCCCATGTTCATCAACAAACAAGGATGAGATCTGAAACTACTGAATGGGTTTTGTTCATTTGTTTGTTATTTTTCCCCAGAAGGGGAAGATTTCTGTTTCCTAATACCAAAGGAAAGACTAAGCATCTTTATTCTTTGAAGATGCAGAGACTGTGGCTTTGCGGGACTGGATTTCTTTAAGAGAAGACAAATATCTAGTGTGATGCAACTACAAGAGCTTTAGCTTGTCTGCAGATATGATTCCAATAATCTAAGTGAGGGCTTTTTATTTTCAAATCAGTGTATCATCCTCTACACTACTCTTTTCTCAAACAGAAGTATACACACGTGTGTACACAGATTTCTATATAGGGATATATGTGAAAGCTCCTTTGAATGCACCTAAGTTGAGTATTAAATCAGTCTTCCTACTGAGCACTTTTGGGACTTGCAGTTCTCTTTATGATGACAGATTTTATCTCCTATCACCTAGCTAATTCACATAATCCTAATGTGCATTGAAGGAACCAATTACATTAGTAGGAATGAACAGGAAGTACATCAATGACTAGCAGTACTGTAGAGTTTCATTCTCCATGCCTCCTTCAAAAAGTTACTTTGACAAATGAGAAATTATGTGGTACTTGGACACATACAACTGTTTGCCTTTCTCAAAGATTCTGCATTTGCTATCAGAAGAGAAATTTCAGATCAGCAGTCCAGTTACCAAATGACACAAATGTTATACAGTATCTAAATAATGGGTGTGATGGGTCTTGTTCTCAAGACAACAAAGAATAAACAAAATTGTTAGGGAATCTTCCTAATCTGTACTGTACCTGGAATTAATACTCCCAGTACACATTTCTAGGAAGGGAATCCAAAATAAAAAACATCCTTCCCCCCATCACCTGCAACATTCTGAGTTAAGGGCTTACTTCTTACTTCCACCTTCACATTTACCCTCTCCAAGACTGCACTGAAGGTAGCAACACTTACTTCAAATGTGCTGCAAGCACACAATGTTTTTGAGCACTCACAGGGGAGAGATATGGCTAAAACACCCTGTGAAAAGTTTTATGATATCATTCAGTCTAGAAACATATTCATGAACCAGTACAGGCTGGGGGTTGACCTGTTGGAGAGCAGCTCTATGGAGAAGGACCTGGGAGACCTGGTGGACTACAGACTGATCATGAGTCAACAGTATGTTCTTGGGGCCAAGGAGGCCAATGGTATCATGGTGTGCATTAGCAGGAGCACTGCCAGCAGGCTGAGGGAGGTGTTTCTCCTCATCTACTTAGCGCTGGCAAAACCAAATCTCATATACTGTACAGTAAAAAGTCTAAGACATTTGAGGTGACAATGGATGCCTATATAGAAAAATGGAAGACAAAACCTCCCTTCCTAGCTCATGTGGCAGGCATGTTTGAACAGCTGCGAATATTTAGACCCTAAATGGAACTCCTGACAATTTGTTTGATGTGCAAACTGGAGGAGATATTATTAAAAATATATATGTTTTTCATAGTGTCTCTTCTAATTGAAGATAACACTCAAAATCCTGAACATTTCAGTGCAATGCCTGCTCCTGTCTTCCTGATATAGGTTAGAGAAAGAACAATCAGTGTTTTGTAGAAAATCTAACTTGTTTGCTTTCTCTTCTTATCTTTATTTCCCTGACCTTACAATGCTGTCTCTTTTCAGAATTTCCTTCTGTTATGTGTAATTACAAATATAAACTAGCCTCTAGAGATAATAAGCATCATAAGCTTTTTCCCCACCACGTTTCTCTAATTGGTAGATTGCTTATTTTTAACTCAAGCTCCTGTGTGTAAGAGAAGCTTTCCCAGGGAAAAAAAAAAAAAAAAAGAAAAACACAAGTAAAAAATGAAAACAAAACAAAACCAAATGAAAAAACCTATGTCTTTAAAGGACAGCTGGCAGATAGTTCGGAAAACTTATGTCTGGTCTCATCTGCTGCTCATTGCATGAGTTTAAAGACCAAACGCAGAACTGGAAATCCTGATTTTGTAAGTAAATGTTATTGCTTTCCTACAGCAAAAGATGATAGATCTAGAAATTATCGAGCCATTGTAAAAAACACTGGGCGAAATGCTAGAAAAAGAAATTGTTCTTTATTATCCCGTGCACATGCACATTCATCAAATAAATGCCAGCTGCATGCAGAGGGAATTTACCTCGATGTGAAAAGTTAATCTAGTAGAATAGCAAAAATAGATAAATATCTTTTCATCAAGGTTTCCCTCAAAGTGAAAGCATAAGTTTGTGCCTGCCTTGTCATGCCTTGCCTTACTTTTGATGGTCTATAGAAAGTGTCACTTGTCAACATACAATGATCCTTCTAATGGGTCTTTCTTAGAGAGAGATGAATAAAAAGGATGGGGTAGAAATTGCATCATAGGGGCCAAATGTGAGGCCAGGGCATCAACGCTCTAGTGTTGTGCTATTTTTTACTCTTCTCTACTTTTACACAGTTGTTCCTGTTCTCTCTGGATAGAGTTTCTCTGTACAGGACAGGCATTGTATCGCAGAGCTTGTCCAGGGCATCTTCTGTGGAAAGGTGGCCAAAGGTGAGTGATTAAAAAAAAGTATTGTGATGGCCGTGTCCTGGAAGGTCATGTGGGCAACAGTGTCTTATTCCATTTTCCTGCCTGGAGGCAGAAACTGCCAAAGGTTTCCTCTGTTCCTTTCCTCAAGTCACAGTTTTCATCCCTTAGTTAATAGAAACACAACACTTACTTATCCTGGTAGGTGATGAAATAAAGTTGCTAGAGATTATGGTACTATCTAAATACACTAAGGCACTTTTTGTACAACCCTTTTTCTCCCTCATGCATCCATAAGTCTGCAAATATTAATGAGCTGTAAAATAGGAAGCCAAGTAGACTGGGATGAGATACATCTTTGATTTCATTATATGCCCTCCTTTTGCTTGAAAGCAGTAAGAATCAGCCTTATCCTTTTCAGATTCCCTACAGTACAGTCATCTACTTTGCAGCCAATGATGATCACTAAAAAGCCCATGGAAAGAAAAAGGCATTTCTGCCATGCACATTTCTGTGTATTTTTAGGATGAGATATAGCCTAAGACTAGATTGTATTCCAGCCTACCCTTACTCAATTAGTGCCTTAGCTGTATTATATAATGAATCTAGGAAAAAAAAAAAAAACACCAGCTATATCTACTTCATAAATATTCACCATGCAAATATGTGGTGGCAGCATAGGCTTTATGTCATTGAGCTTAAAGCCTCTAATAGTTATATGTCTAAATTAGTACTAACTGTGAATGGAAGGGAACAATTATTCTTCTCATTCTAAGACAGCTGTCTAAGGCAGGGGAGATGCCTAACCCTCTGGTGGGGCCATTCCCTTTCTGTTCACTCAGCAATTCATTTCACTTGCTCAAACACAAGCAGTAAATTCCTAAATATATGAACCTAAGAGACACAAATCTCTATAGCTGTCTGTACGTAAGGCTACCTATGGTATAGCTGTCTACCTCCTGGCACTGAAAAATACAGAGAAGGATAATGTCTTAGTAGGAAATGAAGAAAATCTAATTTTTGAAACACATCTATTCCATTTGAAATTGTTCTCTGTTTTTAGACCTCATTTATCTATGCACGATCTGAACTTTCTGTGCTGGCATTTTCAGCCACATGAATGTTATCTGATCCCTTTGGGATAATAAAAGCAAAGGTGTCACACTACATTGTTTCTTTCCAGTGTTGTTAGCAAAAGCTAATGGGTTCTATATTGTAAAAAGTTTCTATGGGAAACAGCTTACTGAGTGCCTTAACCCTTCACACCAACTTGTTTTATGGAGCTCTTTTTTTC
>VZSV01000388.1:41202-74094 GCA_013398735.1 Nothocercus julius
GTGACAATCACCGAAAATGCAATCATCATCTTTTTGGTGAAGAGCAACCATCATTTGCATAAGCCAATGTATTATTTCCTGGGGAACTTGTCCTTCTTGGAGATGTGGTACATCTCAGTGACACTGCCCAGGTTTTTGTTTGCATTCTGGTCACAGAGCAAGACCATCTCCTTCTCCAGTTGCATGACCCAGCTATACTTCTTCATTTCCCTAAGCTGCACTGAATGTGTCCTCTTGGCTGTGATGGCCTATGACCGCTTTTTGGCTGTCTGTCATCCTCTGCGGTACGCAGCCATCATGACCCACAAGCTGTGCTTTCAGCTGTCCTTTCTCTCATGGGCAGGAGGCTTCTCTATTTCCTTGGTCAAGGTGTCTTTCATTTCACGCCTCACGTTCTGTGGTCCACAAGTCATAAACCACTTCTTCTGTGACATATCTCCAGTCCTCAACCTATCCTGCACTGACATATCCCTTGCAGAAACAGTGGACTTTGCGCTGGCCCTTGTAATTCTGCTGGTACCTTTGCTGATCATTGTTTTCTCCTACGGCTGCATCGTGTCCACAGTCTTGTGCATGCCTTCAGCGCAGGGAAGGAGGAAAGCCATCTCCACTTGCACCTCCCATTTCAGTGTGGTGATCATCTTTTTCTCAGCCACTCTCTTCATGTATGCCAGGCCCAGGAGGATCCATCCTTTCAACCTCAACAAAATAGTATCCATCTTTTATGCTGTTTTCACTCCAGCACTGAACCCTCTGATTTATTGCCTAAGGAACAAAGAGGTGAAACGGGTGCTGAGAAG
This sequence comes from Nothocercus julius, assembly GCA_013398735.1. Classification (NCBI taxonomy): domain Eukaryota; kingdom Metazoa; phylum Chordata; class Aves; order Tinamiformes; family Tinamidae; genus Nothocercus; species Nothocercus julius. The sequence goes on from VZSV01000388.1 coordinate 42,003, forward strand.
GATGATAAGCACAAGCCGCTGTGCGCATCATCGGATAAGCTTTTTGCCTAAGGACAGAGCTGTAGAAGGACAGTAGTGGGAAGAAAAACACCATTCTTCAACTAGAATGAAATAGGACTACTGTGGCTGTTGTTCATCTGCTGGCTAAGTCATCAGCTTTCTTCAGCATTGCATTCTGTCAAGGAAGAATTTGTACCTCATCACTTCTGTGTGGAAATATCTATTTTCTTCATATAGGGGTGCTTTGAAGGCTACACTATACCTTGCTGTAAATTATTCTGCTACTGTAACAATTTAAGAAGTCGCACCACAGCCTTGGCTGATGGAGAATTTTCTTATGACAACTGTAAAAATGAAATTTCTTTCTAAACCATGCAGGAACTTTGCTGTCATCCAGATCACTATAGAAATTGTTGATGAAAGCCGAGCTAAGTCACATTTAAAGAAATGGGGTGACTTTTTATCATATCACTGTCTTTGCTGTACTAAGAGAGAAGCGTCACTCTTGCTGTATCTATACTGTTTGTTAGGTATACCTGCATATGACCTCTAATATGGTCATTGAATTAGGACCTAAGAGTCAGTATGAGCTGATGTTTCTAGTCAGTGAAGAGGTGGTACGTTCTATATTTCACGCTAGATTTGTTTGATCATGGCCAAGGCTGCCCGAGGGCGTAAGACATGTTGCTGGAGAGATTGCCATTGTGTATTTCCCAATAACCTTCATCCTGATCAGCCAGAGAGGGCAACAGGAGAAGGCTGCTGTTGTGGGTTGTCTTTGCATGAGTGCTGAGTGTTTCTGTTGCTCTACAGGGCCAGCAGTATTCATGTACTTTTGTGTATTTCATATGTGTTTTTGTGTGTGTGTCAATTGTGACTATCTAGCCAAGTTCCAAACAGATTGGATGTGGAGTGACACAGCTGCAGCAGCCTCACCTCTTTTGGGCTACTGGATTTCACAATCCTACAAAGTACATAAAATTAAATCTAGCCCAGGGAATATCGTAATATTTCATTTTTTACCACATGGAAGCATTACCAAACACTGAAATATTCCAAGCTGTCCTGTGAAATCAGACAAGGAAAAATAAAAGATAGTTGTCAAAATATCATGTTTCCTGTTCTTTTGCTTGTGGACAATGGAGATATTCTGGAGAGAAATTCTGGCACTCTTCTCTCACTCATAGCCATATTCATTCTGTATAAACTCACCACCACAGCATATATAGTCTTGTGGAAGAGATATTTCACATTCATGCAGGACTCGAGTTAGAAAAAAACAAACCTCATCCAGAACTGAGTAGGGTACCGTCTCTGAAGTGTAAGTAGAAAGGGGCTATGTAGATTTCAGCTCATTCAGGGAAACGGTGTCTGGGAATCCATGGGGAAGAGGTGTTTAAGGCAGAGGAGCTCAAGATTTCAAAGAGGTCACAGAATCACCAAATGATTGAGGTTGGAAAGGCTCTGTTACCTCACAGTCAGGAGCTTTTTCCTCAAATTCAGGCTGATCCTCCTGTATTTTGGTTGGCGACCATTGCCTCTTCACACAAGGTCCCTAAGGACAATCTCATTCAAGCACAAGAATGGTCCATTCCAAAACTCAGGATAATCAACAGATGTATGAGGAAACTCACTTGGTGGGAAAAAAGCAGCTAGTGACTGAGCTTCAGTGTAAAAAGAACAAAGACTGGAGGTGACAGCGGTACAGAATGCAAAGGAAGGAAGTGGAAACATATCCTGGGCATGGAAGACTAGGGATAAGAAAGCTAAAGCTCACCTACATTTGATACAGGGAAGGGACATTGCAGGTAGCAAGCAGATCTTTTATAGCTACATTAACGATATAAAATAAGCAAGGAGAATATTCCGTGTTTAATGAAGTTTCCAAAAAGTTGTGTAACTACGTGCCCAGGTGGGATGTGTTGGAGGGTGCAGAGAGAATTAGCTAACATGTTTATGATGGTACTTTTAGAGTGGTCAGGGAATTGAGAGGAAGCACATAGCCTGGAGCAAGGCAAATGTTGCATCCATCTTCAAAACTTTTGGGGACGATGATTTCAAGAAGTACTGATCTGTCAGCTTCCCTCCAGCTTCTGTCTTGAAATGACTAGCTCCGTGGAAGAGCAGAGGATACCATCTACTTTGATTCTGGCAAGGCTTTAACCATGCTCTTCTGCAACATCCTTGTGTCCAAGTCAGATTTTTACAGTATAGGTGAGGGAACTGCTAGATGGTGAAAAGCTAGTTAGCTTTTTGTGCTCAAATGGTAGTCGTTAATGGCACTTGCTTTACTTGGTGACTGTTTACAAACTGAATTCTTCAGAGTTCTCTCCTGGGACCATTCTAGGTCAGGATTTCTATTAATAACCTGGAGAATGAAAAAGTCAAGCAGTTTTTCCTCAAATTCAGGTGGAACATTCTGTATTTTGTTTTGTGGCTGTTGCCTTTTCTCTTGTTGCTGTCCAGCACTGAAAAAATTCTGGCGTAATCCTCTTGTCCCTCTGTGTTAACCTATTTATACATACTGATAAGATCCCCTCTTAGTCTGCTTTAGGTAAAAATAAGCAATCTCTCTCCACCTCTCCTCATAGAAGAGATGCTCCTATCCCCTAATTTATAGCTCTACGTATGCTGAACTCTTTCCAGTAGTTCCATGTCCCTCTTGTACTGGTGAGTTCATAACTGGACACAGTACTCCAGATGCCGCCTCATCAAGGTGTGAGTAGAGGAGTAGGATCACCTCCCTCAACGTCTGTACATCAAATAAACAGTCAGGAGTTCCATTTAAGATCTAAATATTGGCAACTGTTCAGACGTGCCTGCCACATGAGCTTGGAAGGGAGGTTTTGTCTTCTATTTTCTATATAGGCATCTATTGTCACCTCAAATGTCTTAGACTTTTTACCGTACAGAACACGAGATTTGGTTTTGCCAGCTCTAAGTAGACGAGGAGAAACACCTCCCTCAACCTGCTGGCAGTGCTCCTGCTAATGCACACCATGATACCATTGGCCTCCTTGGTCCCAAGAACATATTGTTGACTCATGGTCAGTCTGTAGTCCACCAGGTCTCCCAGATCCTTCTCCATAGAGCTGCTCTCCAACAGGTCAACCCCCAGCCTGTACTGGTGAGTGAAAATGTTTCTAGATTGAACGATATCATAAAACTTTTCCCAGATTTATGATCTTTTGGGATCATAAATCTTCTTCCCATATTGCTCAACCAGGTATTTGCAAATTGTTTTTTACCCAGTTCCCTAGCAATTGGGTGGCATCAACCCATATAGCCTAGGAGTCCCTATAGACACAAGCGGCTCCCATGTTCTCTTCTTTCATGCTAGTTTGGCCAATCTCAGGTAAGCACGTTCTGCATGGTGCACAAGGTCAGCTTAACTGATTTCCTAATTAGTCATTCTCCTCACTGATGGCATAGTCTTTCACAGCACCTCAACAAAAGGACATAGTTAACAAACACTGTAACTCAGAAGTTATGGGAGGGAAAGTTTAGGCCAGGGTAGTGGCATAAACTGACTTCTTATGAGGTGCTCAGTCTTCTTAAAAAAAACCCAAATGCATACATAAACTCTCCGCTAGACCACATGCATATGCCTCCATTACAGTAACATTTCATGCCAAAGAGTTTCCTTCTGTGTGGAAAGTGGAAGGAAAACTGCTCTTTTCTGAGCAACTCCTCCTTGGTCACTGCTTCACCAGGTCTCCTCCATTCCTTCTTTCCCACTCATCTCCAGGGACCTTCTCCTTGCTCGCCTCCTCTTAGCCTGTCCATCTTCAAGAGTTTCCTAAATATTCTCTCTCCTGCTTCTTCCACTACTTCACTTACTTTCTCAATCTTCGTTTCTCAACTCTTGACGACAGGGTAGTTCTTGTATGATACTCGTCATTGTGTTGTAGTCAGTGCCATGAAGGAACAAAATGAAGCCACTCTACAGGGCACAAAAAAGGATTAAAAGTGAGATGTAAAAAAAACATAGAGAAGAATCACCTGATCCAGATCAGAACTGACCTTGACCAGGCTGTATCTCTCATAACTGGGGTGATTTTCTCATATTCATAGAAGCCTTTACAAATACACACATCATTTTAATTCAGTACAGCCCAGCTCAGGTACAAAAAACACTTCAACATTGACAGCAAAATCTAAAGACCTTCCTGTAAACCTCCCTTCTCCCCTCCCCACAACAGCTTTGGGCAGCAAGAAATATGCCTTTGAGATACCTCAGCCACATATCACACAGAAAATCCTTTCTGATAGGATTTACTTTAATGTAGAACTTCGGCCTATTATCTTACGTACATTCACCTAACACGTATTGCATTATTAAAGCAAGCTGACAGTGCAGGCATAGGAAGGATTTGGACATTTTTTTTCCACTGGGGAAACTCTGAACTAAACATTCCCATATTTGTCATTAAACATGGACAGGCTGGAATCCAAATGTCCTCCAGCCATATAAACGTTCTAGCCTTCCTGGTTCACAGAATTAGTCAATGCTTGAAAAAAATCACAAACATTAAAACAAGCTTAATCCAAAATGCTCATTGTTTAAAATGCTTAGAAATCATCAAACAGGCAAGTCAAAATCTTATTTTAAAAAATACTCTGATAATTTTTATGATCACAATCTAATATGAATTTGTAACTTTTTTTAAATAAAAAGTCAAAATGGAAAAAAACAATATTTAGAAAACATTAATACATATAACAAGTTATAGTAATTGCAGTTTCCTACAAAACATGAATCCACCTATGCCTAAGGCATCACTGTCTCCTCTGAAAGGAGAATTCTGAAGCTATAAGACAGCAGCATTTCCAAGCATCGAGTCTGTGCAGGGCTTTAGAGTCACCACCGAAGCAGCTGGGGCTGAGATGAGGAATAAGGCACCTCTGTAACGTGTACTCAGTGTGACTGAAATGATTTATACAAAGGCAAAGAGACAAATGTTCTGCTGAGCTGTCTTGGAGGCAGCTGCATGCCTGCTGCCTTCCCTGGCACTGCCTTGCTTGCAGCCAGGTGACTTGGAGACCAACCTGGGGCTCAGGGCCTGGATTTTGTACCAGCAGAGTTGGACATGCGCCGGAGTAGAATAGAGACCCTCGCCCAGCTTTAGGGTGAGCTGGAGCAAAAGGGAACCAGAGCGAACTGTCTGCAGTTCAGTGGGGCCGTGTCAGCCCTGAGAGCCCTCACAGCACCCCCAGCTGCATATCCTGGACCTGACACAAGTACTCAAGGCGCCTGTCCCCCTGCCCCTAATTAAAGAGTGGTTACATATTTCATGCCATGTCCTTTTCCCCCCAGCATTGCAGTCAGGAGGACAAGGAGCACAAATGCAGTAAGTAGGTTTATCTGAGCACTTCGCTACATTGTCCTCTTTACAGGTAGATCTCACTTTCCAGACTAATGCCAAATGTTCCATGACACTACACAGCCACCTCCAGAAGGATTCCTCACCCCTCTAGTTGTGCCAGAGTGCTGAGACATACAGACATAGTCATTAGGAAAATCTCTTTGTTGAAATGGGATTGTTTATAATGGGATAAATATATGTTCTGTTTATATACTATGTCTTTCCTCTGCAAATGAGTATTTTATAAAATAAGGACTAAAAACAAGCTGGAATCTCATGGACTTTATACAAAACCTCTTCCCTGGGGAAAGGCTGCAGCAGCAATGGGAGCCAGGAAGCCACATTGCATTGGTGGAGCTGGGCTGTCCCATAAACTTCTGATTTCTCTGGACATAGAATCATAGAATCCTTTAAGATTGGAAGGGACCTTTAGAGATCATCTAGTCCAACCCCCCTGCACACGCAGGGTCACCTAGAGCACGTGGTACAGGATTGCATCCAAGCGGGTTTTGAAGTTCTCCAGAGAAAGAGACTCCACAACCTCTCTTGGCAACCTGTTCCAGTGCCCAGTCAGTTACCCTCACTGTTAGAATTTCTGGTGCTTCAGTTTGTGGCCATTTCCCCTAGTCCTATCAGTGGCCACCACTGAGAAGAGGCCAGTACCATTCTCCTCACTGCCTCCCTTGAGGTCCTTATAGACACTGATCAGATCCCCTCTCAGCCTTCTCTTCTCCAGGCTGAACAGGCCCAGCTCTCTCAGTCTTTCCTCATAGGGCAGATGTTCCAGGCTCCTGATCATCCTTGTAGCCCTGCACTGGACTCTCTCCAGTAGCTCCACATCCCTCTTGTACTGGGGAGCCCAGAACTGGCCACAGGACTCCAGGTGTGGCCTCAGCAGGGCTGAGTACAGGGACAGGATCACCTCCCTCGACCTGCTGCAGACGCTCCTCCTAATACACCGCAGGATCCCCATTGGCCTTCTTGGCCACAAGGGCACTGCTGCCTCATGGTCAACTTGTCATCCACCATGACCCCCAGGTCCCTCTCTGCAGTGCTGCTCTCCAGAAGGTCAGTCCCCAGCCTGGACTGGTGACTGGGGTTATTTTTCCCCAAGACCTTGCACTTGTCTTTGTTGAATTTCCTAAGATGTCTCATTGCCCACTTGTCCAGTCTGTCCAGGTCCCTTTGGATGGCAGCATAGCCCTCTGGGCTATCAGCTACTCCTCCCAGTTTGGTATCATGAGCAAACTTGCTGAGGGAGCACTCCATCCCTTCATCAAGGTCATTGATGAATAAATTGAACAGAACTGGGCCAAGGACTGACCCCTGGGGGACACCGCTAACCACAGGCCTCCAACTAAACTCGGCAGTGCTGATCCCCACCCTCTGAGCCCTGCCATCCAGCCAGTTCCTAATCCACCTCACTGTCTACTCATCTATCCCACATTTCCAGAGCTTGCCCAGAAGGATGACGTGAGGGACGGTGTCAAAAGCCTTGCTGAAGTCCACATAGATGACATCCACCACTCTCCCCTCATCTATCCAGCCAGTCATTCCATTATGGAAGGCGATCAGGTTAGTCAAGCATGATCTCCCCTTGGTGAATCCATGTTGACTGCTCCTGAGCACCTTCTTATCCTCCCCATGTTTGGAGACAACATCCAGGAGGAGCTGTTCCATCACTTTTCTGGGGATGGATGGAGGTGAGGCTCACTGGCCTGTAGTTGCCTGGGTCCTCCTTCTTGCCATCTTTGAAGACTGACGTGATATTGCCTTTCTTCCAGTCCTCCGGCACCTTCCCAGTTCTCCAGGACCTTTCAAAGATGATGGAGAGTGGCTGAGCAAGAACATCCACCAGCTCCCGCAGCACTCTTGGGTGCATCCCATCAGGGCCCATGAATCTGCGGGTGTCAAGTTTCCCTAGGTGCTCTCTGACCCAATCTTTCTCTACCCAAGGCAAGTCTGCCTCTCTCCGGGCATCTTCTCTTGTCTCTAGGGTCTGGGATTCCTGAGGGCTGCCCTTGGTAAACACAGAAGCAAAGGTAGCATTCAGTAACTCTGTTTTTTCTGTGTCTTTCATAACCAGGGCACCCACCCCGTTCACAAGCGGACCCACATTTTCCCTAATCTTCCTTTTGCCATTGATATATTTGAAAAAACTCTTCTAGTTGTTTTTAACATCCCTTGCCTGATTTAATTCCAATTGTGCCTTAGCTTTTCTTGTTGCATCCCTACATTCCCTGACAACATTCCTATACTCCTCCCAAGGAGACTTTCCTTTTTTCCACTTTCTGTATACTGCCTTCTTCTTTTTTGAGTTTTGCCAGGAGCTCCTTGCTCATCTATGCAGGCCTCCTGCCCCCCTGCCTGACTTCTTACTCAAAGGGATGCACTGATCCTGAGCATGGAGGAAGTGCTGCTTGAATACCAACCAGCTCCCTTGGGCCCCCCTTCCTTCTAGAGCCCTAGCCCATGGGATTCTTCCAAGGAGGTCTCTGAAGAGGCCAAAGTTGGCCCTCCTGAAGTTCATGGTTGCAAGGCTACTTACAGCCCTGCTCCCTCCTCAGTGGATCCTGAACTCCACCAGCTCATGATCACTGCAGCCGAGGCTGCCCCCCACCTTCACATCTCCAACAAGTGCCTCTCTATTTGTCAGCACAAGGTCCAGTAGCCCACCTCTCCTCGTTGGCTCCTCCACAACCTGCATCAACAAGTTATCATCTACGCACTGCAGGAACCTTGAGGACTGTTTGTGCCTGGCGGTGTTGTCCTTCCAGGTGATGTCACGGTAGTTGAAGTCTCCCATGAGAACCAGGGCTTGTGGCCGTGAGGCTACTTCCAGCTGACTATAGAAGGCCTTATCGACTTGCTCATCCTGGTCAGGTGGCCTGTAGCAGAGCCCCACCACAGTGTCTCCCACATTAGCCTGCCCTTTAACCCTCACCCACAAGCTCTCCACTCGCTCATCATCCACCCCCAGGCTGAGCTCCGTGCACTCCAGTTGCTCACTCACATAAAGAGCAACTCCCCCGCCTCGCCTTCCCAGCCTGTCCTTCCTAAAGAGCACATAGCCTTCCATGACAGCGCTCCAGTCGTGTGAGCTATCCCACCATGTCTCTGTGATTCCAATGAGATCATGACCGTGGGACCGCACACAGATCTCCAGTTCATCCTGCTTATTCCCCATGCTTCGCACATTGGTGTATAGGCATTTAAGGGAAGTAACGGAGCCTGCAGGTTTCCCGGGAGGAGTGAAGGAGGACCCTCTATAATCACCTCCTACATTCACTTCCCCACTACCATACTCCCGCTGGACACCTTCTGACTTTGGCTGCATGCCACTGATTGCCCTGTCCATGTAACATTCCCCTTCCCTCTTCTTGTTTAGTTTAAAGCCTTCCTAACCAGGTTGGCCAGCCTTTTGGCAAAGAGACGTGTGCCCCTCTTGCTGAGGTGGCTCTCATCATTCCCCACAAATGGGAATGTCTGGGGTAGACCCTGCTGGCAAGTGCCTCTCAGCAGCCTCAAATAAGTACTAAAAATTTATCTGAAGCTGCCGGCTGTAAGTCCAATTAGGAGTGTGTATGTACAGGACCTTTGGGCGACAGGAGGACTCCATCCAGAGGGTGAGCCATTCTGTGCTCTTGCAGAATGCTTTACCGGCAAAGTCTGCAGATGCTTCAAGCAGCAGTGAACAGCCTAGTCAAGGAAGCAGAGAAGAGACAAGTGGGAGAGGTGGAAGCAAGGACAGCTGCAGAATGAGTAGAGTGCCTCAGGTGAATATCTCCAAAAACAAGTGTCTCTTCCCCTTTGCAATGCCCTTCTTTCTCCACCCAACAACACAGGGGAAAGGGTCTTTTTCAGAGAGCCATCACAGGACAGAGAGTAATAGATTGGATCAGGTAGCTTTCCCACCCAACTGGCAGTTTTTGATCACTCAGAGGAGGATTTCCACATGAAGCAGGAGTGATGGAGGAATGACAAGTCAAAGGGATAGAGTAGCGTCCATTGGTAGAGTTTCAGGTTTATTCAGGTTTATGTTTCAGTCCCTTGATCACTTTCTCCATTCTTGACACTTAGTCCCCAGCAAAAAAAAATATTTTCCATCCCTAAAGACAGAGATTTGGGAGCACAGAACTGTGGTAATTGCAAATGCCAGGAAGGTGGACAGCGGTGTCTCTCAGAGTGTCTCCTTGCAGAATACCTGGCTCTTAGGCTTGCTGCCTCAGGAAGGAGTCTGGATTTGGGCATCTTGAGCTTTCTTCTGGGCATGTGGGTGTTTCATTTGAGGATGATTTCTCTTTCTGTGAAAGTGAACACATTTAGTTGAACTCACAACCTTCGCCCAAATGCTCCCTGTGCTCACACCACCTCTCGGAGGTGTGTGTTTTCAGTGTGCTCCCAACAATCCAACTAAACTCCTCAAGGAAGGTGGGGGAAACAAAGGGCTTAAACCAGACTCCCAGCTGTGAATAAAAGCCAAGAGAGGGCAGGACAGGTATTATACTCACTGAGCTTCTTCATGTCCAACAGGTGTTTTTGTAAAAGCACAGGTCTATGGGCAGTGGGTATAAAAGTCTTCTTACAAAGTGTTCCTCAGATCTTACATGGGTCTTCTCAGGGCTTGCTTTGAAAGGGGTAGTCTGTGTTCTACTTTCTCTATGCATTTGTCACTACTGCATTGTCAGGAATCAGATTAAAAGCCCCTCCTGGCCCTGTTTCTAGATGAAATATATCTGCTGGGCCTTTCAGGGAAGGAAGGTAGACACTTTTTGATTTGCTCAGTGATCATTTAGCTCATTGGTCAGAAGAAAACAGACTGGTTTCAGCCTTAGAGCCCAAGAGTGCTGAGAGGAAGGCTCAAGACAAATGAGGGGCTGAAGAGAGGGTGCGAAATTGCCTTTTGGCACAGGAAAGGAACAGATGACAGTAATCCTCCTAGCTGTGTCTTGTGTGTGGCCGTCCAGCCTATAGTCTTCATGTTTGTTCTGCAGGGGCAAAGAGATCTTTGGGAATCCTAAACGAAGGGAGAAGAGAGCAAAGGCAGCCCCAAAAGCCAAGGGAGAAATGGAAGAGCCAGTGAGGACCCAGATACAGGAAACCTTTTAAAATGTTCAGAGAAAAAAGGCCTTTTCTCTACTGTAGGGAAACTGGGCCTTGAAGACTCCTCAGGGACACAGGTTGGAGGTGCCTTGTCACTGCAGGAGAGCACCGTAGGCAAGTTCTCTCTTTCCTAAAATCTAAACCCCCAGGACGATTTTCCTTTCTTGTGGGTTTTGCTGAGAAGACGAGAATGCAACTGAAGAGAGAAAAGGTTTGAAGATTGTTTGAAGAAGACCAAAATGTTTCCTCTGGAGTTCTTTTCTAGAAACATCCATGGAAACGGACTACTAGGATTGGGGGCTGTGGTCCAAGAGAATTGCCAATGTTATTGAAGTCCTTTTGCTGGTATGTTCAGAGCTGGGTAAGAAGCAAGCAAGTCGATGAGCACTTATAGAGTCTTTCTCATCTGATGTGCTGAATGCCACAGCCAGGCTGCCTTCATAGCTCTTGCTCTTGCTCAGGCAACAGCAATTTCTTCTTCTTTGCAATGTTGTGAGAGATGTTGCAGCTGAAATGGAAAGTTTGGTTGGTAGTGCTGGTGAGCCTTGGTGAGGCTGGGACACGGCCTGAGAGCTGTGTGGAGGTGGCCATCCTGTTTCTGCAGCTATGACTGCAGCATCCCTGCCTGCCCAGTGGTTTCTCCTCCCTTAAAGTGTCTGAGGCCCACCAGACTTGGGAGCTGGACAATGTAGTTCAGTACCTTCAGAGTGTCCACATGAGGAGAGATCCAGCATACAAACTCTCTTCTGATGCCAGTGCAGGTTTGCCAATGCTGATGTTGCAGACACTGACAAAACTGGGGCCTGATCTCAACGTACCTATGACCAGCAAGGACAACAGGGTCAATGACTGTCCTCCAGAGACAAAGCCAAGTGTTAAGGCTGTGTACATCTACCAATTGAAGCCTGAAGAGGAGATGATGGTGTTTGTTTACTTCCCACACAGACAAGGAGGAGAAGAGCATCATTCTTCAGAAGGGCAAATATATGGAGTTAGTGTGTTTGATTCTCAGGGAGAAACCTGAGCTCGGAAGCAAGCTGATTGCCTTGCCTTCTTTGAGAGCAAGGTTGGAAAAAAAAAAAAAAAAAAAAAAAAAAAAAAAAAAAAAAAGAAAAGAAACAAAAACACTCCTTCCTGCTCCTTCCTGGCTGGTTTTGAGCCAGGAACAGAATCATCTTTGCTGAGAATGGAGTTTGAGGCTATGCGCACAAAGCAGAAGAGAATAGCAATCCCTTTTCCTTTTTCCCTCTAGGTTTCCCAAGTCAGTTCCTTAGGGGAGGGGGAGTGGAAACAAGCATTCATTATGAGGAGGGGAGGTGCAGGGATGTTCCCAGCACATCAAAGGGCTGGTGAAGACACTGCCTTCAGGTGCACAGGGAAAACTTTTGGGAATCACAGTTTGTAAGCGGATGTCGCTCAGGGGAAGAGTACCTGTTTTGCATGCAGAAGGTCCTGGATCAATCCCCAGCATCTCCAGGGAGGCTTTTCCCTGAATCTCTCCCCTGTACCCCATATGCCCAACAGAGTTGAGGGCTGGGAAGAGGGTGCATTGCTCTTCTCTGGAAAGTGTATTTTAGCAGCAGCAGCAGCAGCAGCAGGACTGTCCTGGACAGGTGGGCAAGCACTATGAGGGCATCAGGCACATCAGATACATCCAACTATAGGAGGTGAGAGCTCAGAGGAAGGGAGAGGGGAGACAGGTGGTGGCTGATGGTGAATTGTTCCTGTCCCAGCAGTGCTGGGCAGCAGCTGATGAGCAGGCGCTGGAGTCACCATGAGGGGTGATCAGCCACTGGGGAAGCGGGAGCTGGAGGGAGAGAGAAAGGCAGGCGTAAGCACAGAGGGCGTTGGTTGTGAAGTCACTTCCATCACACTTGCCTGATTGCCCAGCAGTGGGTAGCCAGGTGTTCTGAGGCATCAAGGAGGCTGCCCAGCAGCAAGGATTGCTTGGGAGAAGGTGAGAAGGAGAGGTGAAGGTAGCTCTGATTGTGAGGTCTCTCACGGCAGCTGACTGGCCAGCAGCAGGCAGGCAGGCATGTCAGGTCATCAAGGGCAGGACAAAGCCCATGAGGTAAAGGGGGAGTGTCTATCTCCAGGACACTTCATCCATGGGTTCCCACCTCCAGAACACTTCACCCGTGGGTCCCAACATTGAGGACACTTCATCCATAGGGCCCTGTCCCCAGGACCCTTCCCACTCCAGCATCCATCAGCCCCCACCTCCAGCATCCATCAGCCATGGGCCACCACCTCCAGAGCACTTCATCTATAGGGCCCCATACCAAGCACCCCTTTATTCATGGGCCTCCACCACCAAGTCCCTTTATCTGTCGGCCATGACTTCCAGGACACTTCATCCATAGGCCTCCATGCCCAGGACCCTTTCTTTATATGTGGACCTCCACCTCCAGGACCCTTCCTCCATAGGTCCCCGTCCCCAGGTGCCTTTATGCATGGGCCACCAGCACCAGGACACCTCACCTGGGGACCCCTACTTCCAGGACATTTCCAGGACCCATCCCCAGGACCCATCCCCAGGTCCCTTTATCTCTGGGCCAACACTTCCAGGACCCATCACCCATTGCTCTCCCTCATTCCGTGCCCTCCCTCACGAGGACATTTCAGCTGTAGACCCCCACCTCCAGGACACTTCATCAGTCGGTCCTGGTCCCCAATTCCCTTTGTCAGTGGGCCATCAGTTTTGAAGATGGATGCAACATTTGCCTTGCTCCAGGCTTTGCGCTTCCTCTCATTTCCATGACCACTCTAAAAGTACCATCATAAACATGTTAGCTAATTCTCTCTGCACCCTCCAACACATCCCACCTGGGCACGTAGTTACACAACTTTTTGGAAACTTCATTAAACACGGAATATTCTCCTTGCTTATTTTATATCGTTAATGTAGCTATAAAAGATCTGCTTGCTACCTGCAATGTCCCTTCCCTGTATCAAATGTAGGTGAGCTTTAGCTTTCTTATCCCTAGTCTTCCATGCCCAGGATATGTTTCCACTTCCTTCCTTTGCATTCTGTACCGCCGTCACCTCCAGTCTTTGTTCTTTTTACACTGAAGCTCAGTCACTAGCTGCTTTTTTCCCACCAAGTGAGTTTCCTCATACATCTGTTGATTATCCTGAGTTTTGGAATGGACCATTCTTGTGCTTGAATGAGATTGTCCTTAGGGACCTTGTGTGAAGAGGCAATGGTCGCCAACCAAAATACAGGAGGATCAGCCTGAATTTGAGGAAAAAGCTCCTGACTGTGAGGTAACAGAGCCTTTCCAACCTCAATCATTTGGTGATTCTGTGACCTCTTTGAAATCTTGAGCTCCTCTGCCTTAAACACCTCTTCCCCATGGATTCCCAGACACCGTTTCCCTGAATGAGCTGAAATCTACATAGCCCCTTTCTACTTACACTTCAGAGACGGTACCCTACTCAGTTCTGGATGAGGTTTGTTTTTTTCTAACTCGAGTCCTGCATGAATGTGAAATATCTCTTCCACAAGACTATATATGCTGTGGTGAGTTTATACAGAATGAATATGGCTATGAGTGAGAGAAGAGTGCCAGAATTTCTCTCCAGAATATCTCCATTGTCCACAAGCAAAAGAACAGGAAACATGATATTTTGACAACTATCTTTTATTTTTCCTTGTCTGATTTCACAGGACAGCTTGGAATATTTCAGTGTTTGGTGATGCTTCAATGTTGTAAAAAATGAAATATTATCATATTCCCTGGGCTAGCAGTTTAATTTTTGCATAAAACCATAACCCTGATCTAAACTGTGAGGAGAATGAGTAGGTAGTCACAATAGATACACACACAAACACACATAGGAAATCCACAGACACACATAAATACTGTTGGCTCTACAGATAACAGAAGCTCTCAGCACTCATGCAACAACAATCCACACCAAAAGCCTCATCCTATTTTCCTCCCCGCTGATCAGGATGAAGTTTATGGGGAAATACACAATGGCAATCTCTCCAGCAACATGTCTTACACCCTCAAGCCATCGTCAAACAAATCAAATATGAAAAACGGAATACCACCACAGCTTAAACTACAAGAAATATCAGCTCTCCTCTTCATACAGATATAACATAGATATCATATAGAATTCTTTGTCATAAAGAAATCACTCCATTTCTTTAAATGTGACTTAGCTCGGCTTTCATCAACAATTTCTATAGTGATCTGGATGACAGCAAAGTTCCTGCATGGTTTAGAAAGAAATTTCATTTTTACAGTTGTCATAAGAAAATTCTCCATCAGCCAAGGCTGTGGTGCGACTTCTTAAATTGTTACAGTAGCAGAATAATTTACAGCAAGGTATAGTGTAGCCTTCAAAGCACCCCTATATGAAGAAAATAGATATTTCCACACAGAAGTGATGAGGTACAAATTCTTCCTTGACAGAATGCAATGCTGAAGAAAGCTGATGACTTAGCCAGCAGATGAACAACAGCCACAGTAGTCCTATTTCATTCTAGTTGAAGAATGGTGTTTTTCTTCCCACTACTGTCCTTCTACAGCTCTGTCCTTAGGCAAAAAGCTTATCCGATGATGCGCACAGCGGCTTGTGCTTATCATCCTTCTCAGCACCCGTTTCACCTCTTTGTTCCTTAGGCAATAAATCAGAGGGTTCAGTGCTGGAGTGAAAACAGCATAAAAGATGGATACTATTTTGTTGAGGTTGAAAGGATGGATCCTCCTGGGCCTGGCATACATGAAGAGAGTGGCTGAGAAAAAGATGATCACCACACTGAAATGGGAGGTGCAAGTGGAGATGGCTTTCCTCCTTCCCTGCGCTGAAGGCATGCACAAGACTGTGGACACGATGCAGCCGTAGGAGAAAACAATGATCAGCAAAGGTACCAGCAGAATTACAAGGGCCAGCGCAAAGTCCACTGTTTCTGCAAGGGATATGTCAGTGCAGGATAGGTTGAGGACTGGAGATATGTCACAGAAGAAGTGGTTTATGACTTGTGGACCACAGAACGTGAGGCGTGAAATGAAAGACACCTTGACCAAGGAAATAGAGAAGCCTCCTGCCCATGAGAGAAAGGACAGCTGAAAGCACAGCTTGTGGGTCATGATGGCTGCGTACCGCAGAGGATGACAGACAGCCAAAAAGCGGTCATAGGCCATCACAGCCAAGAGGACACACTCAGCACACAAGAGAGAAATGAAGAAGTAAAGCTGGGTCATACAACTGGAGAAGGAGATGGTCTTGCTCTGTGACCAGAATGCAAACAAAAACCTGGGCAGTGTTACTGAGATGTACCACATCTCCAAGAAGGACAAGTTCCCCAGGAAATAATACATTGGCTTATGCAAATGATGGTTGCTCTTCACCAAAAAGATGATGATTGCATTTTCGGTGATTGTCACTATGTAGGTGACCAGAAAGACCAGGAAAAGTATAGTCTGCCCCTGCAGACCGTAGGAAAATCCCAGTAGAATAAACACATTGATAGTTGTTTGGTTCTTCATACCATATTGGGTGCCCACCTCTTTCCCTGAAGATGTCAAAGAAGAAGAAAAAAAGAGCTCCATAAAACAAGTTGGTGTGAAGGGTTAAGGCACTCAGTAAGCTGTTTCCCATAGAAACTTTTTACAATATAGAACCCATTAGCTTTTGCTAACAACACTAGAAAGAAACAATGTAGTGTGACACCTTTGCTTTTATTATCCCAAAGGGATCAGATAACATTCATGTGGCTGAAAATGCCAGCACAGAAAGTTCAGATCGTGCATAGATAAATGAGGTCTAAAAACAGAGAACAATTTCAAATGGAATAGATGTGTTTCAAAAATTAGATTTTCTTCATTTCCTACTAAGACATTATCCTTCTCTGTATTTTTCAGTGCCAGGAGGTAGACAGCTATACCATAGGTAGCCTTACGTACAGACAGCTATAGAGATTTGTGTCTCTTAGGTTCATATATTTAGGAATTTACTGCTTGTGTTTGAGCAAGTGAAATGAATTGCTGAGTGAACAGAAAGGGAATGGCCCCACCAGAGGGTTAGGCATCTCCCCTGCCTTAGACAGCTGTCTTAGAATGAGAAGAATAATTGTTCCCTTCCATTCACAGTTAGTACTAATTTAGACATATAACTATTAGAGGCTTTAAGCTCAATGACATAAAGCCTATGCTGCCACCACATATTTGCATGGTGAATATTTATGAAGTAGATATAGCTGGTGTTTTTTTTTTTTTTCCTAGATTCATTATATAATACAGCTAAGGCACTAATTGAGTAAGGGTAGGCTGGAATACAATCTAGTCTTAGGCTATATCTCATCCTAAAAATACACAGAAATGTGCATGGCAGAAATGCCTTTTTCTTTCCATGGGCTTTTTAGTGATCATCATTGGCTGCAAAGTAGATGACTGTACTGTAGGGAATCTGAAAAGGATAAGGCTGATTCTTACTGCTTTCAAGCAAAAGGAGGGCATATAATGAAATCAAAGATGTATCTCATCCCAGTCTACTTGGCTTCCTATTTTACAGCTCATTAATATTTGCAGACTTATGGATGCATGAGGGAGAAAAAGGGTTGTACAAAAAGTGCCTTAGTGTATTTAGATAGTACCATAATCTCTAGCAACTTTATTTCATCACCTACCAGGATAAGTAAGTGTTGTGTTTCTATTAACTAAGGGATGAAAACTGTGACTTGAGGAAAGGAACAGAGGAAACCTTTGGCAGTTTCTGCCTCCAGGCAGGAAAATGGAATAAGACACTGTTGCCCACATGACCTTCCAGGACACGGCCATCACAATACTTTTTTTTAATCACTCACCTTTGGCCACCTTTCCACAGAAGATGCCCTGGACAAGCTCTGCGATACAATGCCTGTCCTGTACAGAGAAACTCTATCCAGAGAGAACAGGAACAACTGTGTAAAAGTAGAGAAGAGTAAAAAATAGCACAACACTAGAGCGTTGATGCCCTGGCCTCACATTTGGCCCCTATGATGCAATTTCTACCCCATCCTTTTTATTCATCTCTCTCTAAGAAAGACCCATTAGAAGGATCATTGTATGTTGACAAGTGACACTTTCTATAGACCATCAAAAGTAAGGCAAGGCATGACAAGGCAGGCACAAACTTATGCTTTCACTTTGAGGGAAACCTTGATGAAAAGATATTTATCTATTTTTGCTATTCTACTAGATTAACTTTTCACATCGAGGTAAATTCCCTCTGCATGCAGCTGGCATTTATTTGATGAATGTGCATGTGCACGGGATAATAAAGAACAATTTCTTTTTCTAGCATTTCGCCCAGTGTTTTTTACAATGGCTCGATAATTTCTAGATCTATCATCTTTTGCTGTAGGAAAGCAATAACATTTACTTACAAAATCAGGATTTCCAGTTCTGCGTTTGGTCTTTAAACTCATGCAATGAGCAGCAGATGAGACCAGACATAAGTTTTCCGAACTATCTGCCAGCTGTCCTTTAAAGACATAGGTTTTTTCATTTGGTTTTGTTTTGTTTTCATTTTTTACTTGTGTTTTTCTTTTTTTTTTTTTTTTTCCCTGGGAAAGCTTCTCTTACACACAGGAGCTTGAGTTAAAAATAAGCAATCTACCAATTAGAGAAACGTGGTGGGGAAAAAGCTTATGATGCTTATTATCTCTAGAGGCTAGTTTATATTTGTAATTACACATAACAGAAGGAAATTCTGAAAAGAGACAGCATTGTAAGGTCAGGGAAATAAAGATAAGAAGAGAAAGCAAACAAGTTAGATTTTCTACAAAACACTGATTGTTCTTTCTCTAACCTATATCAGGAAGACAGGAGCAGGCATTGCACTGAAATGTTCAGGATTTTGAGTGTTATCTTCAATTAGAAGAGACACTATGATAATATCTCCTCCAGTCTGCACATCAAACAAATTGTCAGGAGTTCCATTTAGGGTCTAAATGTGCCTGCCATGTGAGCCTGGAAGGGAGGTTTTGTCTTCCATTTTTCTATATAGAGATCCATTGTCACCTGGAACGTCCTAGACTTTTTACTGTACTACAAGTATGCAAAAGATGGCCAAGCACTTGCCTCAAAAATTAAAATATTATCCTGTGCTCAAGTAAATGGATACCCAAGCTAGGGAAACTATCTGTTACTTATCAGGGAGGGCAAATTGGCAGGAGATCCAAAAGTCTGGGGCAGCCTTGGCTCCAGTGACCATGAGATGGTGCAGTTCAGGCTCCAGTGAGGAGAGAGAAAAGCAAAAAGCAGGATCACAGCTCTGGAGATCAGGAAAGCAGACGTTAGCCTGCACAGGCACTTGTTTGGAAGAAGCACGTGGACTATGGCACGGGAGGTAAGAGGGGTGCAGGATAGAATCATAGAATCATTAAAGTTGGAAGGGACCTTTAGACATCATCTAGTCCAACCCCCCTGCACACGCAGGGTCACCTACAGCATGTGGCTCAGGACTGCGTCCAAGCGGGTTTTAAAGATCTCCAGAGAAGGAGACTCCACAACCTCTCTTGGCAACCTGTTCCAGGGCTCTGTCACCCTCACTGGCGAGAAATTTTTCCTTAAGTTCTTGTGGAATTCTTGGTGTTTCAGTTTGTGGCCGTTTCCTCTAGTCCTATGAGTGGCCGCCACTGAGAAGAGGCCAATACCACCCTCCTCACTGCCTCCTTTGAGGTCCTTACAGATACTAACGAGGTCTCCTCTCAGCCTTCTCTTCTGCAGGCTGAACAGGCCCAGCTCTCTCAGCCTTTCCTCATAGGGCAGATGTTCCAGGCCCCTGATCATCCTCATAGCCCTGCGCTGGACTCTCTCCAGCAGCTCCACATCCCTCTTGTACTGGGGATCCCAGAAGTGGACGCAGTACTCCAGGTGTGGCCTCAGCAGGGCTGAGTAGAGGGACAGGATCACCTCCCTCGACATGCTGGAGCGGGCTGATACACAAGAATCACTTAACCCAGGCTCCAGAATGGTCCATCCCAACAAGCAGGAAATCTAGCAAGGACTGCAGGATACCTGCATGGAAGAACAAAACTCAAAACATAAAGAGGAAGTGTGCAAGAAAGGAAAGCAGGAACATGTGGTCCAGGAGGAAGAGAGAGGCACCATCCGAGCTTGATAAATGAACTTAGGAGAGCTAAAATCCACCTCGCTTTGAAGGGACATGAAGAAGGGCACCTTGATTTGAAGGACAAGGGATGTGAAGAATATCAAACCTTTAGAAAGGTTTCTGAGAAAACATCAGCAGCAAATAAAAGACTAGCAAAAAGGTGGGTCTATTACATGAGGCAGTGGCCCTGGTGACACTGCAAATGTAGAGGTGCTGATTACCCTCTTCATCTCAGCCTTTCTCTTGGTGAAAGAGACTCATATAAGCTAACATTTTGAAAAATGGACCTGCACAAGTCTTTGAACCCTGATGGGATGCACCATGAGTGCTGAGGGAGCTGACTAATGCCAATGCAAGGCATCCCCACCTTGATCCCTGGAAAGCTGATGGAGCAGCTCACTCTGGCTGCAAAACAGGAAGGTGAGCAAAAGCAGTCAGCGTGCATTCACAAGGGGGCAATCCTGCTTAACTAACCTGAGAACCCTCCATGACAGAAGGAATGAGTGGCAAGGTACATCAACAGAGAACAGTAGGTGTTGTTTACCATCACTTCTTAGAGGCTTTTGGCACTGCCTTCTACAACATCTTCATGGACAAAGTGATGAAGTACAGACCAGTCAAGTGCACTACAAGGTGGGCTAAAAATTGGCTCAACTGCCTACATCAAAGTTTTGTGATTTTGGACACAATAATCAAGTCACTAGTGATGACCCTTGGGGTCCACACTGGGGCGAGTACTTTTTAATGCCTTCTTCAGTGACCTAAATGATGGGACAGGGTGTACCCTCATCAAGTGCACAGAAGATAAGAAAGAAATTGGAGGGTCAATTAACTAGAGAGTTGTGCTCTCATGAAGAGAGAGATCCTGACAGGCTGTACACATTGGCAGAGAGGAACCTTATGAAGTTCAAGAAAGGGAATTGCAAAGTCCTACACAACCCCAGGCACTAGTCCAGGCATAGGACCAATGAACTCAAAAACAGCTTTGTAGAAAAGGACATAGGAGTCCTGGGGAACAGCAAGTGGAACATGGGCCAGCAAAATGCCCCCTCGTGGCAAAGAAAACCATCAGTATCTTGGGCTGCATTAGCAAGAGTGTTGCCAGCAGGTGGAGGCAATACCCTTCCTCTCTACGCGGCCTTGTTAAGATTGTGCATGAAGTACTGTACCCAGCTCTGACTTCCTCAGTACAAGAGCAACAGGGCCATATTGGAATAAATCCAGTGAAGGGCCATGAAGATGAGTGAAATATTAGAGCTTCTGACATAGTGGGGAGAAGGACTGAGAACGAGAATTGTCCAGCCTCAAGAAGGTCTGGAGGTACTATGAATGTGTATAAATGCCTGATGGGAGAGCGTAAAGACAGCGGAGCCTGAATATGAATGAATGAATCAATTTGATAGCACAATTCCGCCATTTATTTTTGAACATGATGAATCTAGCTAAGTGTTTCTTCACCTTGCTGATTAAATTAACTAACTGCAATATGTACATCCTCACAGCAGGTCTTTAAATGTTGGAGTATGAATACTGTTCATCATCCTACCTCCCATGTCAACAGAGAGAAATCCTATGCAGGTAGGTGGGATGTTCCAAAACCTTCTTTCTGCTGTGCAAAGCAGCCTCTTCCTTAAAAGAGATACTAACATGATGGTCAGTTTTGGTTATGGGCTGCAAGCTGCGGACAGCAACTTCACAACAATTCAGAGAAAAGATAATTATATCACAAGCCTTCCAAATAGCTGTAACTCAATCAGTAAGTGCCTAGGACTTTCCTGAATATAGTAAAATCTGTGGTAAAATGGAATTAGCACTTCTGTCATGATGGATTTGATTTCTTTAAAATTCTTAGAAAAATATGAACTACATGGATTCTCTATCACTGATAATAATCTATGGCAGACATCCATTTGTACTGAATTTAAGCATCTATATATGGACAGTAACCTTTAATCCCTTTGTATCCACTACAGAGAAAGAGGCACTTCTAAGGTGCTAGTCATCTGCTCAGATGTAAAGGACAAATCTGGAAGAGACAAAGCTACACGTTACATCCCACTGACCATTTTGAGATCTGTACCTGCTCCAAAGTGTATTTTTCCTGACCATTTTAGGAGCATAAAACATTTAGTCACTCCAGATAACTAGGTATGCATTGGCACAGGTAAGCATATTATCATTCCCTAAAACTGAAAAGTAAATTGTATTTGAATTGACCTGAGTAGTGTCAAGAAATAATTGAGCTGTATGGAAAAAAAAAAAATCAAAACTCTTTTGTCTTTGTTTACAGTTTTAACCTCAACAGTATACCAAGCAAATTACCATCTGTCTATAATCTATACTGTATCTGAATTGACTATAAATTTAGCTTAATGTGATAAGATTGAATGTAAATGTCCACACTGCAGACATCTATGTTGGGATTCATTTTGCACAAAAAGAGAGATGCAATTAGCTGAGATTCTGCTTAAATTAGTGAATGAAATCACAGTTGTTCAAGTTATTTTTGCTCAGTTCCCCTATCCTTAGTGCCCCTAGCTGGGCCTGCTCCCACATCCAGGAGGACTGAGGTGGAAGCAGGGTGGGGTGCTTTTCCTGGCTAGCAGGGGAACAGCCGGACAGGTATCCCTGTGCCGATGACCACTCCAGGCCTAACAGTATCAGCAGCTATCACAGCTTCATAACTTCTGGCACAGTGGGCAGGATCCTGATCCAAAATTGGCAGCATATATATGGCAAGAAATAGGCCATTGGTGAGAGAAAAAAATGTCCCTCCAACAGACATTTGGGCTTGGTAAAGGAATGTGTGGAAAGGTGAGGTGGTACATAGGTATGTTTGGAGCCACTGTCCCCCTGGGTAGAATTGAAAAATTGGACGGAGGACATAGTAACCTTGCTGAAGAGGAGAAATGATGTAAGGCAGGGACTGTAGTAGGGGTCAGGGTGCAGTATTAGCATGCTCTTATGTCTGAGAAGGGTGACTATCTGGTTGGTTTGCAAGTGGTAACTGAGCAACAAAGTACTTGCAACCATCAGTCAGTCTTGGCCATCAGCCAAACCAAAGTCAAGAGCATAAATGAGAGGCAAGGCTGGGAAGATTCACACTTTAGGGAACCTGTGAATTGCTGAACAGAGCTGGAGTCATGAAGCATGAAATAGTCTTCACCAACATTTGAGGGAGGGATTAACAGCACCTTCTACTCTGGCTTCAATACAGGTGCACAGGTATCTGTGATCATAGTAAACAAAGTCCATACTGCAATCCATCTGCCCCTGTCTTCGGCCCAGCCTCTCCTAAATGGGTGCAATGAGTGTGGTAATTTTTCAGTTGTCATCATTAAAAGGTGGATTACAGTTGCTCCTGCTCAGGGGCTCCTGCAGCTATAGAACTAGATGATCACCACAGGAGAAAGTCAAGACTTACAGTGACTGAGGAGGTCCAGATACCATGCCCCATCACCAGTGGAGAGAGAAGTTGTGTAATTGGAGTTAGCTTTTCCCCCCAAAGAAATGGAATGACTTCTTATCTGGTTAAGACAGAGAAGGTAGTCAGCATGACAGAGAGAAACAATCCAAATTACAATAAACCTTACTAGAAAGTCTGATCCCAACTTTTCCCCCTAATATCTAAACAAAACTTCCCATGTTGCAGCTTGTGTCGACTACCTCTGGGCCAAACACAGTGCACCACCAATGAAGTCGAGTTCTGTTTTATCTCACTGCAACCTTAAATAGCTTCAGACAGCAGCAAGATATCCCACATTTTGCAAGGCTGGACAAACCCACTTCTCTCTGCCTCTCCATATAGGTTAAGTATTCCAGGCCCGTAGTTGTCTTGGTGGTCAGCCACTCAGGTGGTCAAGATTCCCTCCAATGTGCTAATGTATTGCCCATACTATTCCAAATGTGCTCTCCTATGTGCCACATAGAGGGGAATTATTACTTCTTTTGACATTCTGCCTACGCTCCCAACGAGACAGTCCAGCATGTGATTGTCCTCCAGATGCAGGATTTTTAATTCAATTTTTCTGAATATCATCAGACTCTTGTCAGTGCATTTTTCAAGCCTGTTTAGCATAGCAACTGCTCCCCTACTTTGATATCATCCCTGAACTTGCCAAGGTTTTATTCTGTTTCTTCATTCAAATTAGCTAAGAAAAAAAAAAACACTGAGACACAATGAGGTCTCAAGAACTGGCATCTCTGTACCCCATATGAAACAAGGGATAATGGCTGGATTACGCAATCTTATATGCCATGGTGCGTATGAGTATGTGGGTGGAAGGGTGGGAATGAATGAGTGCCATCATGTTTAAAATCTGGGGACATGGAGCTATGGCAGCCTTGCCTCTGCCTGGGTTACTGGATTTGGAGCTCTTAATATATGTCATTTTTTATTTTAAATTAAAGAAGATACAGCAACAAACAGCAATTCAGTGAGCTCAAGTGGCCTCAGTAGATTGGGAGTCCACAATAGGCAAGATAATGACAGTGAGTGGCATTGGGTTCCTGAAGACAAACCTAAGTCATGTGGATCTGATGGCCCCAGTATGCTATAATCATACTCCGTTATCTATCAAGAATACATATTTGAGAAATCAGATGATTAACATTGTGACAGATGGAGAAGCAATTTTCCCCACAGGAATGAATGGAGAGGTGTAAGGACCTAAGAAATATGCCCTGCATAAACCAGGATAATATATTTGGCATGAAGGATGGAGAAGATAAGAGCAAGGGCATCAGAATCATCAAATGCGAATGGTTTCCCCTGCCATCCCCTGAAGCTGTTTTATCAGGGGCTGAGGTCAGCCCCTTCAGGAAAAAAAAAATATACCTCTTCCATGCCTTTAAATCTGATGCCTTCTGCACAGCTTTTACAATTCAGGCTGAATGAACTTGCAAAGCCATTATCTTACCTTGAAATTCAAAAAAAAAAAAAAAAAAAAATCTTTGTTAAAATCCTCACCATGTAGAATTGGTGTTGTTATACATTATTATCCCTATATCATTTGATTTTTTTTTTCTGTATCTGTAAACATTTAGATACAGATAGGTGTATGCCATAGTAGTTATTGAGATGTTGTCAGAGCCAGCAGCATTTACAGATTGTGCTCTAATGGGAGGCCTGTCACATTCACAGTTCATGGGCGGACGGAGGCCATGAAAGCAGGAAGAGCTGTCCCAACACCTTGGTTTTGCTGATTCTGCTCTCTTCCTGGTAGTGCAGAGGTTGCAGATGGGTCATGTCCCCATACCTCACTGCTCATCTCCCACACGTCTTCACACTAACCAGAGAGAAACCACCTCACCTTTCAAACAGGCTAAAGATTAGCACTAGACAGCATTTTTATTTCACAAAATAAATCAAAGAGCACATTTGACAATATAGACATCTGACTTGTTCCTTTTTTCTTTTTTTTTTTCCTGTAAAGAGACCATTGATTTTCCTGTTGTAATTAGCACTACAGGGAGAGAGACACTTAGATTTTCCCTAATAGTTTCATCTCTAATAACCCTCAGCAGGCCCCATTAAAACTCCCAGAAACTACATTCATGTGTTTGCATTTCATACTCTATAACTGTACTGAGAGAACTTGCTAGAGAGTAGAAAATGTAATGAGTTTATTCCCTCTGATTCACAATATACTTAATAGGATCATTTGTTTTAGGAAGTGTCTTCCTAAGCTTTATGATTTTAATGAGCACATAATATTGTAAGATTTCTTATGTTTCTCCATTTTAAGCCTAAGAAATTATGTTTCAAGGAAACTTGGTTAATATTCATTTCAGGTGGTCATCGGACACTATCAAGCATAAATACAGCATCATCCATGTTCTCAGTTATCTGTTTCTGATTATTTCTCTGGTTAATCACTATTTCATAGCAGTAAAAAAAAAATACTTTGCAAATCCTATCTCAGCATCAGTTCCCCCCAGTCCTTTCCCAGGCATATTAATCCATGAATCTTCTTTGCATTTCTCAAAATACTGTGTAATTTCAAGAGAAGAGTTTGGCCCCATCCTCTTTACATTGTCCCCTCAGCTATTTGTAAATATTGATCAGATCTCCTCTCAGTCCTCTCTTCTCCAGGCTAAACAGGCCCAGCTTGCTTAGTCTTTCCTCATAAGATACATGTTCGAGTCCCTTAATCATCTTTGTTGCTCTACGCTGGACCCTCTCTGGAGGTTCTATGTCCCTCGTGTACTGGGGAGCCCAGAACTGCACACAGTACTCCAGGCGCAGCCGCACCAGAGCTGAGGAGATGGGCAGGATCCCGAGAGGATCCCCTCCCTCGACCTGCTGGCAACACTCCTCCTGATGCAGGCCAGGATCCCATTGGCGTTCTTGGCCACAAGGGCACATTGCTGCCTCATGGTTAACTTGTTGTCAACCAAGACTCCCAAATCCCTCTCCATGGAGCTGCTTTCCAGCAGGTCAACCCCTAATCTGAACTGGTGTCTGAGGTTATTCCTCCCCAGGTGCAGGACCCTGCACTTGTCCTTGTTGAACCTCATGAGGTTCCTCTCTGCCCAACTCTCCAACCTAAGACCCTCTGAAGGACAACACAGCCCTCTGGAGTGTCGGCCACTCCACCCAGTTTGGTACCGTCCGCCAACTTCCTCAGGGTGCCCTCTGTGCCCTCGTCCAAGTCATTGATGAACAAGTTGAACAGCACCGGGCCCAGTACTGATCCCTCCGGGACACCACTGGCCACAGGCCTCCAACTAGACATGGCCCCATTTATCACAACCTTGAGGGCTCTGCCATTCAGCCACTTCCCTATTCACCTCACTGTCCACTCATCTAATCCAAGCTTCCTGAGCTTCCCCATGAGGATGTTATGGGAGACTGTGTTGAAAGCCTTGCTGAAGTCAAGGCAGACACCATCCACAGCTCTCCCATCGTCCATCTAGCCAGTCACCCCATCGTGGAAGGCTATCAGGTTGGTTAAAGATGACGTTCCCTTGGTGAATCCATGCTGACTACTCCTGATCACCTTCTTTTCCTTCCCATACCTAGAGATGGTCTCTAGGATGAGCTGCTCCATCACCTTTCCAGGGATGGAGGTGAGGCTGACCGGCCTGTAGTTTCCCGGGTCCTCTCTCTTGCCCTTTTTGAAGACTGGAATGACATTGGTTTCTTCCAGTCCTCCATCACCTCCCCTGCTCTCCATGATCTCTCGAAGACAATGGAGAGCGGCTGAACAAAAACCCGCACCAGTTCCCTCAGCACTCTTGGGGGCATCCCATTGGGGCCCATAGATTTATGGGCATCCAGTTTGCCTAAATAATCCCTAACCCAATCCTTCTCGACCAGCGGAAGGTCTTCCTCTCTCACAGTTCTTTCTCTTGTCTCTGGGCTCTGTAGTTCATGGGGACTAGCCTTAGCAGTAAGGACAGAAGCTAAGAAGGCATTTAGTAACTCTGCCTTCTCTGCATCCTCCATCACCAAGGCACCCTCCCCATTCAGCAGCAGACCAACATTTTCCCTAGTCTTCCTCTTGCTGCTGATGTTGCTCTTTTCAGTGGTGGCCACTGACAGAACTAGAGGAAACGGCCACAAACTGAAGCACCAAAAGTTCCACAGGAACTTTAGGAAAAATTTCTTAACAGTGAGGGTGACAGAGCACTGGAACAGGCTGCCCAGGGAGGTTGTGGAGTCTCCTTCTCTGGAGATCTTCAAAGCCCGCTTGGACACAGTCCTGAGCCACATGCTGTAGGTGACCCTGCATGTGCAGGGGGGTTGGACTAGATGATCTCTAGACCCTTCCAACCTTAAGCATTCTATGATTCTATGATTATATGTATTTGTAGAAGCCCTTCCTGTTGTCCCTGACATCTCCTGCTAACTCTAATTCCAAACAGGCCTTGCCCTTCCTCACCACATCCCTGCATTCTCTGACAATGTTCCTATATCGTTCCCGTGTGGTCTGGCCCTTCCACATTGTATACGCTCTCTTTTTCTCTTTTAAGTTTACCCAACAGCTCCTTGCCCATCCACACAGGTCTCCGGCCCCATTGCTCAACTTCTTTCTTGTAGAAATGCAGCAATCCTGAGCTTGGAGAAAGTAGTGTTTGAATATTAGCCAACTCTCCTGGACCCCCTTTCCTTCTAGGACCCTTGCCCAGGGGATTCCTCCAAGGAGCTCCCTGAAGAGGTCAAAGTTAGCTCTCTTGAAGTCCAAGGTTGCAATCCTACTTCTTGTCCAGCTTCCTCCTTGCAGGATCATGAATTCCAACATCTCGTGGTCGCTGCAGCCAAGACTGCCTCCAACCGTCACATTTCCAACTAGACCATCTCTGTTAGTATCAGGTCTAGCAGCGCCCCTCTCCTTGTTGGCTCATCAACCACCTGCATCAAGAAGTTATCTGCAATGTTCTGCAGGAACCTCCTGGACTGTGTGGTCCTCCTAGCTGTGTGGTCATCCCAGCAGACATCAGGGTGGTTGAAGTCCCTCATAAGGACCAAGGCCTGGGATCATGAGGCTTCTTGTAGCTGCCTGCAGAAGGCTTCATCTACTTCCTCCAGTCATGAGACAGCTTAGAGACAGATGGAAAAACCTTTAAGCATACTGTTAAAATGCTGGAAACATTCGCTACTCTTTCTGTCTAAACAGGTCAATTAATAAGAGAAGCACACATAAAGGGAAGTATTGCATGGTTTAAACTCAGTTCTCATTAATACATTTCCTTATTTATCAACCTTTATGCATTTCAGTTCTACTATTTCTCTTGATACGCATGCTGGAGGCAGGTAAATCTACTCTTATTTTCCTTTTTTATGGGTAGTTTGGAGGCATAAATATCTCATTACATATTCTGCCAACACACCAAATATATTCCAGTGTGCACTTGAAGACAGAAGGGTGCATAACAAACCCTTAATGACATCTTAAGGAAAAGGAGCAACTGTTCTTTCTTTGGTGAATACACAGATTTCAAAGCAAGTCAGTGAATATTCATTTTGTGGGCTGTGGGTTCCTGTGGATTTCTAGGAGGAAGACAAGGCAGTATGGACTTGTGCTTGTATTTAGGAAAATGCTAAAGTGAGCAGACTTCCACACTCTCTATAGAGCCAAGCTCCCTTTCAATTTAACCCTTTAGGAGTTTTGAAATGCGCACCAAAGCATCCCCATACCTCACATCTGCTTCTGGTATCAGCAGGAAAAGCATTACACAAGAGATGCTACCCTTTTGCCAGACTTCTTATCCTGGTAGCATCCTTTATGTTTTCTTCAAGATGAATGGACTAGTTTAATTCCCTCTTTTTTTTTTTTTTTTTGTAACGGAATTAAGTTCTTAACACAGTAATTATAGAAAGAAACTAAACTATGCTAAAATTAAACTAAACTAAAATATGAGTGGGATTAATTTCACTTAACTTTTAACCCCAGCTACTTTGTTTTTCGCATTCATCATCAGGTCCCTTGTACAGCCAGAGGGAAAACAATGTTACTCATTCCAGAGGTGATTGCTTCATCTCACTCAAAATATCTGAGTTTAATAGGGTAAATTTGTTATGCAAAGTGTCAGTTTCTCTCCTTTCATTGTGCACGGTGCCTGGAGCTTAGTTTCATCTCCAGTGCAGGGAATCTAGTCACGCTAGTCTCCTTTTTATATTTCCTGTAGAAAAAAAGTATTTTTAAGGTAATCTCACTTAAGTTATATATCTATGTCAATCTATTGGTAAGATATGTTGCCTATTTTTCCCTTGCAGCTTTCAGAATTAAAGTGTCTAACTAAAATAGTTCATTTCTACTTTATGAAAATTTTTTTTGGTTGGGGGTGACAATTTCCTTTCACAAGACCAGTGTTCATTCATCTAAATCAATAGTAACTTTATATAAATGTTCAGAAAATCTTCTGCATTGCAGGAGACTTATGTCATGTTTTAACCAACAGAATGCATCACTGTTGTAAACAATGAGAGAAAAACATTTCCAGATGCTTACTCATTTCCAATATCTTAAATGCTGACACAAATCATCTTCCAGAGATCCCCATTTTTTCCCTAAATAGGAAAAGAGTGCACGCAATTAGTTTTTATTTCTGTGACTAATTTCTAAATAAGTCAAAACTGCACCATCCCATCCCAGCTGTTCATGTTTAGAAATATGTAGGTAACAAGAATTTCTGAAAAGTAGTAAGTTTCCTGACTGCAAATCACTGTACTTAGTGGGAGAACTCAAGAACTATGCAACAATTTAAATTAGGAAAAACAGGTATAGATCAGATAGGAAAACATCTCTCACATTGCAGAAGCCTTTTATTTTCCGTAGTCCCCTGATTTCTCTGCCATCAAGCTCATACTCACTTTGAATCTTTCTGAGGGCCCACACACATATACTGAGTCAGTGAATCATAGAATCATTACAGTTGGAAAAGACCTTTTAGATCATTGAGTCCAACCATAAGCCCCTCATTGTTAAACCATGTCACTAAGCGCCTCATGTACAGGTTTCTTGAACAGTGCCAAGGACAGTGATTCCACCACATGCCTGGGCAGCCTGTTCCAATGCTTGACTACTCTTTCCCTGCAGAAATTCCTCCTAAGGTCTAACCTGAACCTGCTTTGGCGCTGCTTGAGGCCATTTCCTCTTGTACCAGCCGTCGTTATTCTGAAGAAGAGATTGACTCCTGCCTCACTACAACCTCCTTTCAGGGAGCTCTAGTGAGGGATAAGCTCTCCCCTCACTTCCCTATTCTCCACATGAAACAACCGCAGCTCCCTCAGCTGCTCCTCAGAAGGTCTGTGCTCCAGACCCTTCCCCAGCTTCGTTGCCCTTCTTTGGACACACTTAGCACCTCCATGTCTTTCTTGTAGTGAGAGGCCCAAAACTGAACATAGCGATCGAAGTGCAGCTTCACCAGCGCCGAGTACAGGGGGATGATCACTTCTCCGCTCCTGCTGGTTACACTGTTCTTGATACCAGCCAGGAGGCTGTTGTCCTTCTTGGCCACCTGGGCACACTGCTAGCTCATGTTCAGCTGTCTGTCAACCAACACCACCCTTTTCTGCTGCACAGCTCTCCAGCCACTCTGCCTCCAGCCAGTAGCGCTGCATGGAGTTGTTGTGGACCCGGCACTTGGCCATGCTGAACTTCATACAGCTGGTCTCAGCCCATCAATGAAGCCTGTCCAGATCCCTCTGCAGAGCCTTCCTATACCCTCAAGCAGGTCAACTCTTCCTCCCAGCTCGCTGTCTTCTGCAGCTTTGGTGAGGATGCACTCAATCCCCTCATCCAGATCATCGATAAAGACATTAGAGGACCGACCTCAATACTGGGGAACGTTGCTTGTGACCAGCCACCAACTGGATTTAACTCCATTCACCGCCACTTTCTGGGCCCAGCCATCCAGACAGGTTTTCACCCAGTAAAGAATACACCCAGGCCTGTTTGGAATCCGAGAGACCCTAGGAAGGAAACAAACAAACAAACAAGCAAAAAAGGGAGCAGGACCTTCCATCTGGGCTCAGTGGGGAAAGGGGCCTATTTAAAACCCTCTCTGCATGCCTCTTCCAAAACCCTTCCTAACTATTCCCCTGCACGGAGTATAACAAAGTTCTGTCTGTAGCTGAGGGTAACTGCTGCCTCACCTGTCGTCTGCTCTCCCTGCAGCCAGCCGCTGGCACTGCTCCACATTCCAGCTGGAGCTGCAGAGAGGAAGGAATCTCGCTCTCCAGACGCCACTTGCAAAGGGGCAGGGACTGATTTCGCCGCCGCTTGTCCGCTTAAGACCTACGCAGGAGGAAAAGGCCTGCATTTGCCAGTTCTCTCCAGTCCCTGCAGCCCTTGTACCTTTCTCAAAGGTATTTACTCTTATAATACTCTTAATAATACTCTATAATACTCTTAATAATACTTATTTACTCTTATAATACTCTTGAATACGCTTCAAGTTTCACATCTCTCACCTAAGTGAGTTGTATGGGGATAAAAAATATGAGGAGCTTTTTCATCTCCATACAACCCGCCTAGCCTGTTTTTCCTAGAGGGGCCGGGGCCCAAAGCGTGAAGCAGTGCCTGAGTGCAGGCCTGGGCCACCAGGCTTCTGCTAACCCTTGCACAGTGCAGCACGCGCTGCGTCGGTGGCCACAGCATGCCCAGACATGCTGCAAGGGACGCCACAGGATTCCAGGACTTGCCAAAAAAAACCCCACATCCAAGGGCACAGGGCCTCCCAGAAGGCCACCAAGGAGGTTGCAGCAGGCTGAAAGCACACCGAGGGTGCCCACGGCCACTGCAGACACTCTGTAGGCAACGCAGGGGAATGGGAGACACACAGATGTACAAATGAATCCCTGGCTTCAGCTGCCTCAAGAAGAAGGGGCTCTAGTCAAAGCAATATGAAGGTGTCTAGGGCAGCTGCCCCCCGCACCAGCCCAGCCCGATCCCTAACCGCGGGGTCGCCTGGGCTCCGGCTACGCACCCCGGCCAAGGAACACGGGACCAGGGGCCGGGGGACCCTCCAGCCGCCCCTCACGGCCCCTGCCATTCTGCGCATGC
>VZSV01000388.1:74636-88298 GCA_013398735.1 Nothocercus julius
AAGAGGCGGCGACCAAGGTGGGGGCGGCGATGGGGTGGGGGCAGCGATAGGCTGGGGTCAAAAACCGCTGGTGGGGAGCACAGTTCGGGGTGGGAGCTGTGATGGGGACAGCGATGGGACAGCAGCAGCCATGGGATGAGGGGCAGCGAGCAGAGCGAGGCCGGCAGTCAGGGTGGGAGGGCTGGTGTTGAAGCCTTTGAGGATGCTATGGGGCCCCCCAGGGCATTTGCTGGGGTGCTGTGTGGAGGGGTGGCACGGCAGGTCTGCGCTGCTGGGCTGCAGTGTGGAGCAGGGCACTGCGTGCAGCGGCTGTGGGCAGGACGGGGTCTCCGCAGGGGTGGGAGGGGTAGCAGGGTGCTGTGCAAGTGTGCGGTGGGGGTGCTATGCTGGGTGTGATGGCTGCTGTATGGACTAGGGTGCCACGTGTAGGGGTGCAGTGGAGAATGAGGTGCTGTCTGCGATGAGTGCTGTGTGCGGTGCCCACCCCAAGCTCATACATCATTTCCCTGCATGTAGCACCCATTGCCCCCACCAGCCCTGCTCCGTCCCATACTGCGGGGCTGGTTTGCCCGGCACAGCCTATGGGGGCATGGGGCAGGTGGTGGCAACCCCTGGTCTCCTGGGCCCAGGCTCAGCCTGCACCAGTAGGATGCCAGGCAGGGAGATGGTGACGAGTAGCGCCTCTGGCCCCCCTTGAGTACCCGCGAGGTCGCACATGAACCGTGTGGGGCCTCAGTGCCCTCCCTTGGCGTGGTGAGGTGCCCTATGCACCCCAGGCATAGGCCAAGGCGGCACGCGCAGGTCAGCAGCTTACTGCTGTCTTGGTCCTTGCGTCAAGGTGGGTGGAGGGACCTGAAGCGCTGGACAGATGTGTCATTCAGTCTGTGAAAGCAGAACTGGGAGCTGCGGTTGGCCAAGGATCATGTGCTATTTCCTGCTGAGCTGCAGCACCAGTGACTCTCCTGCCGTTAAGCCAGCACAGACACCCACAGAGGCCTCTCAAGAGTCAGCCAGCACCAGGAGCGGCAGGCAGGGTGAGCGGTCGCGTGTCCTTCCTCGGGGGTCTAAGGCAAGGCCGGCTGAATGGGACTGAGTGGGCTCCTTGGTGCAGCCCATGCGCCCCGTTGTGTGACAGCCCTGACTGGGCAAAGCATCCCGCTTTGCAACGTGTCACAGCCACAAAGTGGCTAAGGTAACCATGGAAGGCAAGCAGGGCTGGTAGAGCAGCTTCTGCCTCAAGACATCCAGCAGGAGCCAGGAGGTGGAGGAAACGGGGTTTGAGGAAAAACATTCTGGGAGTGGGGGGTGATGGCTGGGGACTCTGAGGCAGCGTGTGCCAGGGACAGAGCATTGCGGGGGTCTTGGGGTTGCTCCGTGGGGAGCGTGAGGAGTCGGAACTCACCCCCTGCGCATGGGGGCAAAGTGGAAGGTTTTGCTCAATGCCAGCTGACAAGTTACTGCGCCAGTTCCTCTAGAAAACTGCCTGTGGCTTCTTTGCAAGGGGAATGGCCTCCCCGCAGCGGCTTCTTGCTGCGACAAGTGAGAAGGCTGGGAAAATGGTCCGTGCCACGCGCCAGGGCTGGAGTGGCAGGTCGTCACCTCTGGGATGGGCAAGGCTCTTCTGAGGCTTGCAAAGCTGGCACGGGCTGGTGTCACTCCCCTCACACGCCTGGCAGGCCCTGTTCCCCCTGTGCTCCATTTGCCCCAGGGGCAGCTGAGGACACTCATGATGAGTTGGCTGGACTCGGTCGGGTGCTTGAGTACCACAAGTTGGTGGCACAGTTTGTGGAGGAGCAAGGCTTGATCGTGCACCCACAGGGAGCGGGCGCATTGATCCTGTCCCTCTCCTGGGCCGTCTGAGCTATGTTCACCGACAGCCCATCTCTCTGCCAGCTTCAAGAGGTGAGAGCTGCCTGGCAGGCCACCGCAGCAAGTGTGGCGCAGGTATCCGTGTCCCGTCCTGCAGCTGACACGGTCCTTCCTTGGCTGGGAGGGGCATAGGCACCAGCATGCGCGGCTCTAGCGCTCTCATTTGACCTTGGACCCGCCGCTAATTCTTCCAGACCCATCCAGCGCTGCTGCGAGCTGGTGGAAAGTAGTTGCCGAGTGCCTGTTCTGAGCCCAATGGTGCAGACGGGACTTGCTGGGCAGCATTTGCCAGAAAGGGGCAAGCTGATGTGAGCTCAGACACCGCTAAGCTGTCGCCTGCTTCGTCTCCCATCAGTGAGAAGAATGGGCTCCGTGTCGGAGGAGCTCAGCCTGGTCCCCCTGCACCAGAGGCCGGAGCTGATGGAGGCTTGTGCCCAGCTGCTCGGCGAGGAGTGGGGGAAGAGCCGGGCGTCCCGGCTCCACTCACTGCAGCGGTCCTCGGACACCTTCCCCACCTGCCTGGTGCTGCTGCAGAGCTCAGGCCCAGCTGAGCTCCCCACCTCAGAGAAGAGCCCTTGCCAGCTCCTGGGCCATGTCCGGCTGTCCCGTGTGGCTGGTCACCCCCATAGCCTCTTTGTGGAGAGCGTGGTGGTGCCCAAGGCACTGCGGGGCCAGGGCTATGGGAGAAAGCTGATGGAGGCCACGGAGCGCTACGCCCGGGCCCGTGGCTTTCGCCACCTGCACCTCACCACCCACGACAAACAGCACTTTTATGCTCACCTGGGCTACACCCTGGCCGAGCCGGTGCAGATCATGACTTTTTTAAGCCCTGGCATCTCTGCAGAGGTGCTGCGGATCTTCTCTGCCCACCCCAGGCCAGCTGTAAGCACCTCGGGCACCTTGGTGCCAGCTGCCACTAAGCGCTCCCTGCCACCCACCAAGGTGCCCCCGCCTCCTCCGCTGCCTCCACTGAGCTGCTCGAGGGCTGTCCCGGCCGCGAGCTGCAGGCAGAACCTCCTGGAAACCCCACACTGCGATGCCAAAGGCCTGCCCATCTTCTGGATGAAGAAGGACATTTGAGGCCCCAGCGCCCCGAGACGGTCATTAAAGGCAAGTGCGGGCAGAGGATGCTCATCCTGGCCTGATTGACTGCCATTGTTTGAGGCTGGTTTCTGCACCCAAAATCTGAGGTTGCCCCTGGTTCCACTGTAGCCACAGGGTGCTTGAGGGCCAGTAGGGAAGAGCCTGGATTAGGAGCTGGTGCCCCCCATGTCTGGTCCGTTGCCTATGGAAAAGTGGTCTTGATGCCCAGCAGGTGCTCGGCCCTCCCTGGCTGGACAGGCCAGCTCTGCTCTGGGGCACGGGGCTCAGGCTCTGACCAAGGTGAGGTGCCACAAAGCGAGGTCCTTTGTGGGCCCTGCGTTCTGGACTGATGTTCCAGGAACTGTGCCCAGTGCCACAAGTGTCTCAGCCATTTACATTTGCCAGTGTGAGTGTCATCATCCCAGCTCCACAGGCAGCAGAAACCGAGGCCTGAACGGCACTGGTTGCAAGATCCGTGTGTCTTTTTGGGGACGAGCTGTCCAGCAGAGGCCATGTCCCCTGCAGGCCACTGCCAAGGGGAATGCGGCCCCAGCCTGTGTGCTGGCACTGCAGCATCTTCAAGCAGGGGAAGGGCGCTGCTGGTGCTAGCCTGGCTCTGACAGTAGGAGGTGGGCAAAGCGCAAATGAGACACTCAGTGGGAGCCAGTCAGGCCCCTCTCTGGGGGACTGGAGCCGTCTCTGCCCTGTCACGCGGCCCCAGGCCGACCTGTTTCCTAATCCCCGTCTCTGCTGCTGCCAGCAGGCGGGCGGCTGCTTGGCACCAGGCAGCACTGCTCTTGGAGGCCAGCACAGGGCCGGAGCGCACAGCCCTGTGTTACCCCTGCCTGGGCCATGGAGGGAATCGCAGAATCACAGAATGGTTGGGGTTGGAAGGGACCTCTAGAGATCATCTAGTCCAACCCCCTGCTCAAGCAGGGACACCTAGAGCATGTGACACAGGCATCCAGGCAGGTTTGGAAGATCTCCAGAGAAGGAGACTCCACAACCTCTCTGGGCAGCCTGTTTCAGGGCTCTGTCATCCTCACAGTCAAGAACTTCTTCCTCACATGGAAATGAGACTTCCTGTGTTTTAATTTATAACCATTACCCCTTGTCCTGTCACTAGCCACCATGAAGAAGAGTTTGGCCCCATCCTTTTTACATTTTCCCCTCAGGTATTTGTACATATTGATCAGATCCCCTCTCAATCTTCCCTAGGCTAAACAGGCCCAGATCGCTTAGTGTTTCCTCATAAGATAGATGCTTGAGTCCCTTAATTTTGTTGCTCTACACTGGGCCCTCTCTGGGAGTTCCATGTCCCTCTTTTACTGGGAGCTCAGATGGGACGGTTGCCCCTTTGGCTCAGACCCTCTATTTTGAGGGCTGCTGCAGGAGAGCAGCACCTTGGAGGGTGACTCAAGAGGAGAGCCTGGATCAGCCCTCTGCCAGCTGGCAGGGAACAGGAGAGAAGAGCCGGTTTTCATGTCCCTGCTGGTAACGGGACTGGGAGCCAGGAGGGAAACTGAGGCCTTGGTGGGGGAGGTGAATGACTTGGCTTGCAGGGACTTGCCACAGCTCCCTTGGCACCAGGGCATGGTGAGCAGAGTTGTCCACTAACCGGGAGGGCTCTGGAGTGGGACAGGAGTCTGTGGCTCCATCTCATCCACCTGCTTTCCTTCTCTCCACAGGGTGCTGGCCCACTGGGGTGGCCCAGCATGGGGCAGGTGCTGGTGCTGTGGGCCTGGTTGATGCTGCGTGTGGTGAGCGGAGAGAGCCCAGCGCCCGAACCCATTGCAGGCGGCCGGCCCTTCGCTGTGGTGTGGAACGTGCCCACGGGCCGATGCTCGCGCCACTTTGGCGTGGCCCTGCCCCTCAGCAGCTACGGCATCGTGGAGAACGTGGGCGGCCACTTCGCGGGCCAGAACATCACCATCTTCTACAAGAACCAGTTTGGATTGTATCCGTACCTGTCACGCCAGGGCATCGCCCTCAACGGGGGCATCCCCCAGCGGGTGCCTCTGCGCAACCACCTGAGCAGGGTAGCGGGTGACATCCGCCTCCGCCTGCAGCCCGCCTTCCAGGGCCTGGCTGTGGTCGACTGGGAGGAATGGAGACCCCTCTGGGCCCGCAACTGGGGGGCCAAAAGGGTTTACCGAGCAGCCTCGGAGCAGTGGGTGTGGGACCGGCACCCCCATCTGCCAGCCCCGCGGCGGCTGCGTCTGGCCCAGGAGGAGTTCGAGCAGGCGGCCCAGGCCCTCATGGAGCAGACACTTTTGTTGGGCAAGACTCTGCGCCCGGCGGGGCTCTGGGGTTTCTACCGCTTCCCCGACTGCTTCAACGGCAACTGGGCCAAGGAGGCCAACTACACGGGCCAGTGCCGGCCTGCGGAAGTGCTGCGTAACAACCGGCTCCGCTGGCTCTGGGCCGCCTCGGCTGCCCTCTACCCCAGCATCTACCTGCCGCCGTCACTGCCGCAGGGCCTGCGCCACCGTTATGTGCACCACCGGCTGCGCGAGGCACTGCGCGTCGCTGCCTTCGGGACCACGGGAGTCCTGCCCATCATTGCCTACTCACGCCTCTCCTACCGCCGCTCGCCCCACTTCCTGGAGCCGGTAAGGGCTGCAGCGGGGGCCGGGCAGGGCTGGGGGGGGGGCGGTGTCAGTGGCTGCGCGCCAAGCCGAGGCACTGTTGGTGGTGGGGTGGTGGCCGTGGTAGCGCCAAGCCCACGCCCCTGGCCATATCTGTGCTTTGCAGGCTGATCTGGTTCGCACGATTGGGGAGAGTGCAGCGCTGGGGGCTGCCGGCCTGGTGCTCTGGGGAGACATGTCCTACTCGCGCTCTGCTGTGAGTATCACCCGTCAGCACCTTGGTGAGCTGGGCTGCACGTTCTCCCTCCTGACTGGCCTCTAGGGCTGGCCATAGGCACATGGGGGACAGCAGGAGGGGGCTCAAGTGTGGGACAGGTGGGAAGGACCAAGGATGGCCATGTCCCTGCCCAGGAGGGTGCAGGGCCCTCTGGGGAGGAGTGGGGCACCAGTGCGCCCAGCTCCTGGGAGCCTGGAGGACCCACAGCAGCCGCTCCCCTCGCAGGAGAGCTGCGCCAGCCTGCGCCACTACCTGGTGTCCACCCTGGGGCCCTACGTGGCCAACGTGACGGCAGCCGCCTGGGAATGCAGCTACAGACGGTGCCACGGGCACGGACGCTGCGTGCGCCGACAGCCCCATGACCTGGCCAGCTTCCTGCACCTCTCCAACCAGCTGGACGGGGATCTGTGGGCGCTTTTCCGCTGCCACTGCTACCGTGGCTGGAGCGGCGAGGGCTGTGCCCAGCAGGCCAAGCCCAGCTCCAGCACCTCCTGCCTCGCGCCTGCCCATGTCCACAGCTTCTATGGGCACAACAGCCTCTCGTCCTCTCACACCTGCCTCCCATGGGGCACTTGGGGTTGGTGACCACGGCTGGGGACCGCTGCGGTCCCCTCTCCCAGCACACACAGTCCCCTGCCCTGGTGCCCAGTGCTGCCAGATGCCAGGGGCTTCTTACCTCCTTATTAATTTAAATAAATGCTCTGGGGCACAGTCAGCGTCATCACGGTGGGCAAGGCTGGGCAGTGCTGCTGCTGTGGGGTGGGGGTGACCCACCGTGGCTCAGGGCTCGCCCGCCTGTACCTTTGCTTCCCCAATCAGGCATTCCTTGGGTCCCTGTGGTCCCATGATGATCTTGTGCCCCCTTTACCCTGGAAAGGGGGCATGAGGCTCCTCGTCCTTGGCTGTGCTGGCGTAGTGCTGTCCATGACACTGATACAGCCACCGGGCCCCCGTCTCCAGGGCTATATTTATCCCCCCCCCAGCCATATTTTTCACTGTTCTATTTTAATCAGCACAGTTGGCGCCCTGGGAACCCAGTGCCCAGCTCCCCGGGGCCCCACACTGCCCTGCTGCCCACTCGCAGCGCCTGGGCTGGGCTGCGCCTGGGTACACGGTGCAGGGAGCTATGCCCAGGGAGGCTGCAGAAGGTAGGCTGGGACTGGTGGGGTCCCGGCCCTCTCTGGGGGCCGGGCGGGATGGGACGGGAAGGGGATGGGATGGGGCCAGGGACCCAGTGTACCTCTCCACCAAGGGGGCTGTGCGGAGATGCACGCCCCGGTGAGGAGGCTGTGCTGGGAGGGCTACATGCACAGCAGAGCAGGGTGGCAGCAGGGTTTTTTCCAGCGGGGCATGGCAAGGGGCTGGCTGGCATAGCCCCTGGCATAAGGGCACCAAGCCTGGGCACCCGATCGTACCATGGGCGGGAGCAGGGATCAGACAGCATGCAGTGTTGCATCCAGTGAAAGTCAGGGCACTGCTCTGCCTGCAGGTCGCTGGGGGACAGTCTGGGCTGGCAGAGGGAAAGGAGACTTGGGCACAAGCTGTGGTCTCTGCTGCCACCTCCCCCAGCAAAGAACTAGTCCCACTGCCAAAGCGCAGGCCAACCCCACATGTGACAAGCAGTGGTGCCTTTGCCAGCGGTCACCAACCACAAGCCACCAAGCCCTTGGAACAGTCAGAGGTGGGCACAGGGCCACCTCGCCCTGCTCTTCAGGGGGCATGACCGCACAAGCAAGCCCTGGCTGCTGCTAAATCCCGAACAAATACCCAGGAGAAATCCTTTCCCTCTACCTCACAGGTGATTCCCGACACCAGGCTGGAGTCATACGTGCTGCCAAAGACCCTCCCCTTACCTTTTGTGGGCGCATGTGCCCAGTATTTAGTGTGTCCCCAGCCTGGCACACCCCCGCTCATATTCTAGCTGTACATACCAAAGCATCACACGAACCTTCTCTCAGACTGTGTGTGCAAAAAACCAAAGCTGCTAAACTATGTCCCAGACTAAGCCTGGCGCCAGCCTGCCTGTGCCTACGGGCAGCTGGGTGGCCCAGCTGGCCCAGGAATGCCCCAGCACCAGGTTGCAGTGCCCAGGCTAGCAGGGCCAGGAGATGTGGTTGGATCCTGCCGTGGAGCCAAGGGTGGATTCCAGCCCCACTAACAAGGCTCTGGCATTACGCTGCCTGCTAAGGGCCCTGCTGACAGCTCACCGCAGCCGGGGTGCCGAGTCAGCGTACGCCCTGTGTCACAGCAATGCGCCAGCCCCGCTGCCCTCACAGCCCAGCGCGCGCTGTTCCCGGGGCGAAGCAGCCAGGATGGCACCAAAGCTGGTGCTGCTCACACAGCGGAGGCTGCAGCAGGTGGGGATGGGATGGTGCCCACGGTGGGTGCCTGGGGCTGGCTGGGTGCAGCAGGCAGCACCTGTTCTCACCCCTGCCCCTGCTCCCTGGCAGACAGCGTGGGGAGGACAGATGGCACCGCCCTGGCAGAGCCCATCGACCCCAACGGCAGCGAGCCCGGAGACATCGGACTACATCCCGTGGAGTCCATCAGTGACCTGCACTGGGCCTCAGGCGGGCACAAGGGTGCCGAGGGTGAGACAGGCACAGTCCGGGCACCACCGCCTGCTGTGCTGCCCAGCACTGCTGGGGACAGCCCCTGCTGGCCGGGATGGCCCTTGGGGTGCTGGGGGACAGCTACTGACCTGCTCTTCTCTCCCTACCGCCGCAGGGAACAGCCCAGCTCAGTCCAGCACCCTGCTTAGGCCCCGCACGCACCCAGCGCCCTGCACCACCCCACGCCAGCCTCCCCTGCCTCTGCTGCGCCCTGGCCCTGCCGCCACTGCCTGCCCCTGTTTCGGCCCCTGCCACCCCCTCTTCCTCACTCTGCTGGGTGTCCTGGCACTGGCCAGCCTGGTCCTCGCCACGCTGGCCATCTACCTGAGCAGTACGTGAGCCTAAGCACGGGGACATTGGGGTGCTCCTTATGGCCCTAGGCAAGGAGTCGAGCCAGTCAGAGCACTGCACAGGACAGCTGGCTGGGCGCCCCCTCTTCAGCACCACCCACAGGTGCCCCCTCTTCTCCCTGCAGTGCTGCAGAGCCAGTCTGTGCGGGTGCTGGTCAAGTGGCTGGAGAGCCAGGAGGAAGCCGTGCAGCAGCTGCGCACCAGCAGCGGGCAGCTCTGGGCTCGCCTCAATGCCAGCGAAGCGGCCGGCGGGCACTGCTGAGCCACTGCAGGCGCCACGGAGCCCAGCACGGCCCCTGTGCGGCAAGGGGCACTGAACTGCAGGGGAAGGGAGCAAGCAGCCCTGCCCCACTGACCCTC
This sequence comes from Nothocercus julius, assembly GCA_013398735.1. Taxonomy (NCBI): domain Eukaryota; kingdom Metazoa; phylum Chordata; class Aves; order Tinamiformes; family Tinamidae; genus Nothocercus; species Nothocercus julius. The sequence goes on from VZSV01000388.1 coordinate 83,776, forward strand.
CCCACTATTTATTGCCCTAATGTGCTCCGACCTGGCAGCACCACCCCCCCCCCAAAGGCACAAGATGCCAAGGCAAGGGAAGGTACCTGTAGACAGGCAAAAGCCCAGGAGGTGCAAAGCGGCTGGCACAGTCGGGAGGGAGAGGTGCACAGGGGAGCACCAGCCCTGGCTGACAGATTCTCTTTAAAATAAAGCAGCAGGCACCCTGCAATCAGCCTTTTAATTACCTCCAGTAATCAAGTCTTATCAAATCACCACGATAAATATATTTGGGGGGGGGGAAAGGGAGTCACTCCCAGTTGGCACCACCACTCTCCTGTGGCCTGGAAAGTCCTGCCCTCTGCAACCCTCAGTGCTTTGAAGCAGTAGCCGCTGCCCAGGGTAGGCAGCAAAGGTGCCCCAGGAAGCCCTGCCCAGCCTGGCACCCCAGGGAGGTGCCTGCTGCCCCACCTGTAATTCGTTGCCCACAAAAAGGGCTGCTTTCTACAGAAGCACTGGGCTAGGAAAAGGGCTCGAACAGTTATTTGGCAGTGCCCACCAGCACCCAGGAACCCCATGGCGCTGGGCCACCACGTTTAGGTGCTGGGGTTGTTCTGGGTTGCACAGGCTTGGCCTGGGGTGGCAGTGCAGGCACTGTGGTGGGGACAGAGAGCTGAGCCAGCCCTGCTTCGCCCAGTTCTGCCTGGCAGGGTAGAGAGCACAGCCCTCACTGCCTGCCTGGGGCAGCTGGGGCAATCCCTGCCAACAGGGAGAAACCAAACCCCACCCTCCTTCAAGGAGCCTCCAGGCAGGGCTCTCCCCAGCCAGCTCTCCTGGCCCCGATGGGCAACCCCTACACTCATGCAGGAGGATGAGGGAGGGGGCACAAGTGAGAGAACCTCCCTCCGCAAAAACTGGAGGATCCCTGGGACACCCTCTCCCATTGTGCCCCGTGGAACAGTAATCCCCATTGGCACAGAGCAGGCACCCAGCAGCACTTCCCCCCCTTCCCTCCCCCCCCCCTTTTTTTTTTTTTTTCTTTCTTACTTTCTTCCTTTTGGTTAAAAAAATAAAAGAGGGGGCAACCCCCAGCGGGGCAGCACCAGGCATTAAATACTCTGCTGTACACGTGTAAAAGCCCAAGGGCCAGGGGGCACCTGCCCCTCACAGTGGTGGGTCTGCAGTCCACATTGGCCAGGGGGCACTGCCCCGCTCTGCTCATCACAGCACGTCCGCCCGCTTGTCCCGTACCCGGCTCCGGGCTTTTGTGCGGGCTTTGAAGGCAGCTGAATTGTAGAGGTGCTGGAAGGAAGAAGAGATGGGTTAGGAAGCAACCAGCTGCCCACCAGGCCCACAGTGCCAGCTCCATGTTGCAGGACAGCCACGGGTGGGTGCCAGGCCAGAGCCCACCATTTGGGTGGGCACTGCTAGGCAAGGGTGGCACCACAAGAATCAGGCCCTCCAAAAAGAGACGGGGTCACGGGGCCTTCCCACCCCTGCACCAGGAGGTGAAAAGGCAGAGCAGCGCACCATCCTCTCCATGCAAAGATCATCCCTGGCATCGCAGGCACTGTCCCCAGCACCCAGTGTGACAGGCACCCACCTTCTCAAAGCGGGAGATTTTGCTGGCTTTCAAAGTAGCTGCATCCAGCACCAATGGGGGTCCGAGGCCAAAAATCTCCCGCAGTAGCTCGTTGTTCTGGGGGGCCAAGGTGTTTGTCAGCACCTGCTGGCAATCTCTTGCCACCGGCTCAGCACTGACACCTGGCACCTACCTGGAGGTGGTGGCGGATGCCGGAGCCCAGCACCTCTTTGAAGGCTTGGTACGTTCGCCGACGAGCCCAGCTGTCCACATACACACACTCCAGGCCAAACCGGACCGTCTCCTCCTGATACTCCCCGCTCTGGGTAGAGAGAGGAGCATCAAGAGGCATCTGGGCACCAGCCCACACTGCAAAGGGCTCGGCGGGGCAGCAGGGCGCAGTTGCTGTCCTCTCCCAAGACTCGGCAGCAGCGCTAGCCCTCCCCAGGCACGGGCACCTCAATGAAACGCAGGATATCCCGGAAAATGGAGCGCTGCTTCCGCCGGTCTGTCTTGGCCCGATACTTGTTGCTCTCAGTGGCCAGGACTTTGAGCTGGGCACACAGGAACTCAGTGTCTTGGTGACCCAAGTCCTCCTGCCAGGAAAGAGTGGTTTGGAATGGACAAGGCTCTTGGCAATCCCAGGACGCGATTGTGGGATAACCTTGGCCAACCCCTTCTCTTAAGTACAAGCTGAGGACTCCAGCCTGGAGCATCTCGATACCCAGCCAGCTATAGCTTCTCATACCACCCGAGTGCCAGCGCGGCCAGCAGCACAGGCAGCCAGCAAGACCCCAGCAGATGCCAGCTCCAGGAGCTCCCTTGCAGCTTGCCTACCCATACACCACGTACCCACCACCCTCCATGTCCTGGGCCTACCTCCAAGCCTACCTCCATGTCCTGGGCTAGCTCAAAGACCAGCGCGATGGTTTCTCCTGCCACGATGCGCAGTGCGATGCTGTTGCTGGACAGCAGCAAGGGCAGCTTGAGCCAGTGACTGCGGCAGGAAGGCACAAGGGGAATTAGCCTCGACGAGCAGCCAGGCCTTGGTGCTGCCTGGGGATTTTTCTCTCCTCTCGTGTCCCCATGCCAGAGCCAGCTGGCCTGATGCCACACACACACCAGGCCCCAAATGCCCTTACACATTCACGACCGTCTGTGCCCAGCGGCGCCAGGCTCACTCACTTGTCCAAAATACTCTTGATGTGGGAGGTGGGGCAGATGGTGAGGAGCAGGGACCACGACTGGAGGGCGCTGCAGTGCAGAGGACCATGCTGCACGGGCACGGAGCCGCTGTCGCCCACGCCAGGGGCAGTGAAGATGCCCTCTAAGCAGGTCAGACAAGACACCAGGTCCTGCGAAAGGAAACAAACCCCCATCAAAGCACAATAGTCAGAAAAACACCAAACGCACACCCCAAGTGTGGAAGACGTGACGAGTGAGGGCACAGCGGGTCCTGGGGTCCGTGCTGCCACAAGCAGCCCTGGAGGAACGAAGGGCTCCTCAGTCTAGGCTGCAACATCTCTGCATCGCAGGCACCCTGCCCTGCTAAGCGCCACACTGCCCAGCGAAGGGGCACAGTGGTGTATGCAACAGCCCAGCAGGGCCAATCCCACCAGCTCTGCCTTTGCCCACCGAGCTCTGCCAAAAGGGCGGCCAGGCTGGCCCCACAGGCTGCACGCAGACAGCACAGCAACCCCTGGGGTGACCCCCCGCAAGGGACGAGCCGGGGCAGGCGGCAGCCACGCGCAGTTACCTCTAGATCGGCAGCAGCGACGTAGCAACACATGCCCAGGGCTGCAGCACACTGGGGAGAGACGCAGGGAAAAGGTAATGAGGGACTCGTGCAGGTCCAGTGCTCGTCCGCAGGCATCGGCGCTCTTCTCCAAGGCCTGGGGAAGGGGCAGCTTTGCGGTGCCCTGCCTAGAGGTCCTGGCACTTTACTCACAGCTCTCTACTGCTAGCGAAGGCCGGGGCTTCTGCCCCTGCCCCCGTGCAGCCACCCCTCTGCAGTCAGAAGTGCCCCAGAGCCAGCTGAGCGCTGCCTGCTGTCAAGGAGCCCCCTATCCCCCAAGGAAAGAAAAATCAGCCTTACGCTCTGCCGGGCGACAGGGCTGGCCGCGCTGTCTATGAGGATGCTGACAAGCAGGGGCTTCAAGCTGCGAAACACCTCTTCGCCCTCGGGGCCAGAGCCCATCTGGAGGCAGAGGAGGGTGAGGACGGTGCCCGCCAGTGCCTGCTCCTCCCCTTTACCTGCAGGCAGCACAAGAGACCTCCCTCGGTAACCAGCCCTGACCCGCTGACCCTCCACGCCGTGCCAGGCCACCCCAGGGGCTGCTCCCTTGTTCCACCAGCACCTCCCACGCTCCCGGCGCCTGCCTGCACCCAGACCTTTCTTGAGACACTTCTCCAGCGAGTCAGTGAGTGTGAGGCGGCGCTCGAGCAAGAACTCGGAGAGAGTTCTGGAGGAGAAGGCCAGGCGCAGGCTTTGCAGGGCTGCCTGGCGTGTCTTGGCGCTAGGAGAGACCACACAAGACCACCAGGTGAGAAGCCTCGAGGACAAAGCAGGGGGCTGCCCGCCAGAGCAGCCACCTGGGACACACCACCCCAGGTGACGCTGGGGCGCCCAGAAGCCGCCACGCTGCGCAGGCCCCCGGCGGGGGGCAGCGAGCACCTCACCTCCTGTCCAGGACGCTGTCCATGTCCTCCTTCAGCTTGTCCTCGGCCTCCTCCTCCTGGGCGTGCTCGTCCACCGTCTCGCTCCCTGCCAAGGCAGCGGCCGCGTCACGGCCGGCACCCGGGCTGCGGCCGGGGCGCCGCCGACAGCCGCCGCGGGGCTCACCTGGCACCTCCTCGGCCAGGCTGGCGCCGTCGCTGGCGCTGCTGCAGTGACTCAGCACCTCGCTCGCGGCCTCCTCGTCGCTGCCCTGCGCCTCCGCCTTGGCGCTGCTCTGCGCCCCTG
>VZSV01000388.1:101894-134502 GCA_013398735.1 Nothocercus julius
GGCTCGTGCCCGCACACGCCCTGCGCGCACGGCTGCGCACGCGCACCTGGCCCGCGCGGCTTCCTCCGCTGGCACGCCCGTCACACGCATGCAGCCGTGCTTGCTGGTGCTCGTCACCTGGCACCTGCGGCGGCCACCTCCTGCTGCCAGTGCCGGCCGCCCGCCTTGCACACGGAACAGCCACGCGTGCTGGCAGCGGGCCGTGGTGCGGCTGCACGCCCCAGTGCAGCACCTGCACACGCAAGCAAGCACTGGGCCTGCGCGCCCACGCGGCCGGTGCCACGCGGGCCACACGCGACTGCTGGCTGAGCTGGCTCGCCTGTCGCGCGCCTGCGCCGGGCACTGCCTCACCCACGGCAGGCACCTGCACCCGGGTCTCATGCAGCACGCAGACTGTGTTCAGCGCCCATCAGCTGCACCATCCCCATCCCACCCTCCCGGCCACGCGCCCACGTGGCGCCCAGTGACACCCTGCGTGGGACCAGAGCCCCGCTGGACCTCTGCCCCCTGGGGGACCTGCTAATGAGAGCCAGAGCTAATGAGAGCCCACCGCTCTTGGGACACAAGTGTTGGGCTGAGCTGGGCCAAGCAGGTCCCTGGGGCTGGGTGTCCTCCTGGCTCGAGGAGGGTGCACAGCGGGCAGTGGGGGGCCACGCGTGGGGGTGCCGGGCGGGAGGTGGGCCCGGCCGCCACTCCCCACTCAGCTGTGGCCCAGATGTCTGGCTCCGGCCCAGCCCGGAGCAAACAAAATTCCTCCGCTACCTCCCATTTTCCAGGCAGAGCTGCCAAAAATAGCAAGTGCCGGCAACAGGGCCGTGTGTGCCTCCTCCAGCGGGGCGGCGGAGGGGGGTAAGCCACCTGGGAGGCCGCCCCTCTGCTGTCCCCTCTGTACCCTGTGGCTGCCCTTGCACAGTGGTGGGGGTCCTTGCTGGAAGGTAGCGCATGCCAGCAGGTGCGCGGTGGGTGCAGGCGGTTGTGTGCAGCAGGTGTAGGCAGTGGGTGCAGGCGGCTGTGGGCGCCAGCAGCGGGCACGGAGGCACGGAGGCAGGTGTCGCTCCCCGCGGCCCTCGGCAGACGAAGCAGCGGCTACCCCGCCACAGCGCATAGGGAAATCAGTACCCCCAGGGTCCTGCCAACCGGCACCGGCACCCAGACCATCTCCACCCTGCATCCCACCTGCCGCAAGGGCCTTCCAGTGCTGGCTGTGGTTATGTGACAACGTCCAGGTACCAGCTGCATCCCTGTGGCAGGGGGTCTCGGAGGGCTGACCCCAGGGACATAAGGCTCTCCAAACCTGTCCCATACTAATCACAGGGTGATGGCAGAACCCAGTTACCCGGGTAGTGCCCAGCCCAAGGCCCACCTGGAAGCTGGGAAAGGTTTGGGGTACTTCTGTGCACCAGGGGCAGACGGCAGACGTGGAGAAGGTTGAATGCGTCCCCTGGTGTCCTAAAAGTGGCCCTGGAAGCTCTGAGAAGGGTAGTAGATGGAGACTCCTTGCCTTCTTGGGGGACCCTTCAGGCTACCCCATCACGGAGCCACTGCAGAGCCCAGATACCTTCATCAGGGCGCACCAAAGCCCTGCCGGGGGCTGCAGTCCTGCTCTCCTTTCAGAGCTTTTTGCCACGCCATCAGACTCGCGGCCTCTCCTTGCCAAAGCCATGATGGGAACCTGAGGCCGGCAGCTGGCTGCGTCCGTTCCCGGCACGGCACGGCAGCCTCCCTGCTGCTGGGGATCTCAAGTCTCTGACCTGAGGATCCCGGTCGCAGGAAAGAGCATGGAAAACCCCTGGCATGGGAGGAGGTGGCTTGGGTGTGTTGCAGGGGGCAGCAACACAGTGGAGATTTGTCTGGAATGCCCAGCAGGCCTAGGACCCATCTGAGCTGCTGTCCCAATGTGCCCCCATCAAAGGTCTCAGCCAAATGGTCCAAATGGCCTCCTGGGCCATGCAAGCAGCCACGTGGGGCCTGGGCATCCAAAGGGAGACGGTGGCCCGGGCATGATGGCACAGCTGAGCCCTTCCCACCTCTTCCCACAGGTTGCGGGACTGGTCCCAGCCCTCCAGCACCAGAGCTGCCTTGGGATGTCGCATCCCTTGCTTGGAGCCGGGGAGGTGGCGCGGCAGCCCCAGGAACTGGGGTTGTCAGCGCAATCCGGGGACCGGAGCCCTGCACGAGCCTTGCCAGGAGCTGCCTCCAGCTGGAGAAGTCATTAGGCGTCAGAAGGGCCGACTTTCCATCCCAGAAAAACAGCGCTGGTTCTGCCAAAGCAACTGGGTAGCGCCGGAGGAGGCAGGCGGGGAAAGGGATCCTCCGCTGGCCGCCACGTCGCCCAGCGGCGACCGTGCCGAGCGCGGCGGGGCCGGGCCAGCACAGAGCGGCCGTGCCAGACGCGGCGGCCCTTCTCCGGGAGAGTTGCGTGTGCTTCTGGCAGGGCCCCGCGGCCCCGCACTGCTGACGGTTTCCAGATGAGGCCGCACGGCCGCCTGGTTTAGGCATTGTCTCTCTCATCCCACTCTGTAGAGCAGCATCAGGAGCTTCGCTGAGGCTCTGCCTGCCTTAAAGGTGCCCCTGCAACACATCACGCCTGCAGTGCATCACCCCTGCACCCAGTGCTCAGCTGCCACCCTGCAATGCCACCAGCAGTCACTGACAGAGCAGCTTTGCACTCCCACGAGCGAGGCGAACAGTGGCTCAGCACTAAAGTGGAGCAGCCCTGGAAAAGAGCAGGGTTGAGTCCCGCAGGCCGGCGCCAGCGGGTCGCGTGCGAGGCGGAGGCGGTGGCAAGACTGGGCTTGCTGCCCGCCAGCTGCAGGGCGCTGAGGCGCTGCAGAGGTGGCACAGCTGGCACCAGGGCCGCGCAGGTGTGGACGCCTCTGTGCTTTGATGTCCTGCAGCTGCAAGGCAGATCTGCGTGCGGGGGGGCCACCTCCTCCCCCCAAGTCCCTCTCGGCTCTTCCGGCTCCCGATAACCATCTCCGCCAGCAGCGTGCAAGCCCCGGGGAAGCGTTTGCGGTAGGAAGCAACTCCTTTCCGCCCCCGTGTGCCTCCGGGGCACTGTGAGGCGTCAGGTGGTGGCAAAGGGCTCCCAGAGCACCAGTGCTGCAGAGCGAGCAGGTCCATCATGTCCTGAAGGGCAACCGGGACTTGATCCTCCCTGTGGATGAGGGCAGGGAGGCATGGCAGGCCCAGGTCTCCACTAGCCACCAGGATGGGAACAATCGTGCATCCTGTCCCCAAGCACCCCTGAAGGAGTGCCTTGATGATGCTGTAGGGACCCCTGGTTACAGAGGGGGTCCCAAAGCTAGGAGGCCGCAGTCTCCTGTCCTTCTTGGGTGTTGCAGAGGCCCCGTGGAGCTGGAGGAGGTGTCACCTTCACAACAGGCCTGGCACAGCTGGCCAAGCCCCAGTGGGACAAGGTGACATAGGCTGTGCCAGCTGGTGCCACAGGTGCTGCCCAGTGGAGGTCAGGCTCCATCCCACCAGCTGGGCAGATTTGCAAGGGGGTGAAGCCAGACTCTCCTCAACAAGACTGGGTTTCCAAAGATCCTGACTTGCAGAAAAACCTCCTTCTTCATCCTCCTCGTCTTCCTCCTCCTGCCCATTACAGGGACCTGCTTCAAGGGAGCCTGGCCCTTGCTCTGGAGGGAAAGGAGAGATGCTGCTGCCTATAGAAACCATCCTGACAGCCTGGGCAGGGGGAGGAGAGGCTTAAATCCCACTTTCCCAGCCATGGAGCTGCTGGTGGAGGATCAGAGGTGGGTCAGCAATGGGTTAACTGTCCCCCTGACACGTGCCCACGAGACATCCATCTCCAGCCGCCCATCTCTTCTCCGCAGCCTTCGTGAGCTGGCGGGACTCATTAATTATCCACGGCACTGCTTTTCAGATGGGGTTTTGTCCCTGGACGAAATAGGGCTGCTCCCCAACCAAGCCCCCTGGGAAGGAGCTTGGCCTGCCTTTGGCATGGAGTATGGATGGTGCTCCTCGTCTGAGCACCCACTGGTCCCCATCACGTCCCCGGGACTCTGAGTGCTGCATGCAGCACGCAACACCACTAGCTGCTCTCTGCCGCCATCCCCCGAGCCTGGCTACAGCCCCCCAGCCAAAACTCCCCGCTGGCTAGGGCTGCTGGCGCAGGGGGACCACCAGCTGAGGGAGAAAGGGGGTCTCGAACCCTCAAATGCAGCATCCAAGGCAATATCACAGGACCCCCCTCTGCCCTCGCCCCCTGGGGATGGGTGGCCAGCTCTGACGTCTCTCAGCACCCCAGAGCCACAGGGTCCCTTGGTCACAGCCCAGTGGCAGCCGTCATGGGAGGTGCAGGGATGGATGGAGCCCAGATGGTGACAGAGTGAGTGCAAAACCGAACGCTTTGATTTTTCTCTGGCCCCAACCTAACTGTTCTACTGGAATGCGCTCGGCCCCACACGCCACATCGAAGAGAGGGGAACATCTGGATGGTTCCACATGTGGGGAGCACCACTAGTCTGATGCACGGCCCAGCCAGACGGAGACCCTCTCTTAGCGTGAGCAGGGCTGGGCTGCCAAGACCAAATCACAGCACTTCCGAGCGGGTGGGATGCTTCACTGCAAGATGACAATCCAGCCCCTTTGGGGTCCATGGCTCCTAGGACACAGCCACGACTGGATGGCCGGATCACCTTCCACGCTGGCAAAATGGGGCAGTGCCGAGCCCCAACTGTGCCAGAGCATGAAGTGGATGGAGAAAAGGAGTGGGAGTCCCAGGACGAGAAAGACAAATAAATAGGAAGGGAAGGACTAAAGGGGAGCCAGATGCACACGAGCAGAGTGAGGCCACAATCTGATCTCCCTGCTGATGCTTTAGCTGATGTCAGCCAAAAGACATATTTTTTTTTGCAGCGGGGGCGGCTGGAGAGCCTTCGCCAGGGCTCTTGGTGACACTGCTTGTTCCCTGGAAGGAGAAGAGGGCACAGAGGCAGGTGAGACATCCCATCATGGGCGCTGGGGCTCCTCTCACCCCCATATGCCTGGGGACCCGACCTGGAGATGTCCCCCCTTCCATGTTCCCCCAGCCCAAGCTGGGACTCTCCTTGGGCCGGTGCTGAGGGCAGGGAGCACCCTGGGGTGCTGCCGGAGGGGCCTAGCTGCCTCCCCGCCTCCGACACGGGGCCGGCCACCTGCGTGCCAAGTCGTCTCTTTCATCTCCAGCCAGGCTGGCTCCCGTGTCCCAAATCTCGGCTCTCCAGAGAAGCCAGGCGAGCCCTCTTGTGTGATAACGAATATGGGGATCGCTACCATCGCTGCTTTGATCCCCAGCCCCAGGCGACAGCACCCGCCTCCTCCCTCCCTGCGGGCTGCTCGTGGCCTCGTTTCTAGCACGCCGGCACAAGACCGACTTAACCATCCCTGGAGATAGTGGAGCGTCGGGGTGTCCTCATGATCCTTGCCGTCGGGCTGGGGCGGCGTGGCTGCCACAGACAGGGTGCCCCAGGACAGGGGAAGCCACCCACGCGTGTCCCCTGCTCTCGGGTGGATCAGCAGGCTGGCAGTCTGCCACCAAGGGACGGGGCCTTGCAGGTGTCACGTGGGGCCATGCATGCACCCACTGTGCTAGCCAGACCCCGGTCACCAGTGCAACTCGCTCTGCCTGCGCTGCCCGCCCTCTCCACGTTGTGTCCTGCGGCTGCGTCCCCAAGCCCAAAACCCTGGTCCCCACAACTGATGCGATGGAGCAGGACCCAAGCAACAGGGACCCGCAGCGCCTGCTCCCTGCACGGCCCCCGTGCATTCCTGCTGGGATTAGGTGCTGTCTCCTGGTGGCTCCATGCTGATGTAGCCCAGCTAATCCTATTTTAATTGTCATTACCTTGCACCGTGCTGGGCTTGGCTGCCTAGGGGGGCTGTGGAGTGCTGGGTGCACCCCAGTACTGGAGCACATGGGTGCTGACATCGCTGTACTTGCCCACCATGGGGCCAGGCAGTGTTGTGATGAAGGGATCCCCCCCCTGCTGCTTGCAGTGGACCTTGCACCACCGCTCCTTGGACCATAGCCCATGGTGTGCAGGACCCCGCGAGCTGAGTTCTGCCCTGGAGCGAGTGAAGTGCAGGCTGATGCTAGCAAAGAAACCCAGCAGAGAGCAGCCCTGAGCTGGGCACCTGAACATCCCGCAGAGGAGCAGGACCAGCAGCTCATAGTCTCGGCTTCTCCCATTGCAAGTCCAGCTCTAAGGCTCAGAATGCTACGAGCAAAGGCAAAGATGCAACTATAAAGCAAAGGTGCCTCCACCCCCCACCCCCAATATTACGGATTCCCCCAGCCTCCCTCAGGAATTAGTGGGACACGAGGCAGGGCTAAACCTAGCCCACATCACCTCTTAAGGGATTTCAGTGGGGTTATAAGCCGATCAGAAACATTCCAGGAGGCCAGGAGCTGATGCAATGGTGGACGTGGTGCATGGAGGGCCACTTGGCTGACCTGCTGCCACTCCCTGCCTCCCTGCCTGGCCTTCAGAGGCACCTGGAGAAGGCTGGGCCCCAGGCTGTGCCCATGCCAGGTCCTGCACTCCAAGGTGCACCCCAACAACATTGCTAGAGTAGCCTGGGACTCTCTGGGAATACAGGTGTCCCCTTCCAGGTGAGGAGCAGGATAGGAGCTATCCTTGCTGCTGACAAATCCCCATGTGACCCATAGCCCCATCAGTCCCTGCTGCTTCAGCAGATTCAGAGGTCTCCTAGCTCCCCTTCCCAAGCTCTGATGCTCAGGGGGCTCCAATCTGCTCCCTGAGCCCCTATGTGATCCCCTATGCATGCCAGGTGCTGCATCCTGCATTCTGCCTGCAGTTGTCCCGTGGCAGGGGGACCACGAACACCCAAGGTCCTGCAGGTGCCTGCATGCCCGGGAGCTGTCACTGGCCTTTGCCAGCATGGCTGTGACACCTGGCGGTTGTGACTTCAGCTCTCTCCCCAGCCCTGCTGCAGGGATGCTGCTCCACAGACCCAAGTCCGTTTTCTGCCCTGCCCTGCACCACCCCGGCATTTGTCTCCTCCAAGATTTATAAATAGCAGGTTGCTATCCCAGCATCCATCCCCGCTGCTGGTGGGTAATTTTAGCCAGGGTGTTTCCCCAGGAAGCATCCCCTGCCCCTCCGTCTGCTCACGCTGACCACAGCAGCCCCGTGGCACACCCAGGCCCGGGGCTGATGTCAGCCCCTCGCTGCCCACTTGCTCGACCCCACCTTTCTTGCGGCCATCTCAGGCAATGCTTTGGGTGCTGGAGCTGAGTTGGGGATGTGAGCATCGATGGGAAGTGGCAGCAGTGACAGAACATTCCTATTCGGGACATCCCAGCCAGGTGGGACCATTGGGCAGTGCTCTACTCGGGGAGTGAAGATAAGCAGGCTTGGTGCGCCTGCGTGCTGGCAGTGGGCCCCTTGCCCTCCAATTCTCATGGCACCCAGCAGCACGGGACATGCACTGGGAAGCCCTGCTCCTGCTCCTGCTTGCCCCAGAGGCAGCAGCACTGGACTGGGAAGGGGGCACCCCTGCAAGCTCCCAGCATCCCTCCGATGTTCCCAGAGCAGCTGTTAGCACCCACGGGTGGCTCCAGCTCCTCGCTGGGTGGCCCCGAGCACCGCAGCCTGCCCTGCCTCACCCTGGCCCAGGGTCTCCCATCATAAGAGCTACTTCAACTGCCCTCCCACGGTGCTCCCACAGAGCCACAGCGCCTGGGAATGACTTGAGCGGCCCGGCGCGGGAGCATAATGCGCCTATTGATGGGCGAGCTGGCGGCCCCGGGAGCAGACACAATAGGGCCTTGTGTGTGACGGAGCTCCCTGCTTGCCAGAGGGCTCCTTTCTTCCCCACAATGGCTCCAATCCCCCCTCACCGGGTGCCAAGGAGGGCGAGGGATGCCCAGGGCCAAGCCAGAGAGCCCAGCTGTGGGTGCGGGTACGGCAGGTGCCGGAGGAAGCCCTCGCTCTGTAAAAGGGTGCCCCAAAGCAGCTCAGTGTTAGCTGCAGCTCCTGCAGTGCAGCCTGGAGATTCCCCTGCCCCACCGGTGACAGCTCCAAGATGAGGTGGGGAGCCAGTCTCACAGGGAGGCCTCCCCAAGGCCTGCCAAGCTGCCTCGGTGCCCGACAGGGCAAGCTGGTGATGCTGGCCATGCTGGGGACCCACACGATGCCCAGCATCCATCTCCTCCTCAGCCCTTGCCACCCCCCGGGCCATCTCAGCGAGGTGGTCCAGGTGCCTGGCACAGCCTCTCTCCTGGCACGTCCCCGGTGCCCATGACTGCCAGCTCACCTGCCGCAGTGCGTGGGCTCTGCCGGGTCTCGCCTGCCTCCTTGCCAAGTGGCTGCCTTTTGCTCTCTAAACTCTGAGTCACCAAGGCCAGGCACAAGTCCCAGCAGCAGGGGCGGAGGGAGGGGACACCAAGGCCCCGGTTCTGTGCTCCTGGGGCCCAGCACCAACAAAAGGCCCCTGGGTGCTGCGTCCTCCCCATGCACAGGCTCGGGGTGGGACAAGGACCCCGGGGTTCCCTCGGGCACCCCCTAGGTGCTTGGTGGCGCAGTGGGAGACAAATACCAAATCCAAACATATGGGCCAGACTTGTCCCCCATCATTTCTCTGGCCCCAGAACAATAGCTGGCCAGATGTTGACCTTCCTATTGCCCCTGCACATGTTCCCCTCCCATGTGTCCACCCAGCAAATATCCCAAAAGCCCCTAGGACTCATCCCCTCCCTCTGGACCCTTCTCCTTTCTGAGGGAATGCGGGGAATAGGGTGAGGACCAGCCACCTCCACCAGCATCGCCGGCTCCTCTGCTTTCCCCAAACCTGGCCCGTCAGCATCCCAGTCACGCTGGAGCAGAATGGGGCTGTAGTTGCCTCTATCCTGTCTGTGCCTAAGGGGGGACTGTGTCCACCCTTCTGGCCCCAGCCTGCTGCAACCCCAGACCTCAGCCCCGGTGAGGACACAGGGCTGGTTCACTGGCTTTGAAGTGCCCATGGTCCAAAGGCCAGAGGCATCTCATGCAGCCTCATTAGCTGGTGGTAAATGTGTAACCAGCTCGTTCCTTGGCTGAGGTAGCTGGAGCCTGCAGTCCCTCTCACATGCGCTCACAGCAGCTTGGAAGTGCTGGGAGATGCTTGTTGCAAGAGTCAGGGAGGCAGGACAGAGAGGTTCAAGGTCAGTCTGGCCCCTCTGCTGCTCAGCAAGGCCAGACCCATGCATTTGAGGAGATGCTCCTGGCCAGGTCCGTGCTCTCCTGGAGGGTGCCCAGCTCTCACACGTGGTCCTTTTTGCCACACAGACCATCACCTTACAAGATGCTCTCCAGGTCCTGCATGATGGTCCCCGAACCCTGCGTTTTGGAGGTTATGGTGGTGGCTCTGGTGCAGTGCAAGCCTGGGTGTCAGCGGGGCCACGTGCTGCCCTGCCAAGATCCTTTCAAGAGCAGCCTCACTGGGGAGAAGAAAGTCCTGTCCTGTGGCCGGACACGCCACAGTGACATCAGCACTCAAAGGTAATGAGGGACCTGGCCAGAGTGGACAATGTGTCGGGCTGCTGCTGGCAGAGCTGGGGCGGGATGGGGAAAGTGCATCCTTGGAGCAGGGCCACTCACCCTTTGTCCACGCCTGTGCAGGTCCTGCTCTGGCCTCCAGCAGCCTGAGAAAGGGTACAGATCCCTGCAGCAACCCGGCCTCTCCTTTTTTTGCCTCCCTGGGCACAGAGCGAGGCCCCTAACCAGCGAGCCCCACAGCAGTTACCTGGCTGTGCTAGGACCGCCTTGGCCAAGGAGGGCTCCCGGACATCACACCTGGCACCAAGGGCTATAAATCAGACTTGTTCACTCCGTCACAGTTCAGGCCTGTCTTCACCGCGGTCCCTCGTCTTGAGTTCCCAAGGGTCGTGGCTCCTATGGGCTGTGACGCCCTCAGGCTGTGAGGGCAGCACCCAAGGGCTGCCCGGCGGCCTGGCCCTTGTCGTGTGCCCTTTCTTCCCGAGGCCCAAGACATACTGGGATTTGCCCGGCAGTGGGCTCGGGGACTGAGCCGCCTTTGTCTGCCCAGGTGGCTCCCATCCAAGCGAGCGCTCCAGCCTGAACATCACTGCCCTGAACCCACCAGGCCCTGGGGAGCAGCCTCAGCCTTACAACAGGGCCCATTGTGGGACCATCGCCTCTGTCCCGTCATGCCCAGCACCACGTCTACACTTCCAGTAAGCCCTTGGGAGCTCGTGAGTGAAAGAACTGAGCAGGCCAACTTGCAAAGGCCTCAGACTTGGCCAACCCATGACCTTCCAAAGGGAGACACCACCACATTTGGGGAGAAGAGCTGAGCATCCCCAAAGAGAGCAGAGCAGAGCTGGGCCGGGAAAAATCTCTTTGCCTGACAGTTTTGCAAGCAGCATGATGATGCTGGGAAAGCAAGCATCCCTTTTCCTAAAACTCAGGCGGCTCCTCCCCTTCCCAGCAGAGAGCTCTCCAAGGAGATCCACGCCGGAACAGTCCGTCTGCTCCTGTCATTAGCTGTCTTTGCTGCAAGGTTTTCTGGCAGCTGGGCACGAGCGGCCGTTTCAGCGCCGGTGACCCATAGTGGGCAGGCACAGGGTGGCAGGGTTGCTCCTTACCCAAGGACTGCTCAGGGTGAGCAGCGGGGCCCCTCGTTGGGTGGATGCCCTGGGGCAGGGTGCTGGGTGCAGCACCGGCAGTACCCGCTGATGAGCCCGCGAAGGCTCAGGCTGCCACCTCGTGGAGGAAGAGCTGTGGCTCGCCAGCCCCCATCCACACTCTTCCTTGCGTCTTGGTCTAATCCTCCCCGCTCTGCCCGCCGTTCTCAGCAGCGGGGATCGATAGGGTCCTTGCAGCAGAGATGGGCAACATGGAGCGCCAGCTCCCTGACTGGATGCCAGGGCATGCCCAATGCCACGCTCTGCCCCACTTTCCTCCCTGGCAGCATCATGATGAGCTCAGCTCCTGCCCGTCCAGCCTTCCTTGTCTCCGGGCATGCCACTCCCTGTGACCGCATGGCTAGTGTTGCCCACCAACCTGCTCAGGGTGCCCAACCAGGCAGCCAGGGAGAGACAGGGACATCCTCCCAGGGACATATAGGACCAAGGCAGGGGCTGGTAATGTGCAGCGCCGCAAGAAGACACAGCGCCATAAAGGACATGATGCCAGGATAAAAGGCAGCAAGGCAGCAGCAACCGGCCAGTGGACCTGTCACCCAGGTTATCCCACTCATGTGCTCCTTGCCAGCCAGGACACTGGAGACAGTGACTGTGTTGCAGCCATCTGAGATCCGCAGGACCTGAGGTGGACTCATTGCCCTGTGCACTGAGAACAAAAACTTCCTGAAAATAGGAGTTGGACACTGGAAGGAGAGGGCAGGGAGACTGGGAACATCACCATCCCTAGAGATGCTCAGACTTCCCAAAATATGCTCCAATGTCCACCTGCCCCCCAAACATTTTCCTCTTCCTTTCCTCTTCATCTTGGTACACCCAGATTAAAGTGATTTTTTTTTTTTTTTTTTCCCTGCTGGAATTGGATTCACAAGCTGTTGCTGATGGGGGTGCAAATTGCCTGCTTGTGGGCACACAGCTGCAGCCGCTGGGTCGAGGCTGGCATTGGGCCATCCAGCACATCCCTCCTGTAGCTCCAGCTCAACAGGGCGAGCGGAGCAAATGCGCAGAGCCGCTGCCCCTGCTGGCTGCACCGAGCAGATGCCGGAGAAGGCGGCGCGGGCCATGCCCTGCCGCTCGGAGCTGGGCGCTGAGCCCTGCGCGCTCGCTCCACCCCACGGAGGGTCCGCGTGTGTGAAGTTTAGCAGGCACGCGTTAGCCAAGGCACGTCCCACACGCCACTCTGCGCTTGCTGGACTGAGCGGCGCTTTCCGCTCCACCGTAGCTCGACCGTGGACCCTGGCGGCTGCAAGCGACCAGCACTTTCATTCCAAACACGGCGCTGTGCCTTTGCAGGAGGACACCAAGCGATTTTACGGTGCCTGCAGTGGGTTCCAGGGAGACAAGGATGTCTCCAGTGGCAGGCGAGGCAATTTGCCAACTCGTCTCCTCATTACAGGCTAATATTTTTCAGTCTTTTTTTTTTTTTTATTGTTGTTTTGTCTTGCTTTTCTCATAAAGAGACAATTGCTACCTGCCCCCTTTCCCCCAGTGACTCAGCTGGCCCATCAAGAGACTAGTCCCTGTCCTCGCCCACCCGCAGGAACCCCTGCAAGTTGCATCACTGGGAAGCCCTTCAGAGGAGAATTTCTTGTTTGCACTAATCCCTTGGGTTGCTCTGCAAATCCTTCTCAGCTTGGCATGACTTAATGCCGGCTTTTACAGGTGTAATTTCCTCTAATTGCATTAATTATCATGATAGCAGATGGAGGGAGGTTAGCGAGTCAGCAAAGTGATGCCGGCGGCAGCTCCGCCAAGCTCTCGTTCTCCCTGCTGAAGTTGAGTCCACCTCAGCAACTGAAAGATGCAGGTGGACAGTGTCTGGGAGGCCACTTGGGTGGCTGGAATCCCACAGGAGGGGTGGCAAGCATGGCTCCCTCTTCCCATCTTGCATTCATGCAAGAATAAACCAAATAGAGCTCTCTGCTCGGTATGGTACATTGAATTAAATGAAGCCACTGAGCATCATGGAGCACGAGCCTCTGGTGCTGGGGATGGCGAATGGGGGTGAGCAGGGCCAGTGCTAAGCCCCCTTGGGTGGCAGAAACCAAGACTTGGGCACGGAGAGGGCAGACGGACATGGCTTTGGAGGCGACCATCGGTGATGGTGGGGGCCATGGGCTTGAGGGGGAGAGGAGTCTTGGTGGGGGGAATTGAGCCTTTTGGGAGACCTGGACCATTGTGGAGGGAGAGAAAGGACATGGGGCTTGGGGTGGGGAGTGAACTCCCAGAGGAACAAGGGCTTTGATGAGCCCTGGGGGGACCTGGACCTTGGAGGGAGAGACAGCAGCCCTGGGAGTGAGGGACACAGGCTTGGGGGGGAGGTGGGATATGGACCTTGGAGGGGCTGCAGGTTTAGAGGGCATGGGCCTCAGGGAGGAGGCACATAGAGCACAGGAGGGGCACGGACCTTGGTGAGAGAGCTTAGGAGGAGTTTGGTGGAGGATGACAGGTCTTGGGGAGGCAGACTTTGTGGGGAGGATGGACACCAGCTTTGGGGAGGGCACGGGTCGTGGTGGGCTGGACTTGGCGGGGGAGAGACATGGGCATCGAAGTGAGGGGGAGCCGAGCCCGGTGCTCTGGGGGTGAGATCCAGGGGGGCAGATGGCCAGCACAGACCTGGACCGTGTGGTAGGAAAGGCCGTGTCGCCAGCAGCCATGAGAGGGCAGTAGGGCCCCACGTGGCCAGGACCTGGCATGAACATGTGTGGAGCCGGCGAGCAGCTTTGCCAGCAGCTTTGGTGGCATTCGAGCTGGTCCAAATTAGGAAGGACCGGATGGGGGTACGATGCCCGGCGTCCACCAGCCGTGGCCCCAAGCGTGCTCCAGGCTCCCTCACCTCGCCTGGAGAAGGGCTCGTGGAGGACCGTGGGCTGTTGCAGGGCCACCTGGCACAGGGGGGCTCTCGGATGGCACATCTGTGCCCCAGCACCTGCTCTGCATGGGGCCACCCCTGGGCTGGGAGAGCCGGGCTCTCCGTGCCCGGGAGAAGTGGGGCCACGAGCCGCTCTGGCATTGACCCATGTCTAGAAGAAGGGGACAAGCTGAAGTGGGGCCCTCGGGAAGGTGAGCGAAGGGGGTTTCCATGGAACGCCGCGCTTTGGCGGTGGGGAAGCTTTTCGGAGAACGGGGCTGTGTGGGCAGGGCTGGCTCACGTGCCCCTTGCACGCTCTTGCTGGCTCCTCTCCGAACTGGCTTCCCCCCACGTGTCCTGCAGCCGTGGGGACTTGCCCAGCGGCACAGCAAACAAGAGCTCTGGCATAGGTGAGCCGAGTCCCTTGGCCTGGACAGGGATAGAGCCAAGAGGGACTGCACTGTGTAGGGTGCCAGCGGTGGTGAGTCGCAACCTGGCTTAGCGCATCCCTGAGCTTGTGTCTGTCTAGTCATAGCCCCTCTGCCAGCACAGCTGGCACTGCCCCTAGCTCTTGCTCCCCTTGCTGAGCTCCAGGGCTTGGCTGTGCCAGCCCTGGGCATGTTTTTTGGTGAGGTGACAGGCAGATCAATGCAGTGAGCCTCGGGTGGCACCGTTGCAGCACAAGTGGGTCAAGGCTGTGATCGTAGTCCTGAGCCAAGCGCTGCCAGCCCAGCTCACTTGCAGGGGGGTCCTATGGGTGACTCGGTGCTGCTGGCACCTGGGAGAGCTGGGGAGCCCAGAGCAGCTCCGGAGCTGTGGCTTCTGCTGGCTGTTTGGATGCCATGACATTGGGGACCTTGTGGAGGAGATGTGGGATGGCAGCCTCTCTCCAAGCAGAGCTCTGTGGCCACCACAACAAGGGACATGGTACCCAGGGTTTGCCCCAAGGCACCCAGCCCCAACACCCAGTGGCGCAGGGTAGGAGTTGCTCACATAGAGCACAGAGAGCTACCAGTGTCCAGGGGTCCTCAGGAAGACCTGTCACATGGTTGCAAGTCAGGCACAGGGGACCATGGTTGGGGGGGGGGGGACCTGGGGTGCAGATGTCCCCTCTGGCAGGACTGCCCACACGCTCATGGTCGCAGAGGCTGGTCCAGACTGTTTTCTCCTCTGTTTGCTCAGCCACAGGGACGGCCAGCGCCGCAGATCAAGGCCAGTGTCCCCCAGGCAGCCAATTGCAAGCAGGCTCGGAGGGGAGGGAAGGGGGCAGCTGCTCGTGGCTCCCCCTGATCACATGCCGGGCAGCCTTTCCCAACCGCAATGGAGCAGGGCCACGATGCCTGTGCTGCCCCCGCGCAGGCGGCAACCTGAGAAGATGCCAGGCTTACCCCATCTGAGCATCAGTCTGGCATGGCGCTGGCCAGCGACTGCTTGGTAGGGCCCATGGGGCCTTGTCGAACCCCCAAAACTCTGGGAACTGCTCCCAGTCTTGGGATCTGCAGCGCTGTCTTCACATCTCATCATCAGCAACAAGGAGGTCTGTCCTCCTCCCTGTACCATGCCAGAGGGGACATGGGAACAAGAGGCCAAAACCACCGGCCCCCTATTCCCCCCTGGCCAGGGCTGCCCACCTTGTTCTGCCCTCAGAGGGGTCGTGGGGCAGTTTGGAGCCTGGGCAGAGGTAGCTGCACCCTGGTGCTCATACTCAGCTCCCAGGCATCCAAACACAAGCACCAGCTCCTGCAATTCCTTTTGTGCTTTTCCTGCTGAATTTGTGTTCCCAGCGGGCCATAATGGGGCCTTTATCCTCTTTCCTCCTCGTGACTGAATCATGATCGATGGGATCTGGTGCCACTCTCTGGCCCTGGGACTGCCAGTCACCCCTGTGAAGGTGGGGAACAGTGGCCACGGCCCTGTCAGTGCCCCTGGGAGCAGTTAATAGGGTGACCGTGAGCCCACAGACTTCGGGTTTTCGCCAGGGCGCGCCTTCACCCTTTCCAGGGAGGAAGGGCCACATGAGTCCTACCTGCTCCTTGGCCACAAAAAAAACACCCCAAATAACTCAGAGCCTTCTGGGAGAAAGCGGGACGTTGCTGTGATCACGTCTCCTTTTTTTTTTTTTTTTTTTTTTTTTTTTTTTTTTTTTTTTTTTTTTTTTTTTTTTTTTTTTTTTTTTCTTTTTTTTGCCTGGTTATTTATACTTTTAAACAAGGATGCTACAGTCATACTGGCCAAAAGGTATTCGTGGCCGTGGACACTCATTCCTAGGCAGCGCCTGTTAGCATCTCTCCAGGGTTTTGCAGAGGCTGCAATTCCCCTGCCTAAAACCCCTTTTGCAGGGCAGGGAGGGGACATGGCTCTCTGCAGCACGGACAGTGAAAGAAGACCTAGGCACAGTGCTTAATTGTATTTGCTCCTGCCTGGCGGGTGCTGCAGAGCCAGCGCTGACACCCAGGGTACCCAGGAGCCACCTATGCATGCAACAAACAGCATGGACATGTCTCTTGTTTCTTTATCTCTTTGCTCTTCTCTTTCGTTTCCAAGCCCCAGCTCCCCAGCCATCTGCAGCGCCACTTGAGACGCTCCTGCACCTGAGGCCATGGGCAGCACACTCACCCCACTACTCTGGGATGCTTGCAGGCTAGTCCTATATTTCTTTTCACTCCAGCCTTCCTCAGCACCTGGAAGCTGCAAAGTGACACCTTGCTGGGGCACTCTGGTTTTAACTGGACGTCCCTTGGGCACTGCAGGCCCTGGATCTGACCCATGTGTCCTTCGGCTGCTCAGCGCCTGCAACTTGGGGCTGGGCAGAGCGCGGTCTCAGCTTGGTCCCCACCTGGGAGGCTGAGCCATGAGGGCAGGGAGCCAATCTGCAAGCCCAGGGAGCACCCAGGAGGCCTGCAGGGAGGAGGGCCCACCCTGCCCTGCCGAAAACGGCATTATGGGCTGCCTTCCTTCATTCTCTTTTCCTCTAAACTGATGTGCCTGATTTTCGGTCCATCTGGCTTTCATTCCTGGCCAGTGCCCCTCGGCAGCCTCCTACATTTCAGATGAGGTGCATGGAGCCTGTAGCAGAAGGCTGCATGGCAGTGGGAGGACAGATTTTGCTTGGGATTGACCTGAGGGCACCCCCGAAGCAGTGAATTTCAGCCCCTCTCTCCCCAGTAACGGGGGCATCGCTGCAGTCCCACTTTCCAGCAGGACAGAGGTAACACCAGAGCCTAGTGATTGGGAAAGAGGTGCTCAGGGCATGCGCAAGCCACAGGGCTTAGGAGAGAGCCCTGGGTGCCTCATACCAAGTCCATCAGAGTCTGTCTACTGCCAGTGGGAGCTGGGGCAAAGAGAGGCTGGAAGCTTGGAATTATTCTCCAGGCTAGATAAGGCCTTTCCAAGTGCCATGTACCCTGGACACACACTTGTCCTCCACCAGGGGAGCAAGGAGGCCCCAACCTCAAGGTGGCTGTGGGTACCACTGCTGGGGATGGCTGCACTTCCAGCAGCTGAGGCAATGAATTAGTGCTGGGGGGGGATTGGTCCCCTGATGCCAGAAGGAGCTGCTTCCTCCTCAGCTCTGAGGATGTGGAGCATCATCCTGCTCTTTTCCGTGGACGTAGATGGATGGGAGATATTTCCGAACAGACGTGGTGCGTGCTGGCTTGGAGCCACTCTGGTCTGAAGCTGAAGGAGCCTGCACATGACTCATAGACATGGTGCAGGCTCCAGGCCACCGATGGCCATGGCGCAGCTTAGACTAGCTCCCTGCTGCGAGAGCCGGGCCTGGCAGTGGACACACATCACGGTTTGTCATGTGGCTGCCAATGAGCCTTGTTCCACCAACCTCGGAGGCTGCAGCAAGACCAATATGTGCACGAGTGGCCCCGGGGCCTCGTGCTTGAAATCTCACTGATCTGGAGGGACAGAAGGTACAAGGTTACCACGGGTCTCAGTACTAGTCCTCAGGTCTTTCGTTACCAATGCCGCATGACGCACTTGGAAGTTAAGTGATTGAACACTGAGATAAATCCACCCTTCCAGGTCTGCTGAGCAGTGTTTTGCTTCTGGCTTCTGTAAAGTTAATTGGTTTAGAGTTTCCAGGAACAAATGAAGGAGAAAAACACTCTCCTGGCGTGCGGGATGATTGAATGCTCTCTGGCGAGTTATAATTGCAAATCATGTTTTGAAATCACATTAACCAATTATTCATTGTTTTTGTTATGCCCTGCCACATGACAGCATGTGCCGTGATGGAAGCAGCAGTCAAGGGCAAGAGAGGAGGCCAATCAGCCTTCCTCCCAGGGTAGACGTCTTCAGGCTGAGACACCGTTCTGGTGCACCTGGGGTGGTTGCCTCCACAAAGCCGGTGGCTCATGGAGGACTAGATCCTCACTGACAGCCTGGTGGATGGAATATTCCTGTGTGATTTATGGCCTTGGGCAGAGCCGAGCTCACTCTGGTAAGGAAAGGTGCTCTTTGGTGTCACCTGGCCTTGAGGTCCTCCTAGCCACCACTGCCCCAGGGCCATGCAACACTGAGTGCCATTCATGAACATCTTCCTCCTGCCAGTGGCTTTCCAAGTCCATTCGGTGCCTCGTTGCCTTGCTTAGTCCCCAGTGCACCATGCTCTGATATCAGTGATGCGGGTACAGTCGGTCCCCAGGGATGCGGGTGCAGCTGGTATCTGGCAGTGAAGATTTCAGAGGGTCTCACCACTTGCTGCAACAGTGTCTTTCCTAATAGCAGGGACAAGACAGGCTCGCTAGTGTGTTTCCTGTGAGGACAAAAAACAAGAGTTTGTTTTTTGTTTTTTTTTTTGCTCAAGAGGACAAGATGGGGAAAGATTTGCTGGGCTGCAGATGCTGCCATCAGCCCCGCTCTGCGCCCACATGGTCTCTAGCCTCAGCCCCAGGAATGACAGACAGCAACGGGCAGCAACGGCAGAGCCAGGATGGGCTTGGGTGAGGAAACCAAGTGTGACAAGGGAACACGCCCTGACCAGCCTCCAGTGGCAGCCAGAGCTGCCGGCTTGCGACGCCCTGTCCTTCGTGGCAGAGGATGTTGAGATCAATGGAGATACCCCATCCCAGCCTGCCTTGGCCCGTACCAGGCAGGGGCAGCTCTCTAGGCCATGGGTTTTATGGGCTCACTTAATCTGCTCCATCTCGGAGCAAGGCTGAACAATAAAAATAAAAGAGGGAATCGGTGAAAAGGCAAGTAAGCAAGGAGGTCGGCCGCAGGTGAGGACTGGAGCGAGCTGGTGCGCGGGGTGGCGGTGGAGCTGGCTCTCGCCCTCCCTTCCCTGACTTGGCACCGCTGCTGTCATCTGCAGGGCGGGATGCTGTGAGAAGGACATACCACGCTCCCTCCCCGCCCCAAGGGCTCCTCACATCCGGGAATCCACAGTCAAAATTTCCAGGCAGCTGCAGAAAAACCCCATGGCTGCGATTTCCCAACTCGCAGCAGAGCCCTGGCGCAGGCTTGATGCTTGGCAAGCCAGCAGGGGAGCACGGCGGCGAAGGGGCTCGCGGAGCTGCGTGTCACCCTGGGCGGCACCGCGGGAGCCAGAGGCCGCTCACGCCGTCCCCCGTTGGTGCTCTGAGAGGGGCCGTGAGGAGGGTTTTCCAACACTAAAGCAAGAGCGCATCCTGCTCCCCGGCGGCTCCGGCTGCAACCACGTCCCGCCTGCTGAGTGCGCCACCGAGGAGCAGCCCCTGCAAGCCGGGCACCCTCGGCTCCTGCATGACCATCACGGCCCTGGGTCTCAGTGCGAGGGGCCGGAGCTGCTGCATGGGCCACAGGACCGCTCTGGGGCAGGACGGGTGCCGGTGCCCGGTGCTGGCCACAGGGGTGAGGGAAACCCTCGAGATGGGCTGCAGCCACAAGGGCCAAGAGAGGTGACTGGGGAGGACAGTGTGCCAGGGCCCAGACCCAGGGCCAAGCCCGGGCCCGTGCAATGAGTCATCCAGAACTGGGCAAAGCCGCAAGCCGCTTGGCTGAGAACACTTGCCCCATGAGCAGAGAAGCCCTGCGTGCCGGCTGCCCCCCTGGTGGGCACCAGCGCCGAGCTGGGCCTGCTTCCCACTCCGTGGCCCACGGGTGGGTGCCCTGCAGGCCACCCTGCCGTGCCAGCTGTCCCCGGCTCCAGGTGCGGCTGCGTGTTTGCTTACTGGGCGGCTCTTCTCAGCCTCTTCTTGCAACGCCCGCCCGAGGTTCGTGGCCACCTTGTCCCGGGAAGCCTCTGCCGTGTTGCCACGTGGCTTGCTGGCGCCTGCTCCTGCCGGGGCGGGGAGAGGACTAAGCCACGTGCTGCGTGGCGGGCTGATGGGTTTAGCTGAGTGCAGCCCGGCCCGTGGCTCCAAGTGTCCCTGCGGCTTCCCCCCATGCTGCCAAACCTGGATGCCTCCGGCCCTGCTGCATTCCAGACAGCGCTAGCTGAGCACTTACGCATGATGCTGTTATTAGAAATTCGTTAATGGATGTCTTCGGTCCGACGAGAACAGTAGTAACAGGAGCCGCGCTATTGTTGGGTGCAAGCGAGCACCAGGGCAGGCCCTGCCTGGGCAGCTCACTGAATATTTAACATCCTACCACACTCAGGAGGGACAGTGCTACTGCTCCCTGCTCTTTGGTGGGGCTAGGGAAGGTGTTTCGCCGTCTGGCCTGACCACCGCTTTCACAGCCTCTTAATTTGAACATTTCCGCCCCTTGTTTTTATTCTGCCGTGGAGCTCTGCGAGGATTTATTGAAGATATGTTTAACACAAATAAAGCATCCCAGCAATGCTCGGCGCTGTCCTGCCAGCATGCAACAGGAGCAGAGGATGCCTCGTGTGCTCCCCATGCTGGGTCTGCTGCTTGGCCCTGCTGCGTGTGGGGCTTTGGGGCGTCAAGCAGGTGTGAGACCTGGCCATAGATGGAAGGGGAGAGAGATGCTCACACGTGGGGTTAGGGACAGGGTGCAGGGGACAGCATCCGGCACTCAGTGCCGGGGCCAGGGGATGAGTTTTGCAGAAATAAAACAGGGACTCCTTGAGGGTGAGGTGAATTAAGAGGCATTTAGGGTTATATCTCCCCCCAAACCAGCCTGTTGTCTCTGGTGATGCAGGGCATATCATCATGCCATTTAAAGCTCCACCTTGGTGCAGTGTAGATCCAGCAAATTTTCCTCCTGAAGCAAACCCTGTCTCCAGGTAGGGGTGGCGGAGTGATGGTCTCTTTGCGCTTGCAGCGAAGGTGGTTGCCCACATGCCCTTGCCACACCTGGGCCTTCCCTTAGGATGGAGATGGCTCTCATGTGACAGAACTTTAAGAGCAGGATGGGAGATCTACAGCAAAAATTGCTGTGGTCTTACCAAGAACTGCTGTCTGGGACCACCTTCATCCTCTCTGGCCAAAGCTCATCCTTGGCCACAGGGTCCTGGGTCCTGGCACAGTGGGGCACAGTGTTGCGGGGTGGTCCCAGGGATTTCCTAGAGTGTGAGCAGGCCAAGAGGTATTGGGCTTTATACTTTGTGCAGTACTTGGGACTGTCACACTAGAAATAGCAGCTGGCTCAGGAGCTCTTCCTTCAGTATGTGGCAATGTTTTTCAGTGAAAGAGGTGGCCCTTTGGGGCCACCTTCCTGGGGACAGAACTGAAAACACTGACTGATGCTTCCATGCAAAAAGCAACCGGGGTCGAGTGTGTTGGCTCAAGCAGGGCAGTCATGCAGAGACCAGAGAGGGAGCCTCAAGTCTCCATGACTCTCCTGGTCATTCCAGGATGGACAAGTTGTCACCTTGCTAATTGGTTTCCTCTATAACGAGGTGCCAGGGAGGTTCAGGATGAGCCACGTTCCGCTGGCAGTGACCCCTGGCATCTTCTGCAGCGCCCAGGGACTGGGCAGGAGAAGTGGGGCTACTTAACACCAGGGGGGAACAGCTTGCTGTTTTTTAAGCTGAGAAGATGGTCCAACCCCGGTCCGATCAGGGGGTCGCAGGGAAAGCTCTTCCCTGACTCCTGGGTGAGCTGGGCCTCCTCTACCCCTTCCCCTTCCTGGGTTTATTTACCCAGAGCAGTGCGGAGCGCCAGCCTGACATCGGCTATATTTAGACATTCAAGTTAGATTAGAGCAACTGAAATAGCCTCGTGGCTTTTAATGCTGCCTGCTGCCTTCTAATACCCTTTGGAAAGAGCAGCCCCTGAAAAGCTTGGGGCTGTCGGCAGCAGCGATGCTGGCCGGAAGCTCTCGCCCCCAACTCCGCGAGGCCGTGGTCGAGGGCGCCGCGCCGTGCCCAGCGGCTCGCTGGGCCACACGGGGCAGAAGGCGGCACGCGTGTGCGCTCAGCCCTCCTCCCCCTTGTCCGCGGGCCTTGCACAGCGGCTCGCACTGACGCGGCGCCGGCCGCCGTGGAGACTGGGAGCCGTGGCACCGAGGGGGCGGGCCTGGCTCCGGTTTAATCTCCGACTCCATTGGGATTACAGCTGAAGGATACTCTAATCCACAGGGTTGTCTGGCACGCACTGAGGGACCGTGGGGCTGGCGACTTGGGGCTACTCAGCCCAGCCCGGAGCAGAAGTGCCAGCCGGAGACAGGGGGCCAGCGAGCAGGTAAGCCCCAGTGCTGTCCCACTCCCTTTCCGGGAGCATCTGCGCTCCTGCTGTTTTTTTCTTTTTTCTTTTTTTTTTTCTCTTCCTTTGGGCAACTCCAGGTGGGCGCGAGGGGGTATAGAAGCTGCTGAGGCTTTGCACCCTCAGCCCTCCCTGTTTTCCCTGCGAAGGTGAGGCTGGGCTGATCCCTCCGGATCCGTTTCCGTTCTTCCCCTGCAATCTGCCCCACGCCGAGCGCTGCCTCCTCTCCCGCTCGCTGCCTCCGCTCAGGCTCCGGGGCTGGCGCAGCCCGCGGGGCTCCCTGCTCTCTCCATTCCTGTTTGCTTCCTCCTGCTCTCACTTAGAAACTTTTCTTTCCAGCTGTCCTCCCCTCCTCTCAACAGTTGTTGGGGTGGGGAATCTCTGAACAAGACAAAACTTTTCGGGTCTCCCTTTGCTTGCCAGAGGCTTGCAAAGACCTGCCCATGCGGTGCCCGCTGCCCTGCTGCTGGGAACGGGCTGGATGTCCAAGCCGGGGCTGCCCCACAAAGCAGCAGCTCGCAGGTGGCAGAGCCGGTGGTCGGGGGCTGTTTGCTTTCCTTTCCCCTTCCACTTTCCTCTCCCGGTGGCTGAAACCCGCCCACAATGTATAAAAATCCTGTGAACGCTCATTAAAAAAAAAAAAAAAAGGCACAGCAACGCCTTGGCTGTACCAAAACCTGTAACACACAGCCAAAACTGTTGCATGCAGTGGCATCACGATGACTGTAGCACAGGTCTGCGTAGCCAGCTCGGCATTGGGGGCCATTTGGCTAACGTGAACCCCCAAAAGCCCTTTTTTTTCCACTTTAATTTTTAATTGGCCATCAGAGCAACATATGTTTCTTGGGGCTGGAAACTGTTGCAGCTGGGATCGGATGTCAGGATGTTGTGGCGGCGCCTGGGGTGAGCACCCGCGTTTGGCAGGGGGCAAGGGTGGCGGTGGGAGCCCCCTGGGTGTTGTGCCAAGGGTGCTGGCCTTCACTGCACTGGGTGCTGCTGTGGGGCTGGGGGAAGGAGGGAGCAGGTCGGACATGCGTGTATTTGCATCCCCCCCCCCAGGCAGGGTATTTATAGAGCCCGGCTGCTTGGGAAGGCAGCGCAGAGGTGCAGAAAGGCGTGTGGTACATCGCGTTCCCCTCCAGCCGCGCGCTCCCCATGCCAGCCGGCAAAGGGGG
This sequence comes from Nothocercus julius, assembly GCA_013398735.1. Taxonomy (NCBI): domain Eukaryota; kingdom Metazoa; phylum Chordata; class Aves; order Tinamiformes; family Tinamidae; genus Nothocercus; species Nothocercus julius. The sequence goes on from VZSV01000388.1 coordinate 125,199, forward strand.
CTGCCCTGCTGGGTGCCCTCGGGAGTTGTTCACGCGGGCGAGCCCGCCTTGCCCCTTGCATGGGGGACTTGTTGCCTTGAAAGCGTCCGGAAAGAAAACTTGACCAGGAGCAGAGATGTGCTGGGAAAGCGGGACCCTGTCTGAGGGTGCTGGTGCAGGGGCACCCCCTCCGGCTGCTCTGCGTGCTGCTCACGTGCCGCTTGCTCTGGAGTAGGAGGGTTTTGTCCGAGTCCCCAGCAGCCGCAGGACTCTGTTGGGCCCCGGCGCGTGGGAGGGAGAGGAAGCTGCTGGCGTGCGGGTGCACATGGGCAAGGGGCTTGCGGGGGCCGGGGCTGAGCCCGAGCTGTCTGCGGAGGGCACCGCCATGCTGAGCTGCTGAGGAGCAGACGGGAATTTTCCATTGGCATTTGGATGAGGCCCAAAGCGAGCGGTTGGATCTGCCTGGTCCCTGCCGGCAGCGGGCTGCACGCTTGCAACCCTCTCAGTTCGTTTTCAGAAGGGCACAGAAAAATGGCACCATCCCCCAGTGGGCTGCCCGGTCCCCTCACTGGGCCACCCCTGGAAAGGGCCCAGCACCATGGGGACCACCTGCCTCCAGCACCAGAGCCAGCTTTGCCGTGGCTATGGGCATGATCACTGCAGCAGCCGGGGATGCTCAGGGAGCCCTGGGCGGCCCGGGGCGGTGTGGGGGGTGCCGTGGCCACAGGGAGCCTGGCCAAAGCACAAAGGGTCCTGCCGTGCTGGCCACGCTGCAGCTGTAATCACATGCCGACGCCAGGGCCATAGCAAACAAACAGGCACCGGTGGGACCTATTTTCCTTGGCGCGTGGGGACCAAGCAGAAGGTTGGGATCCCACGGGCTCCTCCGGAGAAAGAGCCCTTGAGAAAACAGAGGCAAGGGCTTGAGCGAGTTAGGGGTGGGACGGGCCTCCTCTCCTGTTGCCATGCGGGGCTCCGCTGCCGCGCACGTCCCTGGCCGCTGCGGGGCTGCTGACGCAGGTCTGGGGCCGCTCGGGTTCCCCACACCAGTGGGGGAGAGCCAGGCCAGTCCTTGCGTCCCCTGGTGTGGGAGCAGGCAGAACAAGGACCACAGCAGGTCCTGCACAGGCCCGGACAGTTTATGTTGGCACCTCTTCACTGAAGTCCCCCATTGTGGAGAAAGTGGCGCTCCAGAGGGTCCGGAGGAGGTACGATCGGAGGTGTTAAGGTGGCGGAGGGAACCACAAGGTTGTGGCTCAGTGTGGAGGCTCATCCCCTCCTCGATGTCCCCAGAGTCACTGAGAGGTGCTGGCTTGGAGCGTATTGTAGCCTTGAGTTTTTAAATGTCAAACTTCTGGCCTTTTCTCACACCAGTGGATGGACTTCTGGGAGCAAAACCGCTGATGAGTAATGTGCTTCAGGGGACTAGCGTGTCTCTAGCAGTGCCTCAGCTGCCCATTTCATCCAAAAAGAGCCACCTTCATGTCAAGACAGCCCTGTCTTCCTAAAGGGCCATTTATTGGCTTCACATAACTAGCGTGGAGCCAGGTGCAAAGCTTTGGTCCGAACCACTTCCTCCAGACTCGTGCCTGGTGGCCCCACTCCTTGTCCCCAGCTCGGTGACACTTGGTGCTCATGAGAGCAGCGCATGGGCCAGTCCCCGTCCCAGATGCAGGCTCCTTGGCAGGACAGTGCTGGCCGGCATGGGAAAGCAGAGCCCTGCCCACCCGGTTCCCATCCCTGTACCTGCACCATCACCTTCCGCAGCTCCTTGACCTCATCCTCGCCCAGTCCCACGCCACCGCATCACCAGTCCTGCCCATGGTTTAGAGACCTTCCTACCACCTCAGGTCATTTTAGCAGAAACCTGGGTGGTCTTGGCCCTGGACACGGCTTCCTGTGCCCCTGGCTGGGTTCAGGGTCCTGCCTCAGTTTCCCCTTTGCTCTGCCGGTGGGGATAATAGGCCAGGCTGGTGCAGTGCCAAGGCGCCGGCAGCTTTTCAGCCATCCCTTCCTGGCTGGCCTCAGTACCAATTCTTGGACAAGCAAGGATCTGAGCCGATGGTGGCAGAAGCGGGGAAAGAAAAGTGTCAGCCAGCCCAGGCAGTGCAAGGCAGGACAGGCACCCGGGAGCGACAACCCCGAAGGTGGCTTTGGCCCCTCGCAGAGGGACCCAGGGCTGTGCTGGGCATGCAGGACAGGATGAGAGGGCGCCTGGCACACAGAGGCTGCTCCCCTTGCTCCTTGCCACAGCCTCCTCAGCAGCACGCTTGGCAGGCAGGATATGTCTGTGGACGGAGCCGCCGGGAAGAGGGACGTGCTTTTGCTTCAGTGCTGGAAAATCCTCCTCACAGCTCCTCAGAGTGCCAAGAGGATGGCCCAAGCAGCCCCTGGCTCCGCTGGCATAGTCCAGAGCAATTTGCAGCGACGTTTGGCTCCACCACCCCTTTCCCTACCCTGGTGCCTTTGCCTGCTCCAGTGCGTGCTCAGCCTCCAGCACCTCCTCCAACCTGGGACGGTGCAGAGGGCCACAGGCCAGCTCAGCTGCTGGTCCGCTGGGGATGCGTCCCCGTGCACACATGTCCAAGGGGCAGTGGGATGGCTCAGGCCACCATGGCATCTTACAAGGGCTCCTCCAGCTGCTCCACGTGCAGCAGCATCCCCTGCTGCGCAGCAGGATCTGGGATACCTCTGTCCCTTGGTCTTTCCTGGAAGCAGGGTGCCAGCAAAGCATTGCCCAAGACAAGTGTCTGATGTTGCTTGGACTTTCCCTCCCTGCTGCTGCCTCTCTGGCATTTTCTCTGCCTCCTCGGAAGAGGAGAGTCAGGATTCAGGCCGCTTGCAGGGACCCTTGCACCGCTGTCTCCCTCTTCTTCCTGAGGTATGGGGTGCTCAGGGCAGAGCGGCACCTTCACTGCTGAGCTACAGCACAGCCCCAGGGGCGGTTGTGACATTCTCTGTGCCGCCCTTCCCAGCCATCGCCAGCAAGTCCGTGGAGGAGATGACTGAGGCCGGCTCTTGCAGCCGCCACCGCCCCGACCAGCCCCTCCACCCCCACAGACAGCCGCCCGGGCGTCCAGCAGCTCCTTGGGCTGGCGGAGGTTATTCCTTATTTGGGGAGCTGTCTACGGCCTCAGCAAGCTAACCTGACTCAGCCGGCAGCTACGTGGGCTGGAGCATGTGGCTGGGACCAGGGTGGCGCTGGAAAAAGGGCCCCTGGAGAGAACAGAGCTTCCTGCAGGCTGGGAAAGAGTGAGGGAAGAGGGTCTCCGGGATTAGCAGCAGCTCCTGGAGGAAAGACCCCAGGAGGGTGAGGGTCCCAGCACCGGGTGATGGGGTGATCCAGCCCTGCTCTGAGTGCTTTTGGGCACCCTGCTTGCTTCTTGAAAAGCTTTCCCCTCTGCTGTGCTGCCCCACGAGAGCCCCACCAGGATATCCACAGCAACGTCACGCCAGCCGGGGGTCAGGTTGCAGGGGGACAGAGGGCCTTGGTGGGTCGCAAACACCGGCATCGCCAGCATGACGCGGCTACGTGGTTTGGCATAAGCCAGGCTCCCTGCTCCTCTCGTCGGGCTGCCAGGGGCCCGCTGGCATGCAGGCTCCGGAGCAGGAGCCAAGGGCGCATGTGCGGGGGGACGGCGGCCGCAGGTGTTGGGGGGCATCGCTGGGCGGCTGCGCGGTTGCCTCCTCCTCATTGCTTGGAGCCGTTTCATCCTGCGCTTCCAGCCCCAGCCTGCCACCTCCGACCGGTCTCCTTCCTCCTCGCACTCCTTCTGAATCTCTGCCCCCAAAACGTGCTCAGAGCTCCCTGGCAGCTCCGAAGGCCGGATGGTAGCCAGGCATGTTACAGGCGGCAGCCTTCCCTCTGTCCACCAAGGCTCTGGCACACGTGTCGGCAAAGGCCCTGGGCACTGTGCTGAAAAGCACCTCGTCAGCAGTTCCCCAATAAGTCATCTGTGTGGAATGAGTTCAGGGTGACAGAAGCTGGTCCTGGGGTGCCTGTTGGCGTGGGGAGCGAGTTGCTCACTTGCGAAATCAAAGCGGCTCCGAGGAAAGCTCTTTGACTCGGTATTCACGGCCAGGTTTGCGCTAGATGTTAGTTGATGAAATCCATCTTCTGGCTGATTTGCAACACAGAAATACCTCCTTCTTGACATGGTTGGCTTCTACCATGCCAGGGCTCTTTTGCTGGGGTTCGCAGCATCGCCAGGGCTGGTCCCTAAGCCTGTGTGGCTAGGGTGGGCCCAGATCTGCATCTCAAGGTCCAAGGAGCTATCCAGGGCTGCTCAGGCAGGTGTCCTCCAAGCCCCCAAAGCTTGCCTTCAGTCTTCATAGCTGAAACCCAGGTTCCCCAAGGACTGCGTGAGCCCAGGATCTGGAGCCATGGAGGCAGGGTACTCAACTTTGCCTGCCCTGTGCAGGACTGTGCTCAAATCAGAAGCAGGGAGTCCAGGGTGGCAGGGCCGCCCTGCATGGCTATCTGGAGCGGCATCTCCAGGAGCGCTCCAGCAGAGCTTCCTGGTGGCACTAGCTGGCCAGGTTCTGTGTGGGTTGCTCCCGCCCATCCCTCGCCTGCTCCCCATGCACTCTGGGTGCTGGATGCTGCCCTCAGACTTCACCGCAAAAGCCGGGTGTGCAACCAGGCCCCTAGGCAGTCACATTTGCCTTTCCTGGGCACCAAGTGCATGCTGATCCTATGAGATGAAGGATGACAGGACTGCTTGTTCGGTTAGGTTGGGTGGAAGGGAAGAGCTGCACATTTAGAAACAGATTTGGGGTGCTAATTTTAGGAAGCCAGATCAGGAGACAAAACCCGTCTGTGTCTTTGCTTGTGCTCGGGGAGGGAAAGTCCTGCTTGAACATGGTCAGGACTGGCTCAGCTCCCAGGCCAGGGCTTGGGGGCCCGGCCCATAGGAGAGTTTGTTCCCAATAGCAATGGGAGGGTCAAGGGGGTCTGTGGTCCCAGGCCGCGACCTGGTGCTGTCCAGTTCAGACAGAGAGATAATGCTCAGAAACCCTTAGTCTTCACAATGCTTCCCCCTATCTCTGCCCATGTGCCCACAACTCTGCACCAGCGGCAGCCCCAGGGACTGATGCAGAGACCATAGCGTTGGGGGTCACCCCTGAGCCCAGCAGCAACCGTGGGATTAGACTCAGAGACCTCCGGACTGGTGGTCACTGCTGACCCCAACAGAGGCCCTGGGGTCTGACCCCGAGACGCCTGGGCTGGGGGCTGCTGGCAGTGGGGATCCTGGAGGTCCCTGCCCATTAGCCCACACTGCCCATCTCTCCTGTCATCGAACCAGCTCAGGGAACATGAAACCTCTGCATGATGGGCACCACTGAAACCTGAGCAGCCTCCAGAACGGGCTGGCATAGAAAGGGGTCATTGCTGACGGCCCCCCGGCCCACGTAGGCTGGAGGGGCGTACCCGGCTGTGAGCACGCAGCATGGCAGCTGTGCCAGGCATCATGCTAAAGCCGGATTACCAGCCGTAATGGTCCCATTTTCCCAGCCCCTCAGCCCTCCCCAGCTGGGGGGGATTAACAGGGATTCATTTGCGGACAGAAAAGAGATGGAGGATTGAGCATCCCGCCCAGCCACCCTGCAGAGCTCCCCAGTTCAGGCCAGTGTCTGCCCACTACCTCATGTAGAAATTTGGGGTTCCTGGTTGCTCTGGGGATCCTCCAAGCGTGCCCCATGGGCTGTCTGCTGCAGGGGTGACTTGCCTTCGCCATGGGCTGTGGGAACGGGAGAAGCGTGTGGCCCTCCGGGCTGCCAGTAGGAAGTGGCTCCCCCCACACTTGCACATCCTGCCCTCCCGCTGGCATCTGCAGCAGCGGGGTCTGTGACTGCACCGGGATCCCCGAAAAGCATCGCTCACGGGACCCATGAAATCACTCTTCGTGGGATCTGCACGAACATCCTGGGTTAGGGAGGTCACCGTGACGGAGTGATGGGCCCAGCACTGGGCAGCCCAGGCTATGTGGGTGCAGCCCTGGCCCATGCAGCCCATCCAGCGGCAGGGCCCGAGCAGCTTGTGCAGAGAAGCCCATCCAGCCACAGGTAAGTGGCCCAAGGCCAGGTTCCTCTCCACATCTCCTGGCACATAACGTGGCTCATCTCTGGCATGCCCAGACAGTGCAGCGAGCTCCCACCGGGCCTACAGCTCGCACGCTGTTGGCGCTGTGCTGAGGAACTAGAATAGCATGGCACTTCCCAAGACACAGGCTCTTCAGGCGGGATATATGTCTTCCAGCCATATCTCAGCCCTGTCTGAGATGGCCAGCTCAGATGGCAGGGAGCTGCTGAGTGAAGTTACCCTGGCTTGGAACCTCCCAGACGGTCTTGCTCCAGGTTGTGCTTTCCTCTCTGCTGGGCTTTCTGCATTTTTAAATAAAGTCGGTGGGGAAGCGAGGTGTTCAGCAGAGGTTCTAAGGACTAAGATCCCCTGTGGCGGTGCCCTGGCAGCTGGGGCAGCCTGGCTGCCAGCAGGATGCTGCCAGGGCATGCTCAGGACTCTTTGCTGTCTGCCAGCGTATGGCTGGGAATGAAGGCTTTTCGGAGCGAAGCCTCTGCACACACGTCTCTGGCCTAGTGAGGAAGGGCAGGGCTCTGTGCTGGGCAGGACGCGCGGTGCGAGACCAAACGTAACCTCCTCGAGCACACAGACACCTGGGCGGGGGTGGACGGCAGGCCGGACCAGCGGGAAGGGTATGTGTGTGCCACCCTGCGCATAAAGCTCAGTGTTTTCCGTAGCGGGGGACCATAACACACGCCCAGCCCCTGGGAATGTGGCAGGATGTTGCTGAGCACCTGTCTGGATCTCCAGGCACACAGATTGGCAGCGCTGGAGAACTGGGCGAGTGGGCAGCATTCCCACACTGTCCTGAGCAGGGCTGTACTCAGTGCCACCAGGTGCAGTGACATTAGCACCAGCCACCAGGAGAGCAACAACTGAGCTCGTGGAGTTCAGTTACAGCTAAATCTACTAAGTCAAGTGTGAGATTTCGCTGCGACTGGATTTATCACATGCCCTTGCTGTTCAGACAGCACAGGGAGAGCCCGCTGGCCCCATCTTGGAGATTCGTGCCTGAAAATCAGTGCAGCTGACTCAACTCCAGCCGCAGGGAAGTGTTAGTGGGGGGGTGGTTCTGTGCCCATACACGTGCCCGTGCTCTGGGCAGCAGAGTGGGGGACAGAGGAGCTGGTGACTGGGGCCAGCAGCAGGAGGACGGAACCTGGTCCTCACATGGATTGCTCTGCGCAGAGCCCTAAGGGGCACTTGGGGCCACTGGAGTGGGAAAACTGGGAGTCTTTGCATATTGCGGTGTTGTGGCACGGCACCCCCAAGGCTAGTTTGGGCTCTCCGGTCCAGCGTGCTCTGTGCCGCTGCTTGCACAAGTGGCGGGCAGCAGCCATCGGGTCCTCCTCTGGAGCCTCAGTTGCTACCGATGGCTGGACAGGCCTTTCAGAGCCATTGCTTTGGTGTTTCGGATTTGCTACCCGGCTGCCTGCTCGGGGGTGCCCCCATACGTGTGCCTGGGTGCCAGCAGGCCCAGCAGCCGCCGTGATGGGCAGCGGAGGATATTCGAGCTGACGGGCTGCTGCTCGCCCCGCGGGAGCTTGCGCAGCCCCGACGCGCCGCCCCAGCCCCTTGCCGTGCTGCCGCTTCCCCGCACGCGGCCCAGCCATGGGTCTCTGGGCCCAAAGACGCTCACGCGTGCCCGACCACGTGCAGCATCTGCTGCAGGGCCAGCCTTGCAAAAGGGCTGCCTTTAGCACCACCTCTGCAGCCGTGGCGAGCGTCACGCTCCCCGCTGCAAGCCGGGGAAGGCCACCCACCTCCCCGCGCACGCGCAGGGCCCGGGGCTGCCTGCCAGAGACAACCCCCCCCCCCCATGCAATCTATTTGCTGTTCTGGAGAGCCTTATCGCAAGGCAAACAATTCCCACGATGGGCACGCTCTGCCCGATCGAAGCATCTCTCCTTCCCCTCCCCGCGCACGGCGCCCCTCTCCACAACCCCCATGTGCGCGGGTGCCCCAAAGAGATGCCGGCAGCACCCTGACCCCAAGGGACGCCACAACGACAGCCCCGGGGGCCGACTGCCAGGCAGGGAGGGAAGGTCCGGTGCTGCCGGACCGCCGGGTGCTGAGGGCGGCTCAGGGCTGTGCCAGCTCCGCGTGGCCGGAGAAAACACCTCCGGGCCTGCCACTGACGCCGCTAGCATGTGAAATGAGCCCATCTCACTTGCTATTCTGAGAGGTGTTTGGGGCAGGCGCTGGTATTTCCTGAACCGCTCAGCAGAGGTGTAATTATAACCTGGGAGAAGAACGGGCCTGCACAGGAGAGCGTTGAAGCTCTCGGGGCCCGCGGGCCCCCGGCGGTGGCGCAAGAGGCAGACGTGGCGGCAGCCGGGGCGTCCCTTGGCGGGCGCGTGGGCAGTCGCGCGGCCTCCTGCGGACGTGGCCGGAGCGGGCGGCTGGCAGCAGAGCCCGGGGCCAAAGGGCTCTCTTGCAGTGCACACGGTGCCCTGGCACGGAGGCCTCGGCCCCTCGCGGCGGCGCTGGGAACGCGCAGAGTTAACGGCAGCGTTTGGACGTGTTGGCGCGCCTTGTTTGCGCCTGGATTTAGGCCCAGGTTGAGGCCTAGCGGAGGGGATAAATCATGGCCCGGCGGCTGCTCTGTAGCCCTTTCTCCTCTCCTGCACAGGCGCCGGAGGCCTCGCTGGGCTGAGCACCTCACGCTTGGCGGCCAGTTCCCTGGCATCCTCCGTGCCTCAGTTTCCCCTCCCAGCGGCTGCTCCCAGGCCATGTCACCCGCTCCCCCTGCCCGGCAGTGCTTCGGGGCGCCCTGCCAGCGCTCGGCTCTGCGGCGGGAGCCTCGCCGGGGCTCGCCAGCAGAGGCGAGCCGGCCGGAGTCCCGGCATGACCCCGGCACCGCGGGGCGAGTGTGCTGCGCCAAACGTGCCGCGGGCCTCGGGACGGGGGCTAAAAGCACCTTGGGCGCCTGGCGGAGGGTACTCGCCAAGGGCCCCGTGTCGAGCGCATCCTCCTGTTGCCTGCCGGGAAGGGAGGGTCTCGCCAGTGATGGTGCAGCCCTCCGGGGTGTCCGGCAGCGCAGGACAGACTCCCCGCTCCGGGCCCCGGCTGCCAGCCTGCCCCAGAAAGCCGCACTGTGCTGTTTCCCAGCGGGAAAGGCGCAGCGGGGAGGGCCACAGGCTCACACAGAGGCTGCTTTGTGCCGCTTGCCAAGCGGTCCGGCGCTCGGCAGCCCGGCCGCCTTCCCCTGCCAAGGACTTGTCTCCTGTCCCCGCGCTCTTT
>VZSV01000388.1:134707-147233 GCA_013398735.1 Nothocercus julius
CCCGCCGCTTGGCACCGGGCAGCTGCGCTGAGCAAAGCAGGGCAGTGCTGAGCCCTTTGCATAAGCAGAGGGGTCTTTGAGCTCATGGTTAACCCCCATGGTCAGCCCTCTCCACCAGCAGCTCTCAGTGCTGCCAGTGCCCACGTCCGGAAGAGAAACTGAGGCACAGAGAAGGCTCAGGCTGCGCAGACGCGCGAAAGCTGCCGAGGGGTCCCCCCGCACTGCTCTGCAGCTCTCAGGGCTGTGCAGCACGGGAAGGAAGCAAGGCTCCTGTCTCCAAATCCCTGACCATACGAGGCTGGCATCCATGCTAACGCTGGAGGGAAAGGGGAAGGCCCCAAAGGGGTAGCAGACTCGTCTCTGCATGGCATCTGCTCCTGGCCGTAGGAAGCCTGCACCCACACTGAAATGCACCCACCTCCACCGGGAGGAAAAATCAGAGCCCAGCCCTACGGACGGAGCTCCGAGGGAGTTGTTCGGTAGGCTGGGCATCATAAGCTCAACATGGAGTGGGCCCGGGCTCTGCCAGGCTTGCCATCCAGGGAAAGAGGTTCCAGGAGCTTGGCTGGCTCTGTGCCAGCTGCAGGCAGCAGAAGCAGAGCAGCTTTCCGGGGCCGGGCGGTGGGCAGCTTGCCGTGCAAGACACGTGTTCCCACTGTGCTCCCAGGGTCATTCGCAGCTCCCGCGCACTCGGGGCAGCGTTTAGCCCCCTCGGATTCTCTCCCAAGCATGTGAAAGGGGCAAATTGAGCTCCAGTGTTGCCTAGCTGAGCCTCTCAGCCTCACCAACACCGAGTATCGGTATTAATCCAGACTCCTGGGCCACTGGCTCATGTTGGATCTCCAGAACCTGCACTCAGGACCCCAAGACTCCAGCCCAGAGTCTGACTCCATTTGCTCTCCTCTTCCAGAGCGTGAAGAGTCCTTGCGGTGAGTCCAGCACTGTCCCCACCTGCCCCACCATGGAGGCCACAGAGGTGCCCATCCAGGCTGAGATGGTGGAACTAGTACCCAACGGAAAGCATGCTGCAGCACTCAACGCATCCACTGTCCCCTCGCTGGCAGGTGACAGGTATAGGCTTTGGCACAAGAGGCTTCCTATGCAGCTCTCCCTGCTCCCACAGGCGCGGGGGTCCCTGCGCTTGGCGTGCTCGGGGTGTTGGCAGCTCCTCTCTGCTCTGCCCCAGGTTTGACGAGAACCAGTCCAGCGCAGCGGAGCTGGAGGAGTTTCTGCCCCACGGCACCGAGAAGAAGCAGCCGCACTTCACCGATGTGAGTAGGACATGGCGGGCACCTCTCGCCTTGCCTGGGCAAGGGGCTGTGGCCGCACGGGGCCACACGCCTCTTGCAGCTAACTAAAACTTGGCCCTATGAGGCTCAGCGTCTCACTGGTGGGTAGGTAGCCAGGGGCTGTTTTCTGGCATGACCGATCCCTGCATTGTGTCTCATGTGCACAGTTCGAAGGGAAGACGTCTTTTGGCATGTCCGTGTTCAATCTCAGCAACGCCATTATGGGCAGCGGGATCCTGGGGCTGGCGTATGCCATGGCCAACACAGGCATCATCCTCTTCCTGTAAGTGATACTTGCAGGGCTGCGTGGGGCACTGCCGCTGCCTGCTCAACCCTCGTGGCCTCAACACCCAGCTGCTAGGCATCAGCGAGACCCCTCAGGGTGCCTACCAGGCAGGCCGAGTCCCTTGAGGTGCTAAGTGCAGGTGGATAGTCCAGATGGGGCCTCAGTGCCCTGCGTGGGGTGCTCCCCTGGCTCTCCCTGTGCGTTGAAGCTTGGCACTGGCTGGGGGCACTACCGGGATGTATTGCCGCAACTCCCTTGGGAAGCCCCCAGTGCCCGGCTGCCCCCCTCCGTGGTGCCCCCTGCTTTGCTCCCTTCCCATGCCCTGACGGGGCACATGTAGGTAGAGGAGCAGATAAATGTCTCTGTTGTTCCCAGGCTCCTGAAGCAGGACATTGTGCAAAAGAAAGCCCCCACCTTTTGTGTGGGCAGCTCCAGCACCAGCCTCAGGCTCTGCCAGCCTCTGCTGGTGACCGCGGCACCCCAGGCCGCCCAGGGTGCCAGCAGATCTATTGCACAAAGCTGTGTGCTTTGTGCACCCCGGCGCTTTGGGGTAGGAGTGTGCTCACATGGCCTAAAGGACATTGGCCCCAGCAGTACTAGGTCCAATGATAAGTGAAAGTGCCCATGGGAGAGCCAGGGGCAGGAGCGTGGGCAAGGTGTGGGGCACCACATGTGCAGGACTCCTCCAGGGATGCCCGACTCCTCTCGCTGTGGCTGGGAGGGTGAGGGAGGTGGGCAAAGAGGGTGCCTGGTGCCGCACAGGGTGATGTGGGCTCTGGTGTCCTGCCAGGGAGTCTCCCTGCCTGAGCAGACCAGGAGCATTGGGCATGCACGGGCACAGCTGCCTGGGGCCTGCCCATCCACTACCATGGCCCCTTGCCTGTCATCCCCAGCCCTGTCACCAGCTCTGTGCTGTGATGAGGAGGATGAAGATTTGACCTCCCATGAGCAGCTTTCTCCCTGCAGCCAGAAACATTAGTTTGCTGGCTCCCTTTGGCACTGAGCACATGGACCCACAGGGTCCTGGCAGCCATGGATAGCGGCATGAGGTGCCCCAGGGAAAGACCGTGTCCCACCCTCCCTGTGAGCATCCCGTGCACATGTGAGGGGACCAGCCTGGGCAGGGTGATACCCAGTTCCAGACAGCATGGCACTGCCTGTCTTGCTGTGCCCACTGCTGGGACCCACCTGTGACTGCGCACCCCTCTCCCAGCTTCCTCCTGACAGCTGTGGCCCTGCTCTCCAGCTACTCCATCCATCTGCTGCTGAAATCTTCGGGCATCGTGGGTGAGTGCTGGGGCTCCACATGGAGCTGGAGCTCCACATGGGGCTCCCGCTTGTGCTGCAGGTCCCTTCCTAGCCCTAACGCCTCTGCACCTCTGCTGCCTGTAGGGATCCGTGCGTACGAACAGCTGGGTTACCGAGCCTTTGGCACGCCGGGAAAGCTGGCTGCAGCCATTGCAATAACACTGCAAAACATTGGAGGTGAGAATAGGGCAGTGCAGGCAAAGGGGAGGGCAGCAGTGGGGCACTGGCACGCTGGGAGTGCTTAGGTGCCCCTGGGTGCTCTCGTGGCACCAGTGTGGCACGGTCTTGCTCTGCTCTGCAGCCATGTCCAGCTACCTGTACATCGTCAAATCCGAAGTGCCTCTCGTCATCCAGACATTCCTCAACCTGGAGGAGAAGACCACGTGAGTGTCTCCCACCCATCCCATATCCTGCCCTGACCGTGTCCTCTGTTCTGAGCATATGCCTTAGCTTCCTATCCTAGCTTGGGCATTTCCCCAGATTTCATACCCATGAAAAGCCTGGGCACCTGCCTGGCAGTGCCATGAGGATGTCAGCCCCAGCCCTGTGCCCTGGCCACAAAAAGAAGGAAAGAAACGTGTCGTGGTCATGCCCAGCCTCCGCCCCTTGTCTCCCAGGATGCCAAATCCTAGGTAAATTTGGCTGGAGCAGAAGTGTCAAGCAGATGTGTCATCCAGGTCTCCTGGGATGGTGAGGGAGGTGGCAAAGACCAGTGGCCCTGATGAGCAGGGCCAGGGGACACCAGGGACTCTGGCACCAGTTCCCTGCAGCTCAGCCTCCAAATCTCAGCCTCCTTTCACCTCTCCATGGGGTGCTCTCTCCAGCCCAGCGCCTCCGTGCCTTGTCCCCGCACATACGAAGACACTGTGGATTTGTATCCAGCTGGGCAACCCATGACAGGGATTTAGTGGCATTAAGCCACTACTATTTTTGATGACCATCAATGCTGAATAAGCCCCCAGGCAGGATTAAACCGAAGTGAACTTCCAATCCCTGCTCCTCACTTCCCCTTGGGATAAACCCTTCCTCCTTGAGCAAAAGCTGTTGCTTGCCCACCTGGTTCTGGTGCTACCAGCTGCCAGATGCAGAAAGGGGGCCAGGGAGCTCACCCTGGAGAGCTTATTCTTCTCCCTGAGGCTCATGGGGCTCCCCAGCACCACGTGGGAACATTCCCTGTGGCCCCATTCCCTGGCCAAGTGAGGCTCTGAGCAGGCTTCTCCTCTGCTTCCAGGGAATGGTACATGAACGGCAACTACCTGGTGATCCTGGTTTCCATCACCGTCATCCTGCCCCTGGCCCTCATGAAGCAGCTCGGTAAGTCTGGGTGCTGAGGGACTTGGGGCACAGAGCCCACGGGGGTGCCGAGCGCGGCGGAGTCCGGCACCGTGTGGTCCCACCCCTGCAGAGCTGCGCCTGGGCCCAGGGTGACAGAGCCCCACGGTGGCAGGGAGCAGCGGGCACGGGCGTGGGGGGTGCGGGAGGGGTCCTGGCCAGCTCTGCATCCCTACCCGTGCCCACCAGTGCTCTCCTCTCTGCACAGGCTACCTGGGCTACGCCAGCGGCTTCTCCCTCAGCTGCATGGTCTTCTTCCTCATCTCGGTGAGTGCAGGGCACAAGGCCCTGGGACGCGCTGGGCTCTCGGGGCACAAGGCACCGCTTCCCCGGGCCGGGCCGGGCATTCTCCGTGCCTGCACTGCAGCTCCCGTGCCAGGGCTGCCGGGACCCCAGGCTTGTCTGGAGTGGGACCGCGCTCTCATGAGCAGCCCTGTGGTCTGCTCACAGGGGCAGGGTGCGGGACAGCCTCCTTGTGGGGGAGCCACATCTAGGCAGCCCCAGAAGCAGAGTGGGGGACAGCTGGCACCCCATGGAGGGGACCCAGTCAGGGAGCTGGAGGGGACACAAACAGTAAGGGGCAGTGCGGCTGGAGCTGCTGACCCCTCTGCTCAGGTGGCTTCTGCTGGCGGAGGCCTCACGAGGCGCTTTCTCTTCCCCCCAGGTCATCTACAAGAAGTTTCAGATCCCCTGTCCTCTCCTTGCACCAGAGATGAACAGCACAGGCAGCCTCAACTACACGCTGGGCAGCCCCAGCCACCACCAGAGTGACTACCCTGTCCTCCAGGCCCCTGAGAAGGGCACCTGCACCCCCAGCTACTTCACCCTCAACTCCCAGGTAGGGCCCCCATGCAAGGCCAAGGACCAAGGTGGGCTGCACCTCCAGCTTCGTTGGAAAGCTCCCTGGCCAGTAGCTAAGGTAGCCAGGGCCACCCACGCCCTCCCCCTGTGAGTCCCCAGCGCTCTGGCCACCTGCATGTGGTCCCAAGCCTGCCACGCTGGTGCTCAGCTGCCCGCTTGTGGACACCACAAGCATTGCCCACACCCACTTCTCTTGCAGACCGCATACACCATCCCCATCATGGCCTTCGCCTTCGTGTGCCACCCCGAGGTCCTACCCATCTACACGGAGCTGAAGAAGTGAGTGCCGGGGAGGAGGCTTGGGGCTGGGGAGGCCTGTGGGCAGCGAGCAGGGCCTCATCCTGCTCCCAGGAAAGGCAGCAGGCGGATGCTCTGTTGCTTCCCAAGCACGGGACCTGCTCCCGGGCGCTCTGGCGCCCAGGGTTGGTGGGTGATCCTGTGCAGGACCGTCCTGCCTCCCTGCAGCCAGCATCAGCCCTCCTGGCCAGGCAGGCTCAGCCTCACTGAGCTGGCTCCGGTGCTCAGCGCGCAGCTCAGCCCTAGCCAGGCAGGCGCCCCGCTCTTGGGTCCAGCGCATGTCCCTGAGCAGCACTAACAGATCCGTGAAGTACTAATGCCACGTGCCCCCACAGCCCCTCGAAGAAGAAGATGCAGTGCATTTCCAACATCTCCATCACAGTCATGTACCTCATGTACTTCCTGGCTGCGCTCTTTGGCTACCTCACTTTCTACGGTAAGCGCTGGGAGCAGCGCGCAGGACCCCTCTGGCCCGGCTGATGTCCCGGGGACAACGCCGGGCAGCGCCGAGCCTGTGGCTCTGTGCGGGTGCCCACAGGGCGCGTGGAGTCGGAGCTGCTGCACACCTACAACAAGGTGGACCCCTTCGATGTGCTGATCCTGTGCGTGCGGGTGGCCGTGCTGACAGCCGTGACGCTCACTGTTCCCATCGTGCTCTTCCCGGTGAGTGTTTCCTGGGAACGTTAGGCAGCACCGCCACAGCCACGGGCCGCCTCATGGCCACCTCCAGGCCATTGCGGGGCCGTGACACTCAGGAGGTCCCTTAAGATGGGACACTAAGGCAAGTGTCAGGGCTGGGGTGCCACAGGGCTTGCCCAGGCCAGCTCTGGGCAGGCTGCACAAGCAGCTACCCCCCAGGATGCTTGTAGCTACCCTCAGAGGGCCTGTACTTGGCCCCGGGTGCCCAGGGTGACGCATGATGCTGTTGTTCCCGTGCCCAGGTGCGCCGGGCTATTCAGCAGATGCTGTTCCAAGGCAAGGACTTCAGCTGGGTCCGTCACATCATCATCGCTGTGGTCCTGCTGACCTTCATCAACCTGCTGGTCATCTTCGCCCCCTCCATCCTCGGCATTTTCGGCTTGATTGGTGAGGGGAAGTGCCCACCATGAGGGCACTGGCCCTGGGTGCAGCAGGTCCTGCCCAAGGCCATAGCTCAGTGCTGCCCACAGGGCTCTTCATCCTGCCAGGCGCATCCTGACAACCCCATTGCAATGCCTGGGTCTGACAGACCCTTTCCTGGGGGCTGATGCAGAAAGGTGCTTGAAGCACCTCTGGGCTCCACTGTGCCCTGGTGGTTTTGCTTGATCTCTGAAACTGGGCACTCAGTGATCACCACGATTGGTGATGGGCCCCTGGCCCAGCGCCAACACAAAGGAGGAGGAGGGTGCCTGGGGCTGGTGCCAGGACAGTGTGTTCCCAAGTTCCTAGAAAGCCATGCCAGATTGGGGGGGAGAGGGCAGGACCTGGCCCAGCAGCACAGGTAGCATGCCGCCCGCGGGACCTGCTGCCCGCTCTGTCCCTGTCTGCTCCAGGTGCCACGTCCGCTCCTTGCCTCATCTTCATCTTCCCTGCCATCTTCTACATCCGCATCATGCCCAAGGACAAGGAGCCTCTGCGCTCCCCGCCCAAGATCCTGGTGAGCTCTGGGCACCCGCCATCAAGATGTGGGGCTGGGACGGGATGGGGCGTCCTGAGGGCTGGGCTGGACAGGAGACCTGGCCCCTTGGGGACTGCCAGTCTCCACGGGTGGCTCCTAGGCTCCTTGCGAGGAGGTGGGGATGCTGGCGCCCAGTGGCTTGCATGGACAGGGCTGGACTCTCCACGGTCCCTGCTTGGGTGGGGGACACTGTCAAGCCTCCTGGGTTCCCTTCCTGGCTCTACCGCCACCCTGGACCGCTGTGCTGTGGGTGCCATGAGTCGTGCCAGGGTGGAAGATGGACCCAGGCTTCCCGGCCTCCTGACCAATGCAAACGCGGGGGCTGTGCCATCCTGGACTGAGCCAGCTCCCTGCTGACCCCCCACTCTGTCACCTGCAGGCTGCCTGCTTCGCCCTCCTCGGTGTGCTCTTCATGATCATGAGTTTGAGCTTCATCATCATCGACTGGGCCGCAGGCGGGGGCAAGAGCGGCGGCAACCACTAGCTGTCCCTGGGGGCCCAGGCCAAGCTGCCCCGCCGCACCAGTGCCCTGAGGAGAAGCAGCCCCAGGGACGGCCCCCGACCCCACCACTTGGACTGTACCGCGACCCTCGCGCTGCCCACCGGGCACACGTGACACCCTCCGCCCGCCCCGGCCCGACGGCGAAGGGGTCCCGTGCGGCTCTGCGCTCGTAGTGGGGGACAGAGCCCTGACCTGCGTGGGAGCCTCCGGCCTGTGCCAGGGAGGGGGGCGAGCCCCAGGCCATGGGGGCAACGCTGTGCCTGCACGTCCCACATGTCCCCGCCTGCTGGGCACCTCAGTTTCCCCATCTGGAAGATGGGGAGAATGTTTCCCTACCTCACCAGAGCTGGCTGTGAGCTGGACCTCATCTTTGCGCCCAGAGAGCATCCGGCCGCTGGCAGCAGGCACTGCCAAGCGCGTGTGGCATGGGGGGGACAAATGGGACCTCCCAAATGCCAAGGGGAACTCAGACAACAGAGGTCTGCAGGGCTCATGTCTGGGGGAGCAGCACAACGCCGGGGGGCGGTTCTGGGCAAGCAGCTGGGCTCCCTGGGGCACGACAGTGTCCTCTCTCCCTGTTGCCCCATGGACAGTCAGCTCCCACTCGCCCTGTCCCTCGGGAGCACCCCGGTACCTCTGGGCAAGGTAGTGCTGCCGCGGAGGCCACACGGGAGCCAGCGCCACTGTGGGACCAGTACGGTGCTACGGAACTTGCCGGGCCAGGAGCCGCGTCCCCGGGACCATCCTGACTGCCCCAGCACCCCCGAGGCGGGGGGCATGAGCTCGGGGCCAGCGCTGGGCCTGGCCCGGCAGGCAGGAGCCGCTTTGAAGCCTCTCTCCTTTACGCCCACCGGTGCTCGGAGACCAGGTGCCGGGGTGACGGGCACGTGCCCCGCCTCGGAGCCCAGCCAAGGCGACGCCGCCACCGAGCCTGTGCCCAGAGCCCCGCACTCCTCTTCCCTCCAGCCCCACCACGGCATTTCCCCGAGCCACGCGAAACCCGGACAGCGGCTCTGCCTTCCTCCTCCCCTCCGTGCCATCCTGGCGGTCCTGAGGGCCGACAAGCTGGCAGGGAGCCGGGGGCTGGCGAGGTCCCGGGCAGAGGGTTCTGTAGCGCTGACAAGGCGGCGGGGGGAGCGGCACTGGGGGCTCCCGCAGGTGGCTGCGGCAAATCAGAGATGTATTTTTTTAATGAGGGGGGTGGAGGCTGCGATGCTTTTTATAAATACTGTACATACGAGTCGCTCTTTGGGGACACGTCGCGGCACTCGCAGTAGCTCTGTAGAGGGGGCATCCTTGCCGGAGGCAGCGGGCGGCGAGGAGCCAACCCCAGTGCTGGGGAGGCCACCCGAGCCCCCCGGGCCAGCACTGCCTGACGCTGGGGACAGGCACCACTTGTACATTATATGTGAGAACGAGAGCTGTGCTGGAGAGGAGTCCGGCCACCGACACCTCCAGCAGCGACAATAAAGATAATGTGAAGCCTGATCAGGTCCAGGGCACTGCTGGACCAGGACAGGAGCCAGTTCCACTCTGTGCAGACACACGGTACCCCTGGGAACAGCCACTGGCGAGAGACTCAGGACTGGGCATGGGAGGGCACCCGGGAGCCCTGAGTGCCCCCTTGCCAACGGCTCCCGCAGCCCTGGACCCTGCTGGCCCCTTCCAGCCCCAGGGCCCCGGCCACTCTGCCCTCTGCAGGCCCGCGGCCGCCACTTCCTCGGCACCGAGCCCTCCTTAGATGCCCGCGGCACCGGGACAGCTTGTCCCGGGCGCTACCGGGCCCTAATTAGCACAGCACCCGCACAGGGAACGGCTGCCTTGCTGCCCACTGATGGCCCTGCACCCTGTCCTGACACGCAACCCGGTCTCCTGCTGCCGAGCCTCATCCTTCGCGGCACTGGTCCCCTTGGAGGATACGTGGCCCAAGGCTGCCCCAGGGACCCCTTCTTCGCTGTGGATCCCCCTTCCCACTGGGCCCAAAACATGGCCTTAGGCTCCCCCTCACTCCCCATCCCGCTCCCTCCGCCGCCTCCAATGCGGGCACAGGCTGTCGCCAACACCTCGTCCTAACTGATGGAGTGGAATGGCCACGCTGGCGTGCTCTGGGGCACCCCTGGGGCACAGCACGGCCCTGTTCACTGCACCCGTGCAGCTCGGCACCCTCAGGACCAGCCCCAGAGGCTTCACGACGTCCACCCACGGGGATGCAGGTTCTGCAAGGCGCACGCCTCCCCTGGGGCTCTGCGTGGGCCAGCACGGCACCCAACACGGCCTGGACCGTGCATGGCACCAGGGGTCCAGCCTCGTCCAGGGCAAGTGCACCTGGCACACGGCATAGTCTTCCTTGGGGGGCAGCAGGCTCAGTACCCCAGGAACAGCCGTGGCCCAATGAGCAGCCCCGAGTGCCCCTGCGCCTCCTCCTGCCCTGTGCGGCCTTGCGCAGCGCCCGCCCTCGCGGCGCCTCTGCCCGGGGTGACGCTGCCGCACCGCGGCCAGGAGCAGCGGTGCAGGGCGGCGGTGCAGGAGCAGCGTGGCCAGCACAGGGCCCTGTGTGAGGTCCCCGGCGCTCTCTGCTCTGCGCAGGTTCCTGCGCTCTGCCAGCAGATTCTCCTCTGCATCCCCTGAGCCTGCGCTGCAGCCCCCATGCAGAGGCTGCCGGGACCCCCCCCTTGTCTGGAGGGTGACCACACTCTCCTGAGCATCCCTGTGGCCATGGGCACAGCCTCCCTGAGGGGGACCCCCATCTAAGCAGCCCCAAAAGCACACGCAGGTTGCTGGTCGTGGAGGTGGCTCCTCCCAGTTTTGCATCTTCTGCAGACTTGCAGGACCTCCTGGCCTCATTAATTTAAAAAGCAAACCAGGGCTTATCCTGGTTTGATAGCAAGCCTATCCACTCTCTGTAGGCTACACTGTTAATTCTCTAGTTACTTGATTCACTCGTTCCCTCATTTGCTAATTGCTAACTCGCATGTTTCTGAGCAACAGAGTTACCTACCGGCTGGTGAGAGTGCTCATTCTTCCGCCTATGGCAAGATGCAGGCGCGTGCTGAATCACAGTGGGAAGCACGAGAGCCTCAGCAGTCCAGTAGCTGATGGTTTCCAAGGTTGTTTGACTGAGCTGATGCATTTGCGTCTTCCAGATTGAGGTTCAGGTCTAAATCATCTTGTTTGCTCATTTCAGCTCCCAGCTGAGAACTTGCTTAGTTCTAAAGAGTTTCAGTCCTGTGAGGTGTGCTTCACTGCAGCTGCTTGCCCAACGCACCCCAGCATTACCAGGCAGCTCCGCGTGTTGCCCAGGGATGACGCTGGCCTCCTGCCTGTGCCTCTGTGAGCAGGACAGGCACCAGGCCCTCATGGCAAACATGCCATGGCTGGGGTGGTGCAGCATTGTGTGTGCCTGGTGGACAGCATGGAGCTCATGGTACAGTCTAGGCAGCAGGGCCAAGGACTGTCCCCAGTACTGGCTCTCTCTGGGTACTGTGGCACCTCCAACCCCAGGGCACTGTCAGAGCAGGGGTGGGAACCCAGGAGGCTTGGCATGCCTAAGTGGGCAAGCCAGGGGTGCCAGCATCCCTGCGGGTTCCTGCAGGAACCATCACCGGTGCTTGGCACTGCGTCACGGACAGCCCCCAAAGGGCCAGGTCACGTGCCCAGTCCAGCCCTGGGGACACCCTGGCCTCCTCCTTGGCACTCACTTCTTCAGCTCCACCTTGGCTACGGGCCAGGGAGCTTTCCCTTGGTCCTTCGCCTCGCATGGGGGCCCTACCTGGGAGTTGAGGGTGAAGTAGCTGGGGTGCAGGTGCCCTTCTCAGGGGCCTGGAGGACAGGGTAGTCACTCTGGTGGTGGCTGGGGCTGCCCAGCGTGTAGTTGAGGCTGCCCGTGCTGTTCATCTCTGGTGCAAGGAGAGGACAGGGGATCTGAAACTTCTTGTAGATGACCTGGGGGGAAGAGAAAGAGCCTCGTGAGGCCTCCGCCAGCAGAAGCCACCTGAGCAGAGGGGTCAGCAGCTCCAGCCGCACTGCCCCTTACTGTTTGTGTCCCCTCCAGCTCCCTGACTGGGTCCCCTCCATAGGGTGCCAGCTGTCCCCCACTCTGCTTCTGGGGCTGCCTAGATGTGGCTCCCCCACAAGGAGGCTGTCCCGCACCCTGCCCCTGTGAGCAGACCACAGGGCTGCGCATGAGAGCGCGGTCCCGCTCCAGACAAGCCTGGGGTCCCGGCAGCCCTGGCACGGGAGCTGCAGTGCAGGCATGGAGAATGCCTGGCCCGGCCCAGGGAAGCGGTGCCTTGTGCCCCGAGAGCCCAGCGCGTCCCAGGGCCTTGTGCCCTGCACTCACTGAGATGAGGAAGAAGACCATGCAGCTGAGGGAGAAGCCGCTGGCGTAGCCCAGGTAGCCTGTGCAGAGAGGAGAGCACTGGTGGGCACGGGTAGGGATGCAGAGCCGGCCAGGACCCCTCCCGCACCCCCCACGCCCGTGCCCGCTGCTCCCTGCCACCGTGGGGCTCTGTCACCCTGGGCCCAGGCGCAGCTCTGCAGGGGTGGGACCACACGGTGCCGGACTCCGCTGCGCTCGGCACCCCTGTGGGCTCTGTGCCCCAAGTCCCTCAGCACCCAGACTTACCGAGCTGCTTCATGAGGGCCAGGGGCAGGATGACGGTGATGGAAACCAGGATCACCAGGTAGTTGCCGTTCATGTACCATTCCCTGGAAGCAGAGGAGAAGCCTGCTCAGAGCCTCACTTGGCCAGGGAATAGGGCCACAGGGAACGTTCCCACATGGTGCTCCTGGGAGCTTTGGGAAGCAGAGCCTGCCATCCCTGGGGACCAGCCCAGGAAACGACGCATGGACAAAATGACGAGCACTGGAGCGAGGATGTGCTAGGCCGGGACGCGGAGCAGGAGCAGGAGCAGGAGCAGGAGCGGCGCCGGGTCCCGGAGCCCTGCGAGGGCGCCCGGCGCTCGCAGCGCAGCGCGCGGAGGCTGGGCCGGGAG
>VZSV01000388.1:149968-173734 GCA_013398735.1 Nothocercus julius
TTTTTTTTTTTTTTTTTTTTTTTTTTTTTTTTTCTTTTTTTGACTGCTCTTAAGTAAAGATGGGGTTGCCTTTGGCCGTATAACGGTGAGGGGTGAGGTGACAGTGGCACTTGTAGCTGCTCAAGAAAAGCAGCTCATGGTGTGAATTTCTCGTATATGCGTTTGGGGGGGCTCGTGTGAGTCTTGCTGGTGGCGTTGGTAGACTGAGCGCTCTTGCCTGCAGCTTTGACAGCGCTGAGATGAATCCTCCAGATTGATAAGGCAGAAAGCGGCACAGTTTTGTCCTTAAAGGCTTAAAACCTGCCTGCTGTGGCAGTGCCTGGCACCGCGTTTCTGTGTTTACAGACGGCTTTGTGTTCGCCGACCTGCTCGCCTGCCCAGCCCTGGGACTTTCTCGTGGCGTCATGAGAGGCCAGTGCGCGTGTTTTGGGTCCGCTCCTGCTGCGACTTCCCACGTACGCGGCAGTCCCTCTTTCTAGGGGAAGCCGAGCCTTGGAAGATGCTCGGAGAGGGACATGGGATGGCTGCTCGCAGCCTGATACCTGCACGGGGCACCCCATGGTGGGAGCTCCCCTCTTGCCCTGCACCTTAGCCTGAAAGTGAGTGCGAAGCCAGGCTGGAGTGAGGGGGAAGGCAGCCCGAGGCCCCGCAGTGCTGCTCTTGCTCCCGCAGATGCTCCCCGCTGCGAGGCTGAATGTATGGGTCCAAGTGCTGTCTCGGCGCCCTGAGAGTGCAAGAGATCCCCCAATGGGGAATTGCTATGGTTAGTGACTTGCCAGGGAAAATAGATGCTCTGAACCTGGGGATCGTGGGATTTCATAGGCCTTTTCCTCCTCTCCCCGTTACTTTTTCTTTTCTCCCGGGGTGAAGAAGCGCTGCTTTGAGGATGTCTCTTGCTCTGCCAACCTCAAGTGAGCCGAGGCTTTGTGAGCCCTGGACGGCTTTCCTCAGGACCGTTATCTGCCTCGGAGCAGGCAGCTGCAACCCAGGGAGAACCAAGGCCTTGTACGAGCTCGAGTGAACGTTTTTTTTTTTTTTTTTTTTTTTTTTTTTTTTTTTTTTTTTTTCCCCCTCCCTGGCGAACACGGTGGCTTTTGTGCACTCAGGCTGTGGGCTGGGCTGAGCTTGCAACCGCCGCGCTGACAAATCAAAGCGCCTGGCTCACGGCTCGACGGGCTGCGCGTCCGCCGCTGGCTGCGCAGCATCTCTGAAGCACCCCGGGGAGGCATTGAAATCGGGGCTGAAATCACTTCTCTCCCTTCCTTCTGACCCCGCCCCGCTCCAAGGTAAGCAAAAGCCGCCTGTTTGGCGCGGCTTTTGGCTCGGCTGCTCTCCTACTCGCCGCTCGCTTGCCGACAGCCTTCGCGAACCGCAGCTTGTGGGATTTCCGCAGCTTCGTCCGCTGGGTCGTAAAGGCCCGAGCCAACGTCCTGGTAGAAGAGCCTCTCTTGTGCCGACATCCAGCTTAGACTGTGGGGATGGTGCCTTTCACCTCCAGCTGTGCACGAACTTCATGTGAGCGCGCGCTTGGCTGCAGCAGAAGGAGCCAGGATGAAGATCCCCTCCTCCAGCACCAGGCGCTTATTCCGAACCCAGGAGTGCCCGAGGTTCCCGCGCGCCAAGGTCTCTGCGGACATGTGGAAGAAAGACTTCATTTGCTAGAGAAATTAAAGGCTGCTTTTATTTAAGGCCCTGCGACTTAAGCATGCTTTCAATAGCAGAGCAAGCAGATCAACACGCCTGGTTTTGCCAGGGAGGGTGCTGTGTTTCTTCCCTATCTCTTCACAGTCGGAGACTAACAGTATTGCTGAGAGGGACTTTGCTTAAGGAGCCTTTTAGCAGCCCCGCGAGACCGTCGGCACAGCAGAGCAAGGCGGTGCGTGATCTCTATGGAACCACTGTGGCCATGGGATGAGCTGAAGCTGGCCGGGCTGCTGGGGTGGCAGCAGGGCAACGAAGTTTGCTTAGATGTGCTCAGACCAGCCTCTGAACCCACGTGTCGTGTTCCTAGAGGATTTTCCGATTTCTTTTTCCATTGCAAAGCTGCCCTCGGCTTGGTCACGCGTCTCGCTGCAAGGCAACTCCCGGGTGTCCTTTGCTGTCGCTCTTGAGTGGGATGGGGGTGGCTGTTTTATCGCCTTGCAGCGTGGGGGCAAATAACAGCTCTGTGGGCTGCGCGGGACCACGGGAGCGGAGCCACCACGGCAGGAGGGATGAGCACGGTGCATCTACCCCCCCGTGCATGCAAAGAAACGTGTTTGTCGTGGCGGCCGTCAGGCTGCAGCAGGGATGATTTGGTGCTGGTGTTCTGCGCTTTGACCTGCGTTTAAAGCTTCCAATTCATCATCTTCCTACTTTGGATTTAAAAAAAGAGAAGAGGGAGGAGGGTCTCGATCATCAGCCCCTCCATCATCATCCCCGGTTGTGATGCTGTGGTGGATGGGAGACGCCGGGAGTGGGTTGCGTGTTTGCGTTGGGGTTTGTTTTTCTCTTTTTTTTTGACCCGTAAGGCAGGGAGGCAGCTGACCTCTCGAAACCCTCCCCGTCGCTTTTGCGAGCAACTCGCTGGCGGGGAAGCCAGCGCTATAGGGGCGGCTTCTTCTGCTTGCATAAAAATAGAGGAAGGGAGGGCCCAGCTGTGACTTTCGGAGGCTTCATTTCCCGAGCGCACTCTAGCGAGCCGCAGCTTGTGTGCGTGTGTGCAGCACTCAGCCTCCTGCTTTTGTCTTGTGTGTTTTTTTTTTTTTTTTTTTTTTTTTTTTTTTTTTTTTTTTTTTTTTTTTTTTTTTTTTTTTTAGCGTCTTTTTACTTCCCTTTGTTGCTCCCCTCCCCTCAGCCCCGCTCTGCCTAATCCTCCTTCTGCCACCTGGCGCTCCGAGCCGGCCTTCCCCGATTAAATCGAGGGCGCCCAAATCTCTCCTTAATAACCATCCCGAAATTCTTCTCCCGCCCTGGACCCGGCGTGTGGTTCCGAGCTTCTCCCTGCTCTTTAGTGGCGCGTGCCTAAGGCTTGAGGGGTAGAGGTGGAGGAGCATCTTGGGAGACCTCGGAGGGGAGGAAGGAGCTGGCGTGTGATCTTGCGCCCGCTCTTGCCGCGTGCTGGTCCCTGCCTTTGCTGGGGCCGTTCACCACGGCAAAGCTGCTCCCCGTGGTTGGCACAGGTCTATCCCTGCCGTCTGGATGCCTGGAGGATGGCAGCAAAGAGGAGGATGCTTTGGGGCTGGCGAAACTCTCCTGGTTCTCCGGGGGCCGGGAAGCAGCCGCAGGCGGCGGCTGCTCTGCGTAAGCTTCGGGCCAGCGTTTCCTCTGCGTAGCCTTCAGGTTTCCTGCTCCGAGGCTGCCTTGGAGCTCGCGTTTCCGGTTTGCAGGCTGGCTGAATCACCAGCCCGAAGCGGAGCTGACTAATCCTCCGCCCTGGCAAGCCGGAGGCTGCCTCTTCTTATGGAAAGCCGTGTGCGTAGGGCACGTTTGCAGCGGGGGGCCCTGTGCCGGACACCCCAGGGCTCTGGAGGCTGCTTGGAGGAGAAACTCTGCTTTGCAATCCCTGGGAAAGTTGCTCTCTGGGGACTGCTGGGACTGCTGGGAAGGTGACGTTAAAGTCCAGGCTGTGGCAGAACTTTTGGGAGCAGCAGCCAAGCCCTGGGGATGCTGCAGCACAGAGCAGCCTTTCCCTAGAGAAGGGATGACCTGCTGGCTGCCTCTGGGCTTCTTCTGCACCCTTGTGATGCTTCCAAGGGCTGGGAGCCTTTAGAGCTTCCTGCTGCAGCCCAACTCCTGGGCTAACGGTGCTTGTTGGGAGCGGGGAATGGTGGTTAGTGAATGGGCCCTTGCAACTTGCAGCCCTTAGGCTGAGCCAGGATTAGCCGGATCACCTGAGTTTGATTTGCTGGGTGCTAGGGAAATGTTAGCTCAGCTGGGTGCTGCTGCCACCCCTTGCTTGGGAGCCCCAATGGCCTGTGCCCCTCCAAGGGGTCCCTGGTGTGGTGCCTGCTCTGCAGAGGTCCTAGTGCCACGCACGTCGTGGGAAACCAGAGGCTGAAGGTGCTTTTTGAAGGCACTTGCAGCCCTTCAGGAGCACGGAGTGGCTGGAGGCAGCCAACAGTAGAAACAGCCTCATCCGGAGCGCAGGGAGGAGGGCGACATCCCCACTCCTGATGCAGAGGGCGGGATGACTTCATTCAGAAACTTCCTTTTCGGAAGCCCAGAAATAGATGCTGACGCTTCAGCCTCCGTGCGGGCAGGCAAGGCAGAGCTTCTCACCAGGACAAGTTTGAGTGTGGGCTTCTCCAGCTGCAAATCTGTGCTCAAAGGCAAACGTGGGCTCCTCCTGAGAGCACCGGGCATGGCTGGGAATCTTGGCTGCGCCTTCCCAGTCACTTGTGCCCATCCTGGAGCCTCCACGGCCATAGGCGAGGACAGGCGTGGAAACGGCCAGCAGGGATGGAGGGAGAAAACAGAGGGTTGCTCTTTCTGGTGGTGGAGAGTCAGAAATGAAGCACAAGTTCCTTGTTTCCTGGAAGACCAAAAAAAAAGAAAAGCTCCAAGAATAGCTTTGCTGGCTCGTAAACACCTGCATCTCCTGTCAGCACTGAGTGGGAAAGCCTGCATGCGTGTTTGAGTAGTATTCCTCCTGTAAACGGAGTCCCAGCCCCAAACCCTCCTCCTCTTCTGCCTTCGCCCAGAAAATGCACCTCCACATGTTTTTCTCTTCTTTTAGTGGCACTGCTTTTTGTCAGCTCAGGTAGCACCCTTACCATGTTGAGGTGGCCCAGGAGTCCCTAGGGGCTGGGAGCAAGTCACTCAAGTCCCATGCAGCCCTCCTATGGGATATGGGCTCCCTCTTGGTCTGCCCAGGCTGGGATCTTCATGTTTTGCGAACGTCCTCCCTCCTAGTGATCTTGCTTTCTAATCCTTGGCTTCTTGAGCCTCATGGCTCTGCTCCTGGGCCGCAGCAGGTGTATTTGCTCAGCGCTGAGCAAACACTGGGTTTCCTTCCTCCTTGCTGTGCTTTGGGATGGATTTGTTGCTGTTCAGAGGGAAGCTGCTCCCTTCGAGGTGTCCTGGCTGCTCTGCCTTGGTCCTAGGTGGAGAAGAGCAACAAGAGTCTAGGTGAACTAAAGCTCCTCTAGGCCACCTTCTTGTTTCCTAAAGGCCAAGTGGGCAGGGGCTGAGTGCGGGTGGGTTCAGTGGCACTGAGGACGTGCAGTGCCCCGGGCTGCTCATTCTCGTCGCTCTTGGGGCTTCTTTCCTCAGCCTTGGGCAGGACGGCTGCGGCTCCAAAAACCACCGCTGTGCCAAGGGCCCCTTCCTGTACGCGGGCGTTGCACAATGCGGCGCCCGGGCCCGTGGCGGTGTTGTGCGCCCTCCTCCCTGAGGCAGCCCAGCAAATCAGCGGGCAAACCATGGAAGAAGGGAGTTTTTTCCCTTGTGTAACTCGGGCCATCCCCACGTGCCTGTGGCCTCTGAAGGAGTCTTGAGCAGAGTCCCAGCTGCAGAAAAAATGTAAAATAGCACCACAGCTTTGCTCCTGAAAGCCCGCCCACGTGTACGGGCGCAGCCTGGCTGTCATCTCTGTTTTGGTGGCAGTCTCAAACCGGGACACCCAGGTTGCTGCATTCAGCGCCTTCATTCACCTAGTCTTGTATACGGTGCCCAGCTTAAACTGCAGTGGGCTTGTTGGAGCGGAGAGCAGGGCCCTGTTGTTTTGCAGTCAAGGGACTGGTGAACGGAAGGGAGGTCCACGTTGAGCCGGGAGGTCCTGCAGGATGCAAGGTAGGGGGTAAAAGTGGGCCCTGGAAGCTGGGAGGCGCTGGGGAACTGAGGACCTGGCTGGCAGAGTTTGGGGTTTGCTCAGTCCCGGCCAAGCAGTTCTGGGGTTGCATCAAGCGGAGGGCTTGACTGCAAGACAAAACTGTCCAGAGATGTCCCAGGGTGGGGAAAGAGTGCACCAAGCGGGTCTATTGCTCTAGCTGCTGCAAAAGACACTGGTTTACGCTCTTTAAGCTGCTGTGCGGAGACTTGGCCAGCTGGAAGCCACCCCTGTACCCGTCCCAGTGCCCAGCAGGGGCTGGCTGCGGGCCAGGGGAGCATGTGATGCAGCGTGTTCAGACGTGGCCTCTGCTCGCCTTCGAGAGCGAAGAGAGGACTATCTCTTTTTTGAGTCCTTCTGGGCTCCTACGAATGGAGATGTATCCATTCGAGGTTGCCCTGAATACGCAGAAGGAGAAAACGTCAGCAAATCAATGCCCTAAACAAATAGGTGCAGTTAGCCAGCAAGCCTCATGGCAAAGCAATTAAGAGATAGGACATACCTGTTGCTCACACCCCATCTGTCCGGCTCTTGTCTCGTGGAGTGGAAGCTGCTCCGGTGCAAGACCTGCTGCTTCCCCTGCTACAACATCTCCGCGTTTCTCCCTGTTAAGAAATGGCATGGGAATATTGAAGACCTGCCTAGGATGGCAGGCCCGTCTTCCAGGATGGGAGATCTTCCAGATGTCCCCTCCATTCAGCTGATGGGCCCTTGTTCTTCTGGCTGTTGTTTTCACATCTCTTGCCTTTTCTGCCTTGTTTTGTTTCTGTTGTCTGCGGCAGGGTGGGGTTCGTCACAGTTGCATTTTCAGCACAGCACTGTGTGGTCCTGATTTTCTGACTTCCCGTCATCGTCTTCCAGTCTCGTTCATGTGCTGTTCCAGGAGGTAAAGATCCCTGAACAGCTTAAAATGTATATTAGTCCTTTCTTTCCTCTGTAAGCAGGAGCAGATGACTTTGAGCGGTGAATTTTGGTGCTTGGCTGGCAGGAGGACTCCAAGCCTCATGAGACTTTAAAAGCCTCTGGGGAAATGGATCCTCTTTGCCCTACACAAATGCGGATTGTGAGCTTTCTTATCCTGCATACTGTAGCCGTGGACTGAAAGCCAATAAATAATAAATGAATTTCCACATGGGCAAAGCACTGCAAAGCTGGAATTTTCAAGGAGCGCCTTGCAGTAAAAATGTGGTTGTGCCATGCAACAGGTGACTGCAGCTCTGCCCCCACTGTCCCCACCATCTCCTTTCTGCAAGGCAAAGAGACATTTGCAAAGGGAGGATGGCGCAGCCTTTCTGGTCGCAGGGATTGAAGGTGCAACCTGATGCCAGCTCAAAGAAACATCTGGTTAGGTTGCTTGGGGCTCGTTAGGTTGGTTGGGGGTGCCACCCCATGCCAGCTCAGAGAAGTGTCTGGCTGGGTTGGCTGGAAGTGCCAGCTCAGAGAAGTGGCCAGTTGGATTCCCCACGTGCAAATGCCTCCCTGGAATATAAATACTGGGACTTGTGTGAAGGCTCTTTTGGACACCCCACCCCCTGTTTCTTAGCAGATAGTCAAGTCCCAGCATTTTTATTTATTTATTTATTTATTTTCAGGGACAAGCTAGTGACGCACTTAGCCGCTAATTAAGTAGCGAGATAAGGTCTTTGTTTGGAGCAAGTCTTGCCTGCCCCTTGGAAGTGTGGTCAGCTCTCTAAATATTGCGTTAAATGTCAGGGCTCTACGGAAAGAAGCCGTAAAAAGCTTAAAATCGCAGCCCCTGAAATATCCGGGAACACAATAATTTGTCTCTGACAAAATGCTGTTAGAAGCTTAACAGGGCGTTTTTGAAGCTGGCATTGGCTTGCTTATTTAAAATTGTTAAAAATGATTTTTGCAAAGGCAAAAGAACCCAAGAGGGAGCTCTCTCTCTCTCCTTTTTTTTTTTTTTTTTAAATTCCTATTTTTGAAAGATATTGAGCTGGGAACGAGAAGCGCCTTGTCCCAGTGGATGGGAATGGCCGTGATCTTGGGTCAGACTTTGCTCTGGGCAAGGAGAGGGCTGAAAGAGCAGGCTGGAAATAAATAAAAAAAACCCTTTCCCTGTCCCTGGGAGGAAGGGGGAGCTTTGTGCGAGCTCAGGGCGTCTGCGGTCCCCGAGCGCCCCAGGGACATGGCCGGCTGTGCAGCTGAGAGCATCCCAGCGCACTCATCTGCTTTTAGCCTCCTTCGAAGCCATCTCTGGATGTTACCCGGCCATGATACGCTTGTCTACCCGCTGCCCTTTTCCTGGTATTACGTGCCAGGAGTTTGCTCGATCTTTGCCATTTGGACACAGCCCTCAGCTGGGCTCCTTCCCGCCTTGGTTTGCGCAGGGCGACCTGCACTGTTACAACCCAGGGCTGCTTGGGTGACATTTTAACATTCCCTCCCCCTCCATGTGTTGTTTTTTCCACCTCATCATTTGAGACGGAAGAAAAGCCCCGTCTGTCTTCCCCATCGGAAGCTGCCCGAATGCTGCCTGGCTAAGAAACCTCGCACCTGCGGCCAAGGAAGAATAGACGAGGGCAGGAAGGGTCATGGAAGGTGTTTTGCTCAGTGGTTCTCTCTCCTTGCAAACTCCTGCTTGGGTAGGAAATGCCCTTTTTGTTTTTGCCGGTGACTTGGAAGCCGCCCCGTCTCAGGAAACGTGGGCCCTTCCCGTGCTCCGCTGGCAGTCTGCCAGTGGATTGTTATGGGGCTGAATGGATGGCAGGGATGATTTTTCCGGGGATTGGAGCGGCACGGCTGGAAAACTTTCACGTCGTCTTGGGCTTGCGTGGGGAAAAGGAAAAGGAGCCTGGAAGGTACCACAGGAACAGGCTGGGAGGAGAGGGTCTCTGTTGGAGAGGCTGTAGTCCCATCCCAGCAGCTCCCGCTTCTCATTCGGAGTGTCCAAGCGCTGACCGAAACCATTAATGAACGATTTTATTCTGCTTCCCTGCCACCTTCTGCCCATTGCCCGGTGGGTCAAAGCCACAGCGTTAGTGCAGGGCAGGAGCTGTGAATCCCTGCGAAGGTCCAGGCAGGGAAGCCTGGGATGACTCAGCTTCCCAGGAATGCTGCGCCCGGCAGCCTCAGGGACTTGGAACCAGCCCCTTTCCCAGGCTGCTGTAGGGCCCCGGCCTCCATGAGGTTTTTGGGGGGCTGGAACGGGCGTGTCGGAGAAAAGCGGCTCTTTGCTGGCTCTGTCCTTGGGGCTGCAGGAGCTCGAGGGGTTTCTCATCCGCGTCCTCCCATGTATCCCAGCCTCTCCTTGGACGGAGTGGGATGCTCTTCCCAGATGAGCGTGCCGCTGACTGCGAAGTGGCAGGCGCTGGAGGCGGCTGGCTGCCCTAAACCTCCCGGTGTTTTGGGAAGCGGTACGGCAAGGCAGTTGGCTGGGTCGTGGAGCCAGCGCGTGACTTGGGTCTTTATCTCCGCTGTGCCTTTAGTTAGCAGATAAACCAGTTTTATCACCCCACTGTGCTCCTGTGCCCTACAGAGGTTAGACACCGATTCCTGTTTTCCCCAGCTACTCTGGGTCTCCAGGCGCTTCCAGGTCACCAGGCCTTCGCCTTAGCGGGACGGGTGCTGTAGGGATAGGGTCTGCAGACCTATGGGCTCAGCCGTTTGTTTTTTTCCATTGGGCTTGCTGGGCAGTAGTTCCTCTCGCGCCTGCCTCTAGCTCGTCAGCAGTGGCACGTCAGGACCTTCCGTCGAGGCCCGTGGGACCCAAGTGTGGCCTTCCATGCTTGGTTGGTAGCTGTGAGGCCGAGGGGACAGTCCAGGTCCTGGCCTGCTTGGGAAAGCACCCAATAGCTACATAGCAGGCGGGTGATGGCTGTGCTGCCCCAGCAGATGACACAGATCCTCTGTAGCCGGGTCTTGGTGAGGCACTGGGCCAATCCTCGTCCGCTGCCTATGTGGGTGCAGACCTTGGAGCTAGCGCTGGCATGGCATAGCTTGGTTTCCTCCTTCCAGCCTGGCCTCTGGCTCTGGGGCTGGATTTGTGATGGTGCTAATTGGTTTTTGCATCCTCTGCGCTCATCTGCAAGACCGTCACATCATCCTCCGGGCCCCAGTCCCTGTGTCCCCATCTGCCCGCGGATATCGTGGTAGGAAGAAGAGCATAGCTTTCCAGGCAATTACCGGCAGCCTGCTCGTTAGCCAAATGAGGCCATTTGAGAGGGAAATCAAAGTGGGACACTAATTGCAGACTGCGGCACGGCTTTCCTCCTGGGACTGGTCGCCCAGGCGCTGGTGGTCTGCTGGTGGGAGCATCGTTCCTGGAACAGGTGAGGAGCTGACACCAAGGGCCTGGCACTGCTGAGCTTGTGCAAAAATAACCTCTGCTCCTTGTGCTCCAAATGCCCCGAGTTAGATAGGAAATGACATGGCAGGGGAAAAGTGCTGCAGTCTGCTTGGACTTGCCTGGCTTTTCATCTGGCTGCTGTTGTGGCTGTATCAAAGAGGTTCGTTAGAGGTCCCCCTCATCCAAGCCTCATGCGTCAGGGTTTTGGCCACTTTGCAGCTTCTTGGGGCAGGGCAGTCCCAAGCTGGCGCTAATTTGGGGCTCTGGGGTGTCATCCAGAGCTTTGCGCTCCTCCCGGGCTGGGGTTGAGCCTGGGCCACGTCTCCACGCTGTACCTGCTGCCTGCATCTGATGTGGCACGACGGAGCGACCTGTGGGGATTCCTCTGTCTCCCAGCCCTTTGCCCTGTGGCTGTGGTCTTGCAGCTGCCAAGGTGTTAGCTGTAGCCCGTCATGCATCTGGGTGAGGGAAAACCATCACTTGCTTCCCTCTCCTTTGAAGGCAGACACTTAACTTGACTAATCAGCCTGGGATTATGCTGTCAGGATTAATGAGGCACTAAAGTGCTTCTGTTAAATAAGGATTAAAAAAAGAAAGAATACCTTGCCTGCAGCCAGCATGACATAATGTGTAGACTGAAAGCTGCTTCAAGACATGGCTTTGAGCCTGCTTGTTTTTGAGCAATATGGGGCGCTCGATGTGGACTGGCTGGACTCGCTGTGTGCACAGCAGGCTCAGCAGGTGGTTGGATTTGGACATGTGGTTCCCCGTTTCATCCTGTTGACGCTTTGTGTTGAAGAGAGAATAGGTTGACCTCTTAGTGCGTGGAGATATAGGTGTTATGCCATGAGCTATGAGGGAAATGCAAAACCCTGGGCTCTTGTCAGGTGGATGAGCTGGGACAAGCTTTAGGGTGGCGGCGGTGGGGAACAAACTGAGTTTGGGCTTGGAAGTCCCTTGGGAATCAGGAGCAAAAGCCTGTTGCATGGTGAGGACAATCATGGAAGAGCAGTCTTACAGGATGAGAGGTGGGGTGGCCTCAGCTCGTGCTTCCCCTGGAGCAGCAGTTTTTGCTCATGGGCCCTGGGGCAGTGAAGTGATGGGGACGAGTGAGTTCCATTCCTGCCTAGTGGAGAGACATCTGCAAGCTGCTTTCTCAGCCCCTGCAGCAAGCGAGGAGCCCAGAGTTGGGGACCAGCTATGCATCCTGTTAATTGAGCCCTCCATGGGGATAGGTAGAAGAGACCAAAGACGAGCAGTGATGAGGGCAGGCTGATTTTATAGTCCCTGTCCTGATGGCCGCTGCAATGATAAGCAGATGTTTTTTGCAACCACTGAGAGCTGTCACCTTGAGCTATTCGACTCTCAGGTCCCTGGAAACAGCCAGCAGGATTACTGAGCACCTGCTTGGAGTGCTGGGGTCTGCTGTCCGCTCCTGCTAGCGAGACTGCTGTGAGTCCACGTTTTGCTTTCGGAGGCTGGGAGCGTCTTGTGTCTTCCCTATTGCATGATTTGAGTGCTAGCCTCTAGCAAATGAGCGTGGCTCTTGCGTAGAGTGGGATGTTGGCATCTTTCCTCCTCGCTGCCTTAACCAGCCTTGTCGGTGAGTCCAGAGGGCAGGAGGGGAGAAGATGCTGAGGCCGCTTTCTCCGAGTCTGTGGAGCCAGGCACGGCCACGCTTTGGGGATATTTGAGCCACAAGGTCTGCTGCATGCTCGCCAACACCAGCTGGAGCTAATTTCATAGTCTAGGGTCTCTTGGGCTTTTGTGATTTTGGGGTGAATGCTCTACAGATGCTCTACGGATGGACTTTATCCTGGGCATTGCTTCATTTGTGGCCCTTAGCAGCCCGCCGCATTCCTGAAAGCCACGTACCTTGATTTGCAAAGGGTTATTTTTTTGCACAGCTCTGGCTCCCTGCAGAAAAACCTTTTCTGAAGGAGACAGCCTTTAAAACCTGGGGGAGGCTCTGGGTGGAAAGAAAGAAATCTGATCTGTCTTTCCAAACGCAATACAATTTTCTTTCCTTCGGGTCAAGCCTGTGAGATTCCAGCCAAATAGTATATTTTGGGCGAAATGAAAAACACGTGTCAGCCAAGGAGTCCCATAACGGGAGAGAGATGCTACAGATGTTCCCTGGGTCCTACTGGAGGGCCTGCAGAGCATTCCCAGACATCGTTCAGCCTGGTACAAGGGGGAGACTGTGGGCAGATCCGATGGCACTGCCCCGTAGCTATTCCAAAGGCGAAGGTACTAAGCAGAGGCGCTCCAGCAATCCTGTAGGAACCCGTATTTGTGCTGCCGTACTCGGAAGAGGTCATGGGAGCAGCGTGGCTTGCTGGCAACAGACTGCCTGGTACTAGAGGCTGCTGAACGCAGGGATCGCGGGAGGGAGCAGGGGCTCCGGTGGGGTGCACGTGGGTGTCCCTGCAGCGTGTGAAACTGCTGGGGTACTTAGGTCAGCACTCATCTCCTGAACTTGTGGCGGAGGAGAAGGAGAAAAGCCTCTTGTGCCTCGAGTTTCCTGGCAAGTCTGTGGGCCCAGCGAGGTTTAAGCACGAGGTTGATGCAAGGTTTAAGCACGAAGGGAACCAACAGGAGGGCTTGACTACACCAAGTCAGAACGTCCTTCCCAAGGGTCCTTTCCCCAACAGAGGTTTTGATGCCTGAAACTTTGGGCTTTGCCTGGGAAGAGAAGGCTGAAGACCTGGCTGGTAATTTTGACCGAATTATTTCAGTGGTAGCTTGTGACTTGGTCCTCAAGAGCTCAATTACAGCTAACCATCTTCTTCAAGGCAGGTCTCTGTGCTAGCTGTGGAGCTTTTCGCAGACCAACGGGAGGTAGGAAGGCTGTGGCGTAGCGTCCCATAAGTTGTCAGTCAATCCGGACCTCCAAACCTCTCCAGGGCATGGCTCCGCTCTGGGTGCACCAGGCTTCTTGGTGCGGGGTTGTGGGCAGGATGGAGAAGCGGAGGCAGCCTCCATGCTTGGACTGCGTAGCTCTGTGCATCTCCCAAAGCATCAGATGCTATGGGAAGAGCAGCATGCGGGTGATCCTTGCCAGCGCAGAGGAGGATGTTTAGAGAATTTGAGCTCACCCATAAGAAGAGCTGTGTTGTGTTCCTGGCATGCAGGCTTGCTGCATGGGGATGGGCTGCCTTGGGCCCCAGGTAAAGGAGACTTGCTCAACTAGCAGTACTGAAAAGCTCTGCAAAGGCTGCCCTTCTGCAGAAGGGATCTGGGTGCCACTCAAGGACTGAGTTAACGTGAGCACCAAAGCAGGAGTTACTGGCTGGAAGTGAGGAGCCATCACGACAGCTCTTATGAAGGCCAGGGGATGTGACCCTGTAGAAATTCTTCCTAAGATTTTACCTGAACCTGCCCTGGCGCTACTTGAGGCCATTTCCTCTTGTACCAACCGTCGTTATTCTGGAGAAGATATTGACCCCCGCCTCACTACAACCTCCTTCCAGGGAGCTCTACAGAGGGATACGCTCTCCCCTCACTTCCCTATTCTCCACACCAAATAACCCCAGCTCCCTCAGCTGCTCTTCAGAAGGTCCCAGACCCTTCACCAGCTTCATTGCTCTTTTTCGGACACGCTCAGCACCTCCATGTCTTTCCTGTAGTGAGCGGCCCCAAACTGAACGCGGTGGTCGAGGTGTGTCCTCACGAGCACCGACTACAGAGGGACTATCACATCCTTGGTCCTGCTGGCTACACTCTTCCTCATACAAGCCAGGAGGCCGTTGGCCTACTTGGTCTGTGTTTGCTTGAAGCACGCTCAGCTCTCTTGCAACCTTCTTTCAGACTCAAAAAGCTGGGAAGGAAGGAGGCTAAAGAGATGCTGTGCTCAAGGCATTTGTTCCTGGAAAGGGGCTGTAGGGCAAATGATGATGTTGGTTTTCCGGGGACAGCAGAAAGGGCAGCAGATCTGCCTCCAAAGGATGAGTGCTGAACCGCTGGATTTTGCTCTCCAGCCCATATCGGCCTTGGTGGTTTGTTGAGCTCCTTCCTGGCCAGTATGTGATGTGTACTGCAATGCTGAGGATTGCATCTCTCTGGGATCTCTCTCTCTGCCCATTTAATTCAGCTCTGGATTTGTTTCCTGGCCCTCCTGGAGAAGGAGGGAAGGTAGGAACGAGTTTCCATATGCTGGTGTCAGGGAGACAGAGCACTCTTTCCAGTGAGTCTGTGGGAGCTGATATATTGCATAAAGGTAGGAACTGACTCATATCTTCACTCTGGTGCAGCTGATGTTTTGCATGAGGATAAGTGCTGAGACTTATTCCTTTGCTGGTGCTTGGAGCTGGATGGGTGGCTGCACCCTTGTGAGAATTGCGACGCTGTGGGAAGGTGCAGGTGTCAATGAAGCCTCCCAAGATCCATTAGTTCCTGTTCTGTAGCCCTTCCAGCGCTGTAGTAAATGGAAGAGAGATGCTAACTTGTGGCAGGGACAGGTCTTTTGGTGCTTAAAACAGCCATGTGGAAGGTTTTTCCTGGAGTACCAAGGGGAAAAAAAAAAATGTAAGGAGCAAACACTTGTTCATTTGGCAAGCTCAAGCAAATGAGAATTGCGGGGGAAGCCGCTAAACAGTCCAAGACTCTGCAAGGGCAGGTTTGCAAGGGAAATGACCTACCGCTGCAATTTGCTTAGAGTGCTGCCTTGCAGGTCCAGCGCTGGCAGCTGTGACCCTGGGGCTCGGTCCAAGCGGGAAAGGTGGAGGTGAGAGTCCAGCACGAGGCCGTTGCGCAGGAGGAAACACCTTGCGTGTCCACGCACTTAGGGGAGAACAATCTGGCAGAGCTCGCGACTAGGGTGAGGATGCGCTTGGAAGCTGGGTCCTAAGTTGTTCACCTGCCTCAGTTTCCCCCTGTTTCACCCCAGTCCTGTGTAGGCTCTGAGCAGGACTTGCTAGCATAGACCACAAATGCCAGCGCAGCAGTCCTGGATACGCATGCAGCAGGAATCCGCCGCTCTGAGTTTCCACCCGCTCCGGTGCCGTAGGGATGTGGGTTTCCACACTCTTTCCTATCTGAATTTGGCCTTGTGCTTTGGTCGTGCATTTAAAAAAAAAAAAAAAAAAAATCTGCTATTCAGACATTCTTTAGTGATTTTTGCTTTTGTTCCGCTGGCTGATGAGCGGAGTAGGGTGGAGGGCGGCCCTGGGCTACAGCAGGGCAGGCGCTGTGCAGCTGCGGGAGCGGAGCTCTGAGCTGCGGGTTTTAAGGCCCTTCAGGAGAGACGACGCTGCTCAGCTTTGAGGTTTTGCGGCTCGACCTTGGGGCACCAGGAGGAGGAGAAGAGCAAGCTTGGGGGTGGCTTGGTGGCGAGCTCTGTAGTTTAACTGTTTCCACTCCCCATCAGATGAAGGAGCTTTCTAGGAGCAACACAGGACGTGCACCAAGGCACCTCATACTAGCTCCACTTAATTTTTTGCTTCAATTTTATAAATGCGCCCCGCACAGCTATTTTAAGGACTGCATGGGTCAACAGGAACAATTGACCACTTGCTTGGACCTGAAGCTTTCAAAGCTGGGCAGTGTGAGCATCCCAAAGTATTGCCCCACTGCTCCCATGTTGCAGGCATCCCAAGGACGCCGGTGTGGGACTGGTTTCTTCCAGGTGCAGAAAGCCTCAGCCACTCAAGGTGCTGGGTGCTGCCTGGTAGCTCTGCCGTCTCTTTGCTGCAGCCTGTCTGCTCTCTAGTTCTGACCTGGGATGCTCCGAAGCGTTAGTTGTTGTCTTCTTGGGTTTCTTGGCCTGCTGGCTGGTTGAAGACGCTTGAGAGGGTCCATCACTGAGATCTGCGATGGTGTGGGCAGTGCCAGAGCCCTAAACGGTCCTGATTGCCCCTCACTACGCAACTGGCCGGCAGGATCCCATCTTTCCAGAGGGACTGTCCTGTTTTGCTGAGAGCCCTGTAGCTCCATGGCCATGAAGAACCTTTTTATTGAAATTGGATGCTGCCTTTGGTTTACAAGGAAAACAACAAGAGTGAATTTGGTCTTAAACTAATCAGGGCATTGCTGTAGCTTGGTTTGGGCATTTTGAGATGTCTTGGAGCTGTGCAACTCTGTGAGAAACCCATCTGTGGCTGGGACATCCCAAGAATTGCCTAGCAAAGAGGTGGCCCCGTGGTGCAGGACTTCGTCTAGGGACCAGCGAGGATGAGGTGTGAGGTTGTGTTGGTTATGGTTGTTATTCTTTCTGTTTTACATCAAAAACTCATCTTGGGGTTCAGCAGAGATTCTCCTGCAGAGTGCCCATTGTGGAAACTGTGCTATGCCAGGAGCAGAGAAGTCAACTGTAGCGATAAATGTAGACACGTAGAGTCTTTATAGCCTTAATATAGTCCTAACCTCACCAGACTGTAAGTGTTGGGTGTGACAGAGACTGGCTCCTTTCTCTTTGGTGGCAGAAAGACCTAAAAAAAAAAAAAAGGGCTTGTGGATGGGAAGAATTGCCTCGACTAGTGGTGACCTCGTGGTGCGCGTTGCGTCTTGGTGTTGTTTGCTTTGGCTCTGGCTTTGTGGCCAACGTGGGCCTGGGTCTCTTTGGCCCAGCTTTGGTATCTCCTACCCTTTGGATGAGCAAGCGGTGGCTTGTTTGGGGACACCAGCTGCTGATGGATGGCTGCACCTGCAAGAAGCCCAGGTCTTTGAAATACTAGAGACCAAAGCAAACTGTTGAAGAGGCAACCTGCAATCTGCTAGATCCATCCTGGAGGTGCTCCATGCTTTGAGGCCAAGATGTCCCCTGAAGCCCCCTTTCCAAAGCAGCTGCAGGCTGAGCAATGCCCTGGTTGGTTCCTATGAGTTGGGGAAGTCCGTAAGTGGCTCACGGGCATTGCTTGGGTGGAGTTGGTGCGGCTGCTCCACAGGCATTGGTGCAAGGCACTTGCCTACTCCTGGCCCCTGGTGCTCTAAGCCCCATTTGCTGCCATTGCCTTGGTGGTTTTCCACTGCCTCACTCCCTGTTGGGGCTTCTGCGCTGAAATACCAGGCTCTGTTTTTGCAGGTTTAATTTTAGCATAATCTTCATTTTTGAGCTCCTCTGTAATCTCCCTTTCCCGCTCTGTGGCCTGGGACGCAGCAGCCCTGCCATTAGCTGCCTGGGGCCCTCTTTAAGGGCAGCTCGGAGCTCGCCTTAAACACGGGGTGGGAACCTGGCAAGGGCGCGCGGCGGCACCGGGACCCATCATTTGGCGCGGCGCGGGACGCGGCGCGTGGGAGCACACTTGACCCCGAGGGAGCCAGGCGCTGGCAGTGCCGTTTCCCGCGGGTCCTCATGGGCACAGCCAGACCTCGGGACATCACTAACGCAGCAGTTGGCAGGACTCGTCGGAGTAGGGAAAATGGAGCGGCAGGGCAGAAGAGACCCCAACAGGCAGAGCGCCCGTGGGACCCAGCAAGGCCACCTCTGCCCCGCGCACAGCAGATGTTTACCTAGCGCAGTGGCAATGCCAAAGGAGCCTGGAGACAGGGGGCCGGGCTTGGTGCTGTGCCCATCTTTGTGCGAAGCGTTCGGGTGGCAATGGGTTGGCAGAGCCAGACTGGCCTGTGTTGCTGTGGGCTTTGATCGGGGTTTTGGCTCCGGCCTGGGGGTCAGGAGCGCCTGCCCCAGTGGAAAGTTGGCAGGGATGGGAACCATGCAGGTCCCTGGGTGAAGACGGGTTTGTTGCGCTGTAGGTCTGGCTGTGCCCACTCATTCCTGGAGTGAGGGGAGGGTGGGGTGGTTGTGCCCAGGTGGTGACACTGTTCTGGTCCAGGGACAGCAAGCTCGGAGAACCGCCTTGCTCTCGGTCA
Organism: Nothocercus julius; assembly: GCA_013398735.1. NCBI lineage: Eukaryota > Metazoa > Chordata > Aves > Tinamiformes > Tinamidae > Nothocercus > Nothocercus julius. The sequence goes on from VZSV01000388.1 coordinate 167,896, forward strand.
CGGCCCCGAAGCCTCCGTGTTTTGGGTGATGGCCAGACGCGGCAGCCCCTGACATGGGGCTCCATCCTCTCTTGCTGCCTGTGATCCTCGGGGCTCACACTGTGATTCCCAAAGCAGAGCGCAGGCAGGACAAGTTGTAACGTAGTTTTCCGAGGTTATAAGGCAGTTTATCTGCGGCGCTCCTTGCCCAGCAAGGGGACACTCCGTCCCTCCCAGTTCCCCTTTGAGCTTCCGTTTTTTTTCTTTTGTAGCTGGAGAAGCCAGGATGGCTTAACCCGTTCCGCTATCCCAGCCCGAGCGGAGGGAGATACCCCCAGGGAGTGAGAGCTGCGAATTGCCTGGCCCGGGGATGGGGTCCAAATGCTTCCCTCAACCCAGACGGGGCTGCGAACAAGGCCCTGCTAGCCGAGCTCACAGCAGCGAGTCATCAGAGCAACGGCCACCACGATGCCCCAGCATCTGCTGGAGTGGAGGAAGGGGCGTCTCCCCTTGCTGCCTGTAGCATTTTACAAGTGCCTTGCCATTTAAAAAGAAATCTGTGGGTGGCTTCTACCGTAGGGAGCAATTAAAGTCCTTTGGAGGAGGTGACAGGGCTCGTTCCCATGTTTCCCAGGAACGCTCTGCTTCGGGCCCCTTGTGCAAGGAGGGTCTGGGCAGGCAGATCTGTCATGATTGGCAGTGGCTGCGGGGGAGCCTGGGCATTTTGGCACATGGGGGGAGAATAAAGGGGTGTCTGTCGCTGAGCCCTAAGGAAATGGGAGAAGCTGGAGGCCAGGGCTCATTTTTCTGCTCCCCATCTCTAGCCCTCTGCATCCAGCCCCACGGGGTGATGCTCGAAGGCAGTGTTGCAGATGATGCCGTACCCAGTATTGCAGTGCAGGCAAAAGCCCCCCCAGTAGCCAACACGGCTTCCCTGGGTCTCTCAGTGCCACTCCTCGAAGTCACCCTTGGAAACAGGGTGGCAGCTGAGCAGCCGCAGGAGAGCCCCGTCGAGGCTGAGCAGCGGGACAAGCGCCTCCCCTCCTGCCCAGGGCTGTGCTGGGGTTGGCAGGTCTCACAGCTCTGGAATCGGGGGCGTTGTGCCTTGGCACGCTGGGTGCCTACGGGATGCTCTGCAAGCGCCTTCCTCCTGGTGCTCTCCTGCCGGGCCAGCTCGCTGCACCCTGTGCCGCGGCGGGGAGCGCGTACCGCCTCTGCGCCGCTCGCTGCCCCACGCAGCAGTGCAGGAGCCGGGTCCTTTGATCGCTGGCAGGCTGCGTGGCCCAGTCACCCCGGGCCCGGCTGGCTTGCGTTAAAAGGCTGTTCCATTTTCTCCAAGGAAAATTCCTGGCTCGCTGCCCTGCTTGCAGCGGAGCAGGTATCCTATTACCCCTCTTCTCTGGAGCTATTGCAAGATCATCCAAAAGCTCACTTTTCCCTGTGCGTTCCTTTGCTCTGACATTCCTTGATGTCTGGATAAGGCTTAGAAAAGCCTCAGGCTAGCCCTGGCAGGAGGTGGGTTGGCTGAGCTCCGTCCCTTGTCTCGGTGACAGCAGAGCGTTGTGTCAACCCTCTCTGGAGAGTCCCCCAGCCCTCTTGCCATGAATGGCGGCGGTGTGGTTGGTTTGAGCTGACGGCAACGCGTGTCCTGGTGAGAAAACACTGTAAGCGGATGGAGAAGAGGGGAAAACCTGCCTGGATTTCCTCCCCGTGCTAGGGAAGTAGGAAGAGTGGCTGGCAATGCACCGCAGCTCCATACCCCAGGCTCCAGTGGTTTCTCCAAAGGGCAGAGCCAACATTGCGAGACCTTTCCGTGCGTCAGCAGGAAGCTCGGCCAGGCTAGCGCGGGTCAGGCTTTGCAGGGACGAGCCGGTCGCCGGCAGGACTGTGCCTTGCCTTTGGAGGATAACTTCGTTAGCAGCTGTCTCATTAGTGGCTTTTCCCCATTTCTCCCCCGCTCCATGCCCAGGCACAGGAACAGCAGGGTGCCCGCTAGAGCATCTGCTGACCCTTGTCCTTCGGCGGGCGCCTCGCTGGGAGGAGTGGCACTCGGCTCGACGGCACCGGCGCTGGAGCGGCCGGGCTCGCTGCCGGCCTGGCAAGCCAGCTGGCTCGGGGTGCCCAGACGCCACCCCCCCACCAGGGCAGCATCTGCGGGAGCACATCGGCTCATGAAAAACCCCTCTGGCCGGCGCCGGCCCGCTCGCCGGCACGACGGGATGCTGCTCGCTGGGGCTGGGTGGGAGAAGGGACTTGTCCCTGGCGAGGGGGACAGCAAGGTCTCGGCAGGTGTCTGCACTGAGCCGGGAGGGTGTCTGTGGCGGGTCTGGCTGGGGTCACACAAGGGGAGCCCTGGCTTCAAGGTGCCACTCACTGCTCGTGTGTCTCTGTTCTCTGCAGGTGCCGGGGAGTCCGGGAAGAGCACCATTGTCAAACAGATGAAGTGAGTAAGCCTGGGGTCTCCCGCGCCTTGGCACCCTCCCTCCCTCCCACCGAGTTCTCTGGAGGGCTTGGGGACACGCCGAGGTGACAGGAAAACTGGGCTGGCTGCCACCCCGTAGAGCTACGAGGGAAACGCTCATAGAAGAAGGCTGGTGCTGCTGGCCTGGTGTTAGAAGCACGTCCTCAGCACAGCTGGAGGTGCCACGTGCTTTCCTAACCCCCTCGTTGAGGACCCGAGCAGGGAGGCACATCAGGCTGCAGGACACCCCGTCGCCTTGGTTCAGCCGTATGGAGAGGTGGCCACGTCCCCCTGGATCATCCCTGCAGAGGACTGGCCACCTTGGGGGCTGAGCTTGGGGAGGTCAAGGTTGCAGCCACTTGGGTCCTGGGGTAGGGGCAGGCTTGGATCACCCTCCTGGGCCCATCCAGTTTGACAGCTCTTGGGTTTCGGCTAATTTCCGCTAGACGTCGCTTGCGCAAGGGGTATTTCCAACCACGTTGCAGTCACCCATGGCCAGACAGCATCCGTGGCAGGGGCGTCTTTTGGCAGAGCTGCTGTCGTTCCTGAACCAGGGCAGTCACCCTTGATCCCAGTCGCGTTGTGGCCTGAGAGAGGGTTGCCATGAGCAAATGAGATGGCCAAGCCGTCCCCTAGGAGAGAACCAAAACCTCAAAATCTCTGTTACTTTTGTGCCAGATGTCCCCAAGTAGCCCCACCACTTAACTGTAGATGCTGTATTAATGCAGGCTGGGAGAAGTATCCAACCCTCGCCTGCTTGAGCAAACAGGCCTTTCCAGGCAGCCGAGGGCAAAGTGACGCTCGATGCAAGCCATGAAATATTCAGGCGCGGAAGGTGACCTCAGAGGCTCTGCTGCCTGTGGTTACGACGGCCACAGAGAGCTGCTGTGAAAACAAATACCTTGTGCTCTGAGACAGGGCAGGAGGATCAGGCCAGGTGGGGCCTGGGCAGGGCCACCTGGCACCAGAGCGTGGTCCCAGCTTTCTGGGGGCATTTGGACCCCATGCCTGCGAGGTGGATCTGACCCAGGGCACCTTGATGAGCTTTTTGGGTGTGTTTTTGTGTGTGTTGTTGACTGCCTGCTGCCGCTTGAGCCTGGGTTGCCCAGACCCTGCTGTACCAGCACGATTAGTGGGGCTGAGACATCCTGGAGAGACCGTCCTGCCTTTTGCTAGCGCCAAGCCCAGAGTTTTCCAAGTCCTTTTGAGTCCCACATGGCCCTTGAGCAGGCCCAGTGGGCAGTCGCAGGGTGGTTTCCATCCATCCATCTGTCCCTGGCACATCTGGAGCTGCAGGATCACTGCCCTTTCCCTCAGGCTCCGGCTGAGGAGGTGGCAGCTGGGGATATGCCAGTGTCTAGCACAGCATCTTCCTCCCCACAACAGAGGAGGAAGATGCTCCTCACCACCTTTTCCTACCAAGGTTTACAGCTTCTTGCTGCTCCTGGTTATTTACCTTTCCTAAAGCAAATTCCTTTAACGGGAAAGATTTAGACCCATAGTCCTAGGCAGTGCAAGGCCACACGAGCCCCTGAAATAGCAGCCAGCTCCTGTATCAGTGCGTCACTGAGCAGTTCTGTGCCCTCCTGACTGCTCTCTGACACGATGACCCTAGCCAGTGTCACTCCTCGGGCTGGGAGCAGCTGGGTAAGGACGCCCAGGCTTGGGAAAGCTGCTGTCCCCAAGCACATGTCCCCAGGCAGAGCATGGCTCTCTGGTAATGTCACTGCCAGCAGAGCAAAGAAGGCAAAGGGATCAAGGTGCCTGGTGGGGTGGTGACCTTGCCTATGTGTGTCCCCTGCCCCCAGGATTATCCATGAAGACGGCTACTCGGAAGAGGAGTGCCGGCAGTACAAAGCTGTGGTCTACAGCAACACCATCCAGTCCATCATGGCCATCATCAAGGCCATGGGGAACCTGCAGATTGACTTCGGTGACTCCTCCAGAGCGGTGAGTGCCTTGGTACCGTGGCAGGAGGGAGAAGAGCGTTGGGTCCTAGGGGGGTTTGACGGGTGATCTTTGCTATGCTTGATGTGACATTGCCACTCCTAGGAACGGAGTTCATCCCTGGGTTTTGTGCTCCTAGGATGTATGGTGTGCTTCAGGGCGGCTGTGAAGGGCTTCTTATTTTTGCCTGCAGGACGACGCTCGCCAGTTGTTCGCGCTCTCCTGCACGGCGGAGGAACAGGGCATCATGCCGGAGGACCTTGCCAACGTGATCCGGAGGCTGTGGGCTGACAATGGCGTCCAGGCCTGCTTTAACCGCTCCCGGGAATACCAGCTCAACGACTCGGCTGCCTAGTGAGTGCCTCCCCTTGCGATCCGGAGTCCACACGGGGCTCTGAGACACAAGGCACGCGCGGGGAGATGGGAGCCATGGTGCCACCGTTGCCCTTCCCTGGCAAAAGGGGACTGGAGGACTCAGGTCTGCGACTGGGTGCCAGCTGGTCTCCGTGCTTTGCCAAATCCCAAATGCATAGATGGGAGCCCCAGAGGATTCCTGGGCGGGGACCTTGCCAGAGAGGAGTTTCATTTGGCTCATTTTGGTGGCTCCATGCTAAAAGCAGAGATTTTGGGGGACTGTTGCTGCTGCTGGTTTTTCTGTTCCCATTTTTAGCCGAGCAGAGGCCAACGAGTGAGAGAGGGAGAGCCCTGTAGCCCTAGGAAGGAGACTGTGCTTAGGGATGGTGCTGTTCCCTTTCCCCAGGCAGGAATATCACTTCTTTTAGATGATTTTACCTCCCTGGGAGGCCAAAGCAGGGTGAAAGCATGCGATTGAAAAGGGGCTTCCTGCTCGCCTGGGTTTTTTATCACCGTCATCCTGCCCTGCTGCCCCCAGGGAAGAATTCCAGCCCCTTTGCCACTTCCCATTCCATGTTTCTCCTGGCGCCTCCGTGCTCAGCGCCCTCATGGCCTTTCCAGCTGACTGTCCTGCTTTGCCGCCCACCTGCAGGTTCCCTAGCGCAGGGGCAGCGCGGGGCATTTTGGACTCCTTTTTTTCTTCCCTCTTCCGCGCCCCGAGGCTCTCTGCCACATGGGGCAGCGGGGCTGTGCGTCAGTGCCCTTGGTTCCCTCTCTTCCCCGCCGCGGCTCCAACGCCTTTCGGACGGGCGCGTTGGCAAGGTAACCCCAGCACGAGGCGGGCGCCCGGCGCGCTTGCCTTTGTGTGACCGGCTCCCGAGCCGCTTCCTTCCCCCCGCTTCCTTCGTCTCCCGCGGGAAGGGAGGAGACAGGACATTGTTGGCTGACCTGTTGTCATGGGCCCTGCCACCTTCCCATGCAGAGGGTTGCCCCTGGGGAGACACTGACCCATGCGTGCCACGGGATGTGTGACGGGGACAGGGTCTGCATCCTGGTGGGATTCGTATTTTATTTTTTTATTTTTTTTATTTTTTTATT
>VZSV01000388.1:180731-191349 GCA_013398735.1 Nothocercus julius
GTCATCTGGAGGCTGAGCACATTTCCGGTTGTTTTCAAGCTCGCTGGGGAGGTGCAGGCGGGCTGTGCCGCCGCAGCGTGCCGGCCCCCCGCGTTCGGCGCCCGCCAAGCGTCCCGGCCGGGCTCCCTGCGCGCTCCGGCACGCGGCGAGCTGGCCGGGGCTCCAGGGTTGTCACCTGGCGTTCCCGTCGGCCTAGCCGCGGGGAAGATCGGGCATCTGTGAGCTTAGCACAGCTTTCACCAGATTACAGCGACCCCGATTAGCGGGGACCTAATTGTTTTAAAGAAGCCGCTTGAGGGTAACCCAATTAAAGTGGCTTGTGCTGCAGCAATATAAACTTGCACCGACCTCCCAGGCAGTGCCAGCACCCTGGGTACCCCATGGCCACGCTTAGCCGGCGCCCTGGGGTGGTTGTTTTCTGAGCAAATCTTTGCACCACCCGGACCAAGGTGGCTGAGGGGAGCGCGGGGGCACCCGTGCTTGGCACGGTTGCAGGGTGCCTGCTCTGCTCGCCTTCTCCCTTGCCTCGCACCTCCCACTTCCTCCCGGGATGAAGGACTTTGTCTTTTTGTTTTTTTTTTTTTTTTTCTGATTCTAAATGGCCCGGCGCCATAAATTGTTTCCGCTCGCTCTGCGGTTTGTTGCCATAGCAATGAATCCTTTCCTCTTTCCATTGCTCCCATCATATGGGGTGCACAAACGGGACACAAAAGATGTGGCCGGACAAAAGGAGGCCCCAAGTCCTGCCCCGAGCCTGGGCTGGCTCCAGTTCGTAGCGCCCTGCCCTGCTGGCATTGCTTGGTTTCACCTCCGTGCTCCTGGCGCCCCCCTGTGTCTGCTCTGAGCCCTTGTTTTCGGGTGTCCCCTCGCTGTCCCCCAGCTCACCAGGTGCCCTTCTGCTCCCTGCGCAGCTACCTGAACGACCTGGAGCGGATAGCACGAGCCGACTACATCCCCACGCAGCAGGACGTGCTGCGAACCAGGGTGAAGACCACCGGCATTGTCGAGACTCACTTCACCTTCAAGGACCTGCATTTCAAGTAAGTCTTCAAGTCAGCCTTTCACAGCTCCTGCTGGACAAAAAAATCCCCCTCCTCTCTCTGCTTCTGTTCCTGTTTATGCATGGGGGCTGGCACAGTAGCCCCGGGCGCCTCTTGAAACCCAGGACCAGTGCTGAGCCCTGGAACGAGGGCGGCATCGGACTCGCTGCTGTGCCTTGTGTGGAGGCCGCAGCATGACGCTCCAGGCCGTGTGAAGCCCCCCATTGCTCTGCAATGTCCCCCGCTTTGGTGGCCTCCCAAGCTAGGTCAGTGCTTGCCGCCCGTTGCAAGACCTGTCCAAGCTGCATGTGATGTTTGCCCAGTAGTCATCAACCCCCTGTGCCCACAAGGGTCGGTCGCCCTCTTCCTCCAAAGCAGGTGCTTACGGCTGTTGACATCGTTGCTGAGACCAGCCTTGCTGACCCTTCACACCATCCTTGGCCCACAAGGCAGGAGATGGAGAGGGGCAAACGCAACTGGGAAATACTCCGGCCCTGGGGTTGACCACAGCAATGGTACAGGATAGCCTGGCCAGGGTGCTCAGTGCTACGGATGCTGATGTCAGGGGTGTGCAACTGCTGAGCACCCTTGGATTTGCTCCCAGGGCTAGTGAATGCAGGCAGGATGGGTTTGGCCACTGAATGGGAGGCCCAAGTGATGAGGAGCTGCCCGCTGATGTTCTTGTCGCTCATGGGAGCTACTCCCAGATGTCCTCAGGGATAGGAAGTGGCTGTGACTGAAGGGTGGAAATCCACCAAAATAGCTGCAGTACTCTCAAAAAAAATGTTCAAGAGCTGCTGTGGTTCAGCCTCGTAGGAGGACTCAGTGCATTGGAAGCTTGGAGAGGAGAGGTGGGATGGAGATAGACTGATGTGGAGTAGGAGCATTTGGCAGGCAGCCCTGGAAAAATGATCTGGAACAGACGGGGGCCACGATGTCACTTCCACAACGAGAATCCGTAGGGTTCAATATGTGAGGCAGGACACCACGGGAACGGGCTGAATTCATGCTTGAGCAGTGTCCAACAGCAGTGCTCCTTTGCCTGGACCGGTGGCGCATGGTTGTCGCAGCCGGTCCCCAGCCAGTCCCCACCGCTTGTCTTGAGTTGCACAGTGGAAACCTACATACCAAGGTCATTTTACACTGAAAACGTGCCGTAAATTATTGCAGCTCAGGCATGGACGGTTTCTAAGGTAAAAGCCCATCCTGCTTCCAGGTGGGAATTATTCACTCAGCAACCAGGCTGTGGGCAGAAACGTTCCCCAGCACCTTCCCCAAGGAGGCCTGGGCAAGTCCACCCTACAGCTTCTCCACGCTGCTCCAGGCCTGGGGCTGCTGAGCTCTGGGCCCTGCGGTGACGCTGCCCTCTGTCCTGCAGGATGTTCGACGTGGGTGGCCAGCGGTCGGAGCGAAAGAAGTGGATCCACTGCTTTGAGGGAGTGACGGCCATTATTTTCTGCGTGGCCCTGAGCGCCTACGACCTGGTGCTGGCCGAAGATGAGGAGATGGTGAGTGGAGAGGGAGGCCATGGCGTTGCTGCAGAGACCACCTTGGGGCTCCTGTGGACCACCATGGCCTGTCCACACCTGGATGATGGTCTGAAGGAGGAGGGGGACACGCTGCTCTCCTCCTTCCCCATGGGCTGATGGCTGGTCCCTACCAGCCTGAAGCACCCGCGGGACCCTCACGGTTGTCAGGTGTTGCAGTTGGAATGGCTGCTCCCTTGCTAGCGCTCATCTTTTTAGGCCACCCTCTCCATCATCCGGGGCTTTGTGGTGCTGGAGACCCTCGCCCCAGGCTGGCAGTGGAGCAACCTGCTTCTCAAGCGAGCTGGCCTGAGGTGGCTCCCGTTAGCCTAAGGGCGCTGGCCACTCTGGCACCGGTGTCCCTCCCACTGGGAGTGCAGGCGGGAGGTCTGGGGCTGATGGCCCACTGGGTCACCTGAGTGGGCCTGTTGGTAGCTCATGCCACATCGCTGCCTTCTCTCCTGCCAGAACCGCATGCATGAGAGCATGAAGCTCTTTGACAGCATCTGCAACAACAAGTGGTTCACAGACACGTCCATCATCCTCTTCCTCAACAAGAAAGACCTCTTTGAGGAGAAAATTGTGCACAGCCCCCTGACCATCTGCTTCCCGGAGTACTCAGGTACTGTGGTGGCCCCTCCGTCTCCAGCCCCAAGCAGCCTAGGAGGGGAGTCACTAGGCCCCAGGAATGCTAGGCCGGGAGCGCAAGTAGCCGTGGGGCCTCCTTGTCCACGAAGTCCTTGGGGTAACAAATCCACCAGCTTCTTCCAGCTCTGGACTCACTGGGTGTCTCCAGAGCAGGAGGAATGCATCCAGCCCAGTTTGGAGGCAGTGTTGGACCATGGCCAGAGCAGCATTGTGTGAGCAGCAAGGGGGCCCCCAGTGGTTTGCAGTGTTCGGAGGTGCTGGGGATGCCTCAAATCAGGCATTGGGGCAGGAGAAGGTTGATTTGGATGGGAGCAGAAAGGGGTGGAGATGCCTGGTCCAGAGCAATGCTAGAGGGCTTTCTCTGAGGTGTATCCTGTGGGAAGGCTGCAGCTGGAGCTGCGTCCACGCTCAGAGCAATGTGTGGATGATAAAACCAGAGGGAGCCCAGAGGAAAGCGATAAAAATGATAAGAGGCTTAGAAAAAAATGGCTTCAAAGGGCAGACGGAAAGAATGAGACCTGCAGGCGGGAGGCCCCAGGGAACAGCTTGAACACCGGGCTGTTGAGTGAACAGGAACCTGGTCCCAAACCAGAGCGTGCAGGAACTGTAGGGTCAACAAGGACTGGGCGATGCAGGGGCCGCCTGTCCCCATATGCCCTGCAACTGCTGTCCGGGCCCCCTGGAGCCAGCCGGGACCCGCTGTCCGCCTGCCCCCATGGCACTTCCTAAGCCGTCTGGAGCCTGCGCGCTGGCATATTGGAGGCCGAGTTCCTGGCTTTGCCGTGTGACAGAGGGTTCACGTGGGCTCCTGGGGGGATTAGAAAGACGGTTCTGAATTAACGAGGGCAATGAGTTTGTTAAATGTCATTAAATTGCCTCTGGGCTGCCCATCCAGAGGTGAAGCAGCTTTAATTCGGTTCTGAAGTTGCTGCCATGCTGAAGCGCAGCCCCTTTGGCTGGTGCTCCTTGCCTGCACCAGCTTTGGATGACTTGGGATTAATTTGGGTAGCCCCTTTGTCCAGTGCTGCTGGTGGTTCAGTCTGTCCTCCTCTGCAGGGGCCAACAAGTATGATGAGGCCGCCAGCTACATCCAGAGCAAGTTCGAGGACCTCAACAAGCGGAAGGACACGAAGGAGATCTACACGCACTTCACCTGCGCCACCGACACCAAGAACGTGCAGTTCGTCTTTGATGCCGTCACCGACGTCATCATCAAAAACAACCTGAAGGACTGCGGGCTCTTCTGAGGGCGAGCGGCGCCAGGCAGCCAGGTGGGAGAAGGGTGCCCATGGATGCCACAGCCTGGCGGTGCCCTCTGGGAGGGAACATCCCTCATGACCAGGGCCCTGTGTGGTGCAGATGACCCTGACACTGACGGGACCTGCTTGGTCTGGGCAGGAGCCACCAGCTTTCCCCATCCCAGCACCACTGGCTGCAGTGCCCAGTCCCAAAACCATGGCCCATCATTGCCCCCCATCCCTGGACCGCATCCCGCTCACTAGCCTCTCTCTCCTAGGGTGACTGGACGTGCCTGTCCCGCCAGGAGAGCCATGGCCAGTGAAGGAAGGACCGCACCATGTAACAACTTCTGCTTCTCTTCTTTCATTTTGTCCCCCCTCTCCTCCCTTCCCAACCCTGTAAAGAGACTTTGGTTACGTTCCGGGTGGCAAATCGCGCTCACTGCCACCTCCCGGCCCAACCTGTGCCGTCCCCTTCCTCCCCCCAGCCACCGGCGACCTCACTGCCTCGAGCCCCACGGCCGTGGGCTGCACCGTCGGGGTCCTCTCTCGCTTCCTCTCTCAGCTCCAGCAGCTTGGGAAAAAATGAGGTTTAATCTTCAGTTTTAACCGGTTGAGATTGCTCCAAACCAACCCTCCTTTTTTTTTCTTTCTTTCTTCTTTTTTTTTTTTTTTTTTTTAACCATTTCCAAGAAATCACTCTCTCACTGTTTACATTCAAACTGTTGCTCTTGCGGGGAGGCGGGGAGCGGAGGGGACGCCAAGGTCCCAGCTTTCCTGGCACTGCAGAGACCAGCAAGGAAACCCTCCCACCCAGTAAACACACCCGAGAAACATTCCTTTGAGAAAAAAAAAAAGAGAAAAAACACACACACGCGCGCGCAAAAAAAAAAGAAAAAAAAGAGCTTGGTTTACATTGCTTTTTAAAGAAACCTTTTTAAGAAACTATTTAAAAGCGTCGAGCGCTAAAGTTGGTCGCCTGGTCTCCGTTCATCCTTCTGCTGCAGTGAGAAAAACCACCACCAAAATCGTGTGCCTTGCAAGGGGCGTCCCCAACGGTGGCCCTCGGCTCCGCTCACACAGGTCTCAAGGGGCTGGAGGTGGAAACACCAAGGACGGGGTTGGAGCAGGGGACACGCGAGTCCCAGGCCTCCCCACAGTGCAGCCTGGCTCCAGGTCACCGTGCCGACGCCTCTCTCTTTCTAAGCCTAGTTTTATTTTGTAGGTCTAACTGTTGTGTTGGTCGAGGAAACCCTGCTGTACAAAGTGGCCCCTATGTTCCCCCTTCCCCAGACTATTCCCCCCGCAATCTGCCGGCTCTGCCCCCCGGCTGGAGCGTGGGGTCTCCTCATGAACCAGTGGCGCGGCCTCGCTTTTACCACGGGATGTTTTACCAAATTGTTCACATGGTTTGAAATAATAAAATGTAGAAAGGAAAAAAAAATTGACAAAAAAGAAAAAAAGACCAAAAAACCAACGTGGGGGTTGGCATATGGCTGTTCCCCTCTGCCAAGGGGGTGGATGGGGGGCTCGTGGGTGCTGAGGGGTGCGGGGGGCACCAGGACTGAAGGTAGGTTCACCTGTGGGTCCCCCAGCACCCATAGGTGGGTTTGTGGGGTTGGAAACAGTGATGGGAGCCATGCGGAAAGGGGCAGAGACCCCTGGTGTGGCGAGGGGTGAGAGTCTGCCCAGGGACCTCCTGGCACTGCCATCCTGTGCCCAGCACTTGCCCTGGGTGGCTCCACCACCCTCAGGCTGGCAGGGAGGCCCAGGGGCACCCAAGGACCCTTGATACCCCATGACACTCAAGGTCCCCTAGGGATAACCTCGCCCAGGAACACCCAAACAGTGCTACGTATGTGACGCCAAGGACCCAGGGGAACCTTGTGGCACCCAGGGTCACCCAGAGGCACTCAGCTCCTAGCACCCAGTCACCCCATGCCCCACAGCATGCAGCACCCAGGGGCGCCTAGGTACCTCCAGCACCCAGGGGCAGGTGGGGGGCAACCACTGGCAGCACCCAATGGCACCCAGTGACAGGGTGTGGGACTGAGCCTAGGAGTGACTCTGGGGCCAGTAGGGCTCCTTGCTGGGGTTCGTGGGCAAGTGGAGGCAACTGGGGGCAAGCAGGGAGCCCAAGGGAGGAGGTGGACCTGGGCCAGGGAGGGGAGCATGGGGGCCGGGGCTCAGAAGAGGCCGCAGTCCTTGAGGTTCTCTTTGATGATGATGTCGGTGACAGCGTCGAAGACGAATTTAACGTTCTCGGTATCGGTGGCGCAGGTCATGTGGGAGTAGATCTCCTTGACGTCCCGCCGCATGTTCAGCTCCAGGAACTGCAGCTTGATGTAGTTGCCCGCATCCTCATAGGTGTTGGGGCCTGGCAGGACAGTGATAAGTGGGGCCCCGTTGCCCCTCACCCCGTCACCTTGTGGCCTCACAGTCCCCTCCCACCAGGCCGTACCCCTATGGAGGCATTGGGTGTTGGGCTGCCATCAAACCTGGCACTGTAACCACTGCCGCGGGCTGCTGAGGCCACCTGGTGCCCAAGGTGACGGGCACTCCCAAAGCTTTCCCCTCCCCTGCCAGCCTGAGCCAGCAAGGCCCTCACCATCGTAGTCAGGGAAGCAGATGCTGAGATGAGCCTTCTTGATCTTCTCCAGGAAGACGTCCTTCTTGTTGAGGAAGAGAACAATGGAGGTTGTGGCGAAGTAGCGGTGGTTGCAGATGCTGTTGAAGAGGTGCAGGCTCTCATGCATGCGGTTCTGGGAAGAGACACAGCTCTGTGAGCCTCACTGTAGCCCTGGTGTCGGGGCAGCGATGGGGGGAGTATGCACCCCCCCGCTTCCCCAGCACAGCCCTGCAACTCCCCCTCACCACTTCGTCGTCCTCCACCAGGACCATGTCGTAGGCGCTGAGGGCCGCGATGAAGATGATGCAGGTGACCCCCTCGAAGCAGTGGATCCACTTCTTCCGCTCAGAGCGCTGGCCACCCACATCGAACATCCTGGACAGGATAGGTGGGCATCAGCATCCCCCATCCCTGCGCTCGGTCCCCAGGGGAGGGGGAAGCGGAACCCACCGAGCCATGCCAGAGCCCTTTTCCTGCCTACACCAAGGCTCAGTGCCTACCTGAAATTGAGGTCTTTGAAGGAAAACTGGGTCTCGATAATACCCGTGGTTTTGACACGGGAGCGCAGCACGTCCTGCTCCGTGGGGACGTAGCCAGGGGTCACCAGACGCTCCAAGTCTGACAGGTAGCTGACCAGGCACACAACACATGTGAGGTATGACCGGTGGTGTCTACATCCCCACCCACAGCACTCGGCAGTGTCTCCAGCCCACCTGGCCTTTCCCCACCTCCCTCCACCCCTGTCCTGCCCCTGATGGCACCTACTAGCCAGCTGAGTCGTTGAGCTGGTACTCCGAGGCGCGATCGAAGCAGGCTTGGATGCCAGCATCCTTCCAGAGCCGCCCGATGATATCCGACATCTCTTTGGGCATGGTGCCCTCCTCGATGGTGTCTGAGAGGTGCAGCAGCTTGCGGGCATCATCCTGCGAGGCAGCAGGTTTCAGTGGGGCTGAGGATGCCGGAGGCGGCAGGAATGCCCTGTCCAGCATCAAGCAACCCTCACCTGGCGGGCTGAGTCGCCGTACTGTATGTTGAGCGTGGACATGGCCCGCACGATAGACAGCATGGACTGCAGTGTGTTGCTGTAGATGATGGCGATGAACTCCAAGCACTCCTCCAGTGAGTAACCGTCCTGGTGGATAATTCTGGCCGGAAAGGAGGGCATGGGGCTGAGCTAGGCACCACAGGGTGGGGGGCACCCATAGGTTGGTGGTGCCTGTGGTTGCTGGATGCTGGAGCTGGGCATTATAGGGCCAGGCTGGACACTGAAGGGCTGAACTAGGCACTGTGGGATGGGGACATCATGGGGCGGGGACACTCATGGCTGTGGGATGACACTGTATTGGGCACCACAGGGTGAAGCACTCCATGGCATTGGGATGAGGCTGAGCCAGGCACCATAGGATAAGGGCTTTTGTGAGTGTAGCATGGGGCAAGCTCATGTAGGGAATGGCCAAGCTGCACCGTTGACAACCCAGGCACTGTGCTAGGGTGGGCATATGCCCATCTGGGAAAGGGTGGCAGGACGGGGTGTCCTGAGGGTGCTTTGTGCCTGTCTGGGGAGCCATGAGGAATCACGGGCTCAGGATAAGGGGCACTTACTTCATCTGCTTGACGATGGTGCTCTTCCCCGACTCCCCTGCTCCTACAGGGACAAAGCATGAGTCATGGTGTTGCCCACTGAACAGCCCTGATTGTGCCCAAGACTAGCTCCCTCAGGTCCCACCGCAGCTGGTACAGCTGGGGCAGAGCTTTGGAGTCTGTGGGATGTGCAAGGCAGATGGTTGGGCTCAATGCCACCACACGGAAGGGTGGAGAGGATCAACCTACAGCTACGGAGGAGGTTGTAGGATGCCAGGCCATGTGCGTGGCTTGGGTTGGTAGTGCGGATTATGGCTTCATCCACGCAGGCATTAGGGTTAGGCTAAGCTGCTGCAGCCCATGGATATAGATAATGGGAAAAGCCAGGGATGAGCTCGGCAGTCGCAGGAAGAGGATGGGGCCATGGTGGCATTGCTGAGCCCAGCCATGTACAACCAGGTCCCCCAGCCCCACTGCAGCACTTGTGGGATATACCCTGGGTCACAACATGAGGGCAGAAATGAGACCTGTGTCTAGGCCATGTCCAAGGCAGCACGAAACACTGTCATCCTGCACCTCCAGGGCAGAGAAACAGCTCTGCAGGGCTGAGAGACACTCCTAATGCTGGTGCCTAAGGAGAACGGACACCAGGGTGGGTCAGCAGGGTGGCTGGGCATGAGCATGGTGGCGTGGACTGGCTGGATACGGGGAATCCAGGGAGCAAGAGGTGCTTGGAGCTGTTGGGTGTGGTGTTACGCTGGCAGAATGGGATGCAGCTAAAACGGCTGGGTCTGGGGGCTCTTGGGAGTGTGCCAGGGTGTTGGGGTGGGATTTAAGAGGGTTGTTTGGGTCCGCAGTGTCCAGGAGTGTGGAGGGCTCTTGAGAAGGGATGATTTGGTTAGGAGTGGGCTATCGGGATGATGCGTTGGGGTGGGCTGGTTGGATTTATGGGTGAGTAGTAGTAGAGAAGGGGATGCTAAGGGGAGCTCTTGAGAAGGGTTGGCTGGGTTCTGGAGAGGGCTTATTGGGTTGGATGTTAAGATGGCATGTTCAGGTGGGTGGTTGATGGTGGACTAGGATTGGGGTGTGGCTGAGATGGGATTGCTGGTCTTGGGTGTGTCTTGCAGTGGGGGGCTTTGGGGCTGGCTGTTGGAGTGGGCTGATTAAGTGGGATGTTGAGGTGGGTTAGCTGAGTTTGGGGGTGCCGGGGACTTAGGGGATGGATGTTGTGCTGTCTCTTGAAAAGGGATGGATGGGTTTGGGGAGGGGGTGTTGGGTGGGCTGTTGGCTTTGAGAGATGTCTGGAAGCAGGTAGGTGTTGGAATCGTGCTGGTTGGCACGAAGGGAGAAGGGAGGAGCTGTTGAGTGGGCTGGTGGATGGGATGTCGGGGGGCCATTTGGGGTTGGAGAACAGGTGGGACGGATGAGTCCAGAGACCCTGGGCAGGCTGGCTTTACCTCCCCCGCTCCCCAGTCATACCCAGCAGCAGCAGCTTGACAGTCCTCGCATCCTTCTCAGCGTCTTCCTTGAGCTTCTTCTCAAGCTCCCGGGAGTGCTTCTCCTCAGCGCTGGCCCCGGCCCCCATCCTCGGCCTGGCAGCCCGGCGGCTCACCCGCTCCTTGGAGGTCAGCACCAGGATGGGCAGCGCGTTCCAGCCCCCAGCCGCCTCCAGTGCTTGGGCTCGCTGCACCCGCCTGTGCTGCCGCTCCGCCACCGGACTGCCCCTGCAGGGGCGGGGGCGGATTGTGCCTGCCCGTGGCAGGTGGGTGCTGCTACCCGCCCAATGTGGGCCAAGGACGGGGCCAAGGTCCTGGTCACTGCTGGGCAGAGGTGCTGCGCTCAGCGCCCACCGCTTAAGTCTGGCCCCAGATAAACCCCTTGAAATCTCCAGGGGGCTGAGCTCAGCACATCCCTGCAGCGCCGCGTCAGCACTTCAGCTTCCATGGGGGGGGAAAC
>VZSV01000388.1:192434-214862 GCA_013398735.1 Nothocercus julius
CCCTGCCTGCATTGCCGCGAGGGGCCACAAGGTAGCGCGTTGACTCTAGCACCTCGCCGTGGCCCCAGTTGCCTGCACATCGCAGTGTATCCCGGTACGTCTCATTGCCACCCGCAGCACCCAGGGCTTCCAGGACATCCCAGTGCCTCCAGGACATCCATGGCTCCCCATCCAGCATCCCCAGTACTTCCCAAGATCAGCCCCTCCTCCTCATCATTCCCCCAGCACCAGCCAGTGTCACTCCCCCAGTGTTCCCAATACTGCCCAGAGGTTCCCCCAACTGCCCCCAGGGCTACCGAGTACCACTAATGCTGCCTCCTCGTACATCCTACTGTCCACAGTAGGGCCCAGTGCCACCTCCTCAGTGCCCCCAGGACCCCAAATGCCTCCAGTACAGCCCCTCATTCCTCATAGTATCCCCAGAGCAGCCCTCTGGTGCCCCCAGTGTGACCCTGCAAGTGCCCCGAGTAATGCCCAGTGTCCTCTGCATGCCTCTCCCCGTGTAACCCCCCCCTGCCCAGGTGACCCTCTCCTGGGGGAGGTGACCCATAGTCTGTCCCCATCCCATGTCTGGCTACGTGGTACCGGGGGTGGTGGTTTCAGCCCTGCCCCTGCCTCCTGACACAGCTCAGGGCAACATGCTGGAGGGGCAGAGTAGAGGGGATTGCATGAGGTTCTGGAGGGCTTGGCGTGGCAAGGAACCACCCCACAAGGGGCCAACAGCATCAAGCCTCCCCCCTCCACGCTGTCCCGATCCGGCACAGAGCACACCCAGGCGCCTGTGTCTGTCCCAAAGCCAGTGTTTATTTCAACACACTCACAGTCGCAGCAGCGGCGTGGCACAGGTCTCGGGCATCCCTACACTCCCTGTGTACAACTATTTACAATGCAGTGTGCCCACGTCCCTGCCTGGGAGCCCCAAGGCAGCAGGCAATGGGGAAGGCACTCACGGAGCCTTTACTCATGGGCACCCTGCCCGACACACCAGGTCTAGCACATTGGGTTGGCCTGGGTACAGCCTCTTTGACTTCCCTACCCAGAGCACAGTCTTGACTAAGCCCTTACTGCTGCCCAGACACCTGGATCCAGCCTCCCTGAGCAGGTCTCTAGGGTACAAGGTCACATTTGGAGACCAGTCTCACTTGGCTTCTGTGCCGCTCCCCAACCACAGGTGCATTTCAGCAGGAAGTCCGAGCTGTGGCCTGCTGGGACACAGCACCTCTCGTGATGCTCATCTGTAGCTCTCCCTCCGTCTCTGAGGCTTGTCTTGCCAGTTTGCAATTTCCCAGCGGAAAACGCTTGGTCTTCAGTGACCATGTGGGGAAACTGAGGCTCAAAGAGACAGCAGACATGACCAGGGCAGGGGGGTAGACCGTCCCCACCTCCTGCTCTCCCCTTGCCCCATGGCTAAGCCAGACTATCCAGGTTAGAAGGGCACCAGAGCCCCCTCACAGGAAGCACTGCCTCTGCCCCAATACCCCTCTGAGCCTGTGACAATGTCCCCGAACCTGGTCTGTGCACCACTAGACACCTATAGCTCTGAATGCAGGGCCACCATGGCCTTCTCTCCAGCGGGTCGGCACGCTGGCCACCCAACCTGGCCCCACGTGCCGGTGTCTAACCATGTCACAAAGGGCTCTTGGGGAGGTTAGAAGGAAATGCTGGCTGGGTCCTTTGCTCTCTCCTGGGGGCAGGAAGGCAATGGTCACGTCGTGCCAGTGAATATGTACACCCTACAAATAAATACCATCTTCCAAGGGAGGTAGGAAGCCTGTATGCTTGTGTGTGTGTGCACAGATATATATATATATATATTTATAGATATTTTTAATATTAAAAGGGGGAAAAATAGACCACTGTGCTATCAAAGTCCCTGCCGATGGTTTCATGTATGCCCGTAGGTCTCTGGCTGGTGATTCCGGCGGTTTCGAGGCTTCTTCTGGTCCTGCTGCTCCTTGGCTTTGAGGCCAGCCAGCGGTTCCTGGGAGCTGGCGGCCACATGTCGCCAGTAACCCTGGCAATACTGGTCGAGGAGTCCCACTTCGGGCTGGGTGAGGAGCTGCAGCAGGTCCTGGTAGCGGGGAGCGGCAACTCCAGGCAGCCCAGTGACTGCGGCACCCCCGGCAGCGGGCGGGAGGCCAGGGGGCACCTCTGCCTGGAAGAGAACGGCGTGGACGGTGCGGCTGCTGAGGACACGCAGCTGCACCTTGGTCACCGTGTGCTTGAAGTTGTTCTCGGTAGCTGTGCAGGAGTAGAGGCCGCTGTCGGAGAGCTGAAGGGAGCGCAGCAGCAAGCCCTGCTCCGTCCGCAGCACCCGGCCCTCGACGCGGAGCTGTCAGGAGAGCAAGTGGAGGCTCAACTGGCTGCCGCAGGGCCCTCAGCCCCCAGCACCCGGGGCAGGACACTGCCCAGCACCCCTTCCTACCTCTTTCCGACGGTCACTGTTGTCCTTCTGCAGCAGCCACTTGATGCTTGCCTGGGGGGAACGTGGCTGGCACTCAAGGAAGGCCGTGCTGCCCTCAACCCCATACTGCACAGCCTCCACCGCATTCTTGTTGGCTGTAGGGGCAGGTGCAGGTGGCCAGGTCAGTACATGTGCGCCCATGCCCCCAACCAGCCCCGCTGAGGGACAGTGGCATGATTCAGAACCCCAGAACCTCATCCCATCTACCCTACGCAAACCCAGCCATGGATACACTGGCTCTTGATTCACCCAGAAACTGTTCTTCCTCCCACAATGTATCTGTCCTTCCAGTAAGTGCGTACAACCAGCAACCAGCTGGCCATCCAGCTGTGCTCATCCTTTTCACATGTATCTCTCCATCCATCCATCCTTCCCTCCCCTCCTCCACAAAGGTATCCATCCATCCATCCATCCATCCATCCATCCATCCATCCATCCATGTTCATCCTTCGCTGATGCATCTATCCATCCCTCCGAATGTGCTCAGACTCCTCCCTAATGTATCCATCTTTCCATCAATCCACTCACCCATTCATGTTCATCCTCCTTTGATCTGTGCACCATCCGTCTGTATCCATCCACCTACCAAGTGTATCCACCCAACTGTGCTCACCCTTCTTCAGGTATCCAACCATCCATACAACTGTGTTCAGCCTTCTCCCCAGTGGAACCACCCATCCATCCATCCATGCTAACCATCCTCCCATGTATCCATCAAAATGTTCTCGTCCTCCTCCGATGCATCTACATGCATCCATTAAGTATATCCAGTGATCCCTCACCCCTGTCAGCCTGTCATCCACGTTCTCCTGTCTCCTGCCCTCAGTATAACCACACCATGCCCCCTTCCCTGGACCCCCACGGCCTGCCCCCTCACCAGCTCCCTCAGGTGCTCCCTCTGCCTTCACCACAGCCCCCACTCACCATTGGAGTTGTAGCCTCGGCACTGGCGCATGGGGTTGCCATGCCGGATGTCCTGTCGCCTGCTCCGCCTGTGAGGAGGCAGCACATGACCTGGGGAACCTCTATGGGGCTTCCCATAGCCCAAGGGTCCCTCCCTGCCACCTGCCCCTGGCCTCCTGTACCTCTTGGAGGATGCTGAGTAGCGGCTGCAGGCCTTGCCGTCCCAGGCGCAGTAGGGGTCCCGGGCCAGGCAGCAGTCGGCACAGGCTTCCCCATAAACATCACACCGGTGCAGGGCCAAGTGGGTCACCCCTACAGCTGAGGACACGTAAAGCTGTTGCTGTTGGGGGACAGAGAGGACAGTGTGAGACACTATTGAGGCACACAGCGTGTTCCCAACCCCATAAGGACCACTTGACCGAGCTGTGGCCTCCTGGCATCTGGGACGACCGGAGCCATCTTATCCTGGGGCTACACAGAGGCAGCATAACCCCAGGATTCACCTGGAGCCACCAAAAACATCTCACCCTGAAGCTTCCCACTAGCTTTCCCCCATCCATGGCTCACTCTCCTCGCACCAAGCTGGTGCCTCGGCAGTACCACAGCTGGGCACCTCTTCCTCAGGGGCCATTTGGTTCTCCCTGCCACTCGGGCACATGCTGCGACTCACCCTCTTGGAAGAGATGGTCATTGTCTTGATGGGCGCTGGCACCTAGAAGAGATGACAGGTGAAGCACACTGAGGGGCTGGTGGGCTAAGGGGCTCATAGGTGTCCCCTCAGCTCCAGGCCAGCACTGGGCAGCACGGGGTAGGCTGGAGCAGTGGGACAAGGCCACGCCATGGGCATTCAGAGCTCTGAGGAAGGTGCAGGAAAGATCAGCCCTTACCTTGAATACCTCAATCTCCTCCAGCATCAGCTCCTCTGTCTCCATGTCATCCCGGGGTAGCACTATAACTTTCTGCACAGTGCCTCGATCTGCATGACACCACAGTGCATGGTCGTTCAGTGACACAGGCTGCGCACCTGCATCCCCCATCCTCCTGGAAAGGTGGACCCTGCTGGTCTGCGGGACAGAAGGGCCCCCGACTCCATCCCCATCCCCATAGGGCTGCAGTAGGCAGCTCTGTCTGGCATGCCCCTCAAATAATTGCCCCCACTAGGGATTGCTGTTGCCCAGGACAGGGGAGATCCAGCAGCCAGGGCATCAGCCTCTCCTGCCTGCTCAGAAGTAAGGAGACCAGCTGGGCATGCAGCAGAAATTCACTGGGGAAGAGCCTGCAGGCCGAGACTTGCTGCAGAATGCAGAACAGCCTCTGTCCCCATGCGAAGTAGGGCTAAAAGCCAGGTTGGATTATGGGGCCCTGGAGTGGAACTAGGGCAGTGGGAAGGCTTAGGGTGGGCAGAGCCCTGCAGAGCCCTGGGATGGGCACAGAGCCCTGGGATGTGCATTGAGGCAGGGGGAGGACCAGACTGTATTGTAGGACCATGACACAGGGGTCTCAGCCCCTTGCCCTGCTCCAGTGGCGTCTGGCAGGAATGGAGGGCACCATGATCTCGCCAGCCCTGGCAGTGCCCCTGCCCTCCCGGGCGGCTCTGGTGCATGCTGCGTTCTCTGCGACGTGCGGCGTGGGTACCTGTGCCCAGGAAAAGCACCTCATAGCGTCCATCTGCTGCATCCACCTGGTCAACTGCGATGGTGGTGAAGCGATAGTTGACGTTGCTGCGCACAACCAACGGCTGGCGGTGGGTTGGGTATACGGCGTGGTACATCAGCGGGTGCGCGCGCATGAAGTTGATCACCTCATCAGGGTAATCCTTGGTCGACTTCATGGATGGTGTGAACGTCCCCCCAGGGCACTGCAACACAGGGCACGTGGGTGAAGCATTATCCACACTCAGGCGTCCCAGGCCAGGGGCTCGCTCTGGCCCCGCCAACAGATTTGCCCAATCTCTCCTTGTCACAACCAGGTTCTGAGCTGCCCTGGGCAGCAGGAGAGCGCTGGCTCTCTGGCATTGCCGGGCACACACAGGCTCTCTTCCCCACATCACCCACTGTTGTGCTAGCTGGAGACCCCCATGCCTGGAGGGTACTTACGGTGCCTGGCCGGGGATACGGCATTTTGCCCGTGTAGGGCATCCACTGGTAGTTGGGGCCCTCCTTGTGTGCAAAGGGCCCGTTGAACACCATGCGGATGTCAGCCATGGAATAGACGCACACAGCAGAGCCTTTGAACACCGATCTGGAAGGAGGGGAGTCAGCACACTCTTAGGGATTTGATATTGCCCTCAGGATGGCACTGGCAGAGCAACCCACCCCACTCATGCCATGCTGCTCCAGCATTTCCAGGCCCCCAGTTGGGCACTGCATGCAGCTGGAGGGTGCTGACTTTGGCCAGCCCCTCCAGACTGCTTCGTGGGGCGGGCAGCTCTGGCCTCCCTGGGCATCCGTGTGCAGGGCCCACATGCTGGCCTTGGCACCCCATGTGTCCACACAGTATGGCTGCCATAGGAGTGACGGCACTCACCCTGAGGCGGAGAA
The DNA here is from genome assembly GCA_013398735.1 of Nothocercus julius. Lineage (NCBI taxonomy): Eukaryota > Metazoa > Chordata > Aves > Tinamiformes > Tinamidae > Nothocercus > Nothocercus julius. The sequence continues at coordinate 198,342 of VZSV01000388.1, forward strand.
CACAGCATAGATGACAGGATTCTTGGTGTCCTGTGTCTGCTGGATGAAGACATCCTCTTGGGACAGAAGGAAGAGCATGTCACCAGCAGGAAGATGGGTAGAGACCACCTGGCCATGGGCACCAGGGCAGCAAGAGGGGGCTACTAGGGTAAAAGTCGCTTCTGGCTGCTCTGACCTCTCTTGATGAGAGGGCATGGTTAGTAAGAGCTGGGGGCAGTAATAGACTCCTGGCCTTCTCCAGAACACAGGGTGCCAGGGAGGTGGTGAGTGGAGTGGGGAATAGGTGCAGAAGGACACTAGTATGTGGAGCAATCAAAGTGGTCTTGATCCCTCTCCATCCCTATGGATCCCTGCCCATACTCACGGAGCTCGTCAAAGTGCGTTTCTATCCCATCGGGTCCTGGCACAGAGCAGACAAGTCGGGCCTTTAGGAATGTGCTCCACTTGTTCACCAGGCAGCAGTGGCCCCCATCATCATTCTGTGGCAGATGGACCCCCAAGATGAATCCCAGGTATGTCACAACCCGGTACCCCTGCCCACACAAGCCCTTGCATGGCCACAGGCTGGCGCACATACCAGGCAGATGCGCCCAATGCGGGAGTAGACACCTGGGCTCTGTGGGGCATCAGCTGATTTTTCCCGGAAGAAGAAGTAGAGTTTGTCATCATTCCTCTCGCTGCTGTCAGGGATGAGCTGGGCGTGGACAAATGCCGGGTCTGGAACGGCATGGCATAGTCAGCCCAGCAGCACCTGCACCACAGCACGTGATGCCAGCACCCCATGAGCCCATCATAGCAGGATGCTGAGCCCTCAAAAAGAACCCAGCCCATTGAGGTGGTCACAGGGGTGAGCAACTCTCAGCCATGTCTGAGGAACCAGAGGCTCCAGGGTTGCCCCTGAGATGGGTCTCTCCATTGGCATCAATGCTCCATCTGTAGGGGACCAGAGCATCCTTAGCCCTGGAGTCTGCAAGTGTTCAGGACTCCAGCAGCTCCAAAAGCAGGGCTATGGGAACCAGTCTCCCCCCTCAGGGAGGCTCCACGCAGCTCAACAGGAAGCATTTCCCTGCCATCCATCAGCTCATCCCCAGCCCATGTTGACAGCTCCCCCTCTTCAGGTTACTGCCCCGACAGCTCCCAGGCCCAGCAGGATCATCCGATCTGCTCTGCTCTGTTTACTCAGCTGCCTCAGCCTCCTCGTGGCTGGACGAGCTACAAGGGGGGGCAGGATGAGTGCTCAGGGTCACTGATTGCAGGCGACACGGTTGACATCTCGCCCTAGCATAAATCCAGGCACGAGCCCTGACAAAGCCAGCACTATTGCCCACCAGCTGACTATTTCCACTGTCTAGCAGCGGCACCATCGGTCTGTCACTGCACTCTACACAGCCATCCCTCCATCTGTCTGTCCTAGGAGATTCCCACTATCCGTCCATCCATCCATCCATCCTCAAAGAGACCTCTTAATTCCCTCTTCCAATACAGATTCCTCCATCAATCCATCATGCATCCATTTATCCATCTGTCCATCCATCCCGCAACACTTCTCCACTTGCCTGTGCTGCCTACTGTCCCTCTAGCCTATGAGACAGACGCAACGTGGTGGGGCTGCTGCGAAATGGTAAGCTGAACCAAGGACATCCCCAACTCACCGTTGAGCCAGCGCGAATTGTACTGGTCCGTCCTCATGGCTGTCTGCTTTCCCATGGTACGGAAGATGGCTGCATCAGTGCCCATAAAGTCAATGTAGACACCAGCATAGAGCTCTTCATCTGCAGAGAAGAACAGAGATTAGCTCGCCCCACAGGGCCCCCAAGCCATCCTGCCCATGGACCCTCATCTCCTTTCTCAGTGGTCCTCCTCCCACTGGCTCCGGGCTCTGTCCAGCTCTGGTCCTGTCTGTTATTCCCTAGGTACCTTGTTGCCCAAGAGATACTGCACATGGCCACGCTGAAGAGCATGGGATGATGTTACCTGCCTGTAAGGATAGTCCCTGTCTGCGGGATCAGGTTTTGCCAGATGTCCAGGGACATCTTGACCAGCTGCAGCTGCAGCAGGCAGGGGTGAAGGGACAGGAGCTCAACTCCTTGTGGATATTCTGGCACTGCACAGTGCAACAAGTGGAGCAGCTGTCCTGTCTGCCCTCTGTGTCCCCCCCGGGCGACAGTGGCCTTGCAAAGATACCGGACTCACTTATTAATGCAGAGACGGTGTCTACTTTGGGGTCATAGGAGCATTTCCCCTTGCCTGACTCCAGCTTGTCCGGCTCCAGGTAGAAGATGTAATCCTGAAGAAGGAAGCAAAACAAAGTGTATCACATATTTCCCCTCCATCTCCAGGGCATCTTCCAATGCAGAGGCCAGCTGCGCCTGCTGGAAATGCAGCTTCTTCTGGAGGTGGAGCAGAGCAGCTACAAAACACTGGCTGCTGCCAGAAGGACGGAGGACAGGTAGTGCTCAGCACGGATGTGGACAGACCACCTCAGAGGTCTGTACGACTCTCTGGAGGGCTGAGGCCTCAGTGAGCTGCTTCTCTGACATTGCCAGGTGCTGGGTCCATCGCCTGCACAGCATTGAGCCATGGCTGCTTGAGACCTGCCAGAGCCACTGGGCGGAAAATGGAGCATCTTCTTCTTGGCAAACGGAGTCACCATCCAGCACCGATCCTTTCCAGCCTCCTCGGTTTGAGGGCAAACGGGCCTGGCTGTGCTGTATGTTGCAGGAGCCACTGACAGCAGCTGCTTTGACTGACAATATTCAGCCACAGGCAGGTCTTTGCTGCCAGACCCAGCATGTCGCAACAAGGAGCAGTTTGTCACCAATGAGTGGTCCACTGCGATGCCATCGCCACAAGTTGCTGAGCCCGGTCCTGGTGGGATTTGTTGCCCTGCTCTGTTAGGAGCCGCTCTCCTGGCTGTTGTCTCTGCCTGCTCTGAGCAAAGCGACACGTGGCAAACCCAGCACCACTGCATAGCCCCATGGCAGGCTCTGCCTCCAGAGACACACACAAAATCAGCCATCACAACAGTTTGGGGCACACAGGGCTCCCAAGAAGCAGCCCCCAGACAGCCTGTCCACACACAGCACTTGCTGGCATCCCACGTGGCAGGCCAGGCCACACAACAGCCCTCAGGACGCCTGGGCCCTCACCACAGCCAACACAAGCCAGGCCAGCAGAGCTGCCCAGTCGTCCCACATCCTGGATTTGAAACAGAAGCCAAAGACATTGAGACAACTGCTTTCCCGAGACGGGTCCCAAGGACGAACAGGGTCTTTGCAGGATATACAGGGTCCAGGAAGACAGGACTGGCCAGAGAGCTGATGGAAGTGTGGAGCACTGTTCTTCCTTCCACATGTCTTCCTTCGGAGGATTTGCTCAAGAAAGCTCTTCCTGGCTCTGTGGCCCAAGTCCAGGGGAGCAGCCAGGTCACACTAGCCCAGCCTGGTAGCCCAGAGCCCAGGGATTAGCCTGGACTGGGCACAGGCTTTGTGCCTGTGCCCCATGGCACAGCCATCTCCATCGCCACAGATTCCTCTGCCAGGAGGTGCACTGGTCCCCCACCAGCTCACATTTTACTGAGATAACTTTGTTCTCAAACGCACCCCTGGCCTCAGTAGCAACCCTTGACCTATCCAGCCAAGCTGGACGAGCTAGACGAAAGACAACCTGCAAGCCCATCCCAGGGCCAGAGCTGCCTGGCAGACAGAAAGCCTTGGTGGACACTGGGACAACCTCTTGGCTCTCAATGCTCAAAATACATTGATCTTCCTGGAAAGCAGGTGCCGACGACCCCTGTAAAGCTTACTCGGGCCCAATGAGCTGTGTTTGTGCAGAAGCAGGAGGTTATGTAAGAAGGAAAGGCAGTGGGTGCCAGGCGGTAGCTGAAGGAAATCAAACCAAAGCCCAGGCTTTAGTGAACACCAGATTTCCCTAAAATGAGAGGCTGGAAGTCCTCTCGTTCACCTCTCAGAGGCTAGAGATGCCCTGGGGGCACAGGCGAGAGGGTGATATTCACTCCGGTTGCAAGCAGAGCCAGTCCAAGGTGAGGCCCTGTCACCATGGAATAGAGGGCAAAAGGAGACCAAACACCAGAAAGCTGAGTTACCGAGGTCTTAGCCCAGTTCTCAGCCCAGCTCCACGGCAGGCCATGACTAGAGACTGTCTGAAGGATAAACCGTCCTGCATGTTGCCCTTGGCTGATGGGCACTGCAGCCCTGTTCCTGAGACAAGCCCATCAAGGAGAGGAACAGGGAGGACTTTTGGAGCTCCTGGGGGATTGCCTTTGGCAAATAGATTTCCCCAGTTGGCCACGGGAGAGCAATGGTCTCAGGGCAATGTGGCCAGCCCCTAGAAGCAGCAGGAGCCAAGAGAGCCCCCAGCCATCGAGATGCTCAAGGTTGATAGCATCAAACTCTCCCCATCTGCCAACTTCCCTCCAAAGGAGAATGGGACATGTGTTTTTGAGTTGCAGGAGAGGTACAGGGGACATACAGGCTTGGCAGGTGATACATGGGACAGCACGGACCCCATGCCCATGCACTGATCCATATTAGTCCAGAGACGAGAGATTCAAGGGGGAGACACTGTCAGGACATGCTGGATGCTGGGAACTCCCCGCGAGAAGCTGGTGAGACTGTTGCTTCCCTGATCCCTCTTGCTTGCTCTAATGAAATCACTTTTGCTTGGGCAAGGTGAAGCAGGTAGCTACATGCCCCCCTGGGCACCAACAAGGCCCTACCAAAACATCTTCTGTGCATGGGTTTTGTGTTTTCCCCCACAGGCAGTGCCATCCTCTATGGCTCTGACGATATTTAGCCCTGCTTTGATGGCACACAGAGGGCCTGGGCACAATAAAAGGAACCTGAGGAGGGACTGTTGTCCCTGACAGTGTCCCCCATGGGGATCCCTGCCAGGCCTGGGAGAAGGAAGGAGTTAGTCAGAGGAGAGAGGAGATGCCAGGCCTGCTGCTGTCGCGAGCTTTGTAGAGAGGGGAAAGAAGACTTTGCTGGGCACCCCTGGCCCTGGGGTGCTGGAGGGTCAGGAACATGCTGGTGAGAGGGAGAAGGAACCCTAAGCTCAGGTGTGCCCACCACAGAGGTGGGCATGGCTCTGGCGGGCTCTGAGACCGGTTCCCACCTTGCTTTCCGCTGGTCTCGGGCTGAGGGGGCCATCGGCTGATCTGCTTTCCCGGCCTCCCGGCTGGACGGGCTGGCTCAGCGGAAATCCCTGGGGAGAAGGAGCAGGGCAGAGAGTTAGCGCTGCAGGTGGGGGAGCTGGCCACCCCAGGACGGGGGTGTGTGGGAAGGCACGGAGACCAGGGTCCAAGGGAGCATTCTGAGCAATAAAGAGCCATTTTCCCCATTCAGATCCCTCCCAGAAAGCTCCCCTCTGGGCAGTGTTGGCCAAGGGGGCACAGGTGTCCACATGTCAGGGCAGGGACAGGAGTGGTCATGGAGGCCAAGGCCAGCATGTTGTGCAGCATGAGAGACTGGTGAAGCTGGCTGTGTCCTTGCCCATCCAGCTGACCAGGGAGGGCTTATGCCCCAGGACACAGCAGTGGGACCAGTGGCTCCACTGGAAACTCTCCGTCATGGAAGAGTGAAGTCCTGACTCCGTACTTGGCAGAGACGTCGAGACGAGGAACGCTATCAGAGCTATAGGAGTGATACAGTGAGACGAGGAAAGCTATTGGTACGGTGGAACCCGAAGGCTTGGGATCCTCTCTCCCCATTGCATCACGCTCTCTGGGACCAAGACCGGACCACTCACTTTGCATGCCATTAGAAGGGAGACCCGACAGTGTTTTTTCCTCTGGGGAAGCACGCTGCTATTCAATGCAATGGGGGTGCCCAGAACCCCATTGATCCTCCTCAAATGCTGCAGGATCCATGACGTGCCCAAAAGCCGAGTGTAGTAGTGGCGCTGACTAGTACCGATCTCCCTCTATACCAGTGCCTGAGCTGGGCAAGCTTCTTCCTCCACGTATGGCACTTGCCTCAGGCTCAGAGCACGGCTCGTTACCAGGTGATGTCCCACTAAGGCATAACCCAGGATGCACAACACTAGTGCTGACAAGACGGACACTGCAGGCCATGAATTCATCAGGTGGGAGTCCCCAACCATCCTTACCACACACTACAGTGGTCACTCGACGCACCCTTTGCCCCAGTGCCAGCACTTGGAGAGACCAGCTCCCTCCTGGGACCTGCCTAGCACCACGAGGCCACCCGATGCCATACAGCTTCTCTCAGCTTATGCCACGGTTGTCAGTATGAGGATCTGGCTAGCGTCATCACCTCTCACCAGCATCTGGGGACACGGCAGGGCAGGGCATGGACACGGCGCAGCCTCACACACTCAAGCGCCAGCACAGCCCATGGCAGTAGCGTCCCCTCCCGAAGCCAGGCTCAACACCAGAGCGTGCCCACCGCATCCTCGTGGCCTATCCGTGCTGTTTCTCCCCGAGAAATGCCAGCGCTGGTGCAACGCCAGGCGCCTTCCGTCCCCTTGGAGAGGCCACTCCGTTCCAAGGATGTTCACGCTCCACCAGCTGGTGGAAAGCCGGGCACAGGCTCCATTCGAGAGATATCAGCAGATGCTTTTCAAGAGGTGCCCGTGGGCTGAGAGGCTCGAAGCTGGTGCTGGGGTCTGGCTGAGGCAGCCCAGGTCAGGTGTGAAGAGCAATCCTCAGGCCTTGCTCTGCAGAGACGGCTCAGCCATGCTCCATGGCATGGCAACGTTAGCCACAGAGATCTTGGTGCACCCAAGCTGAGACTGGCATGTCTCTGCCTGCCCCCATCCCTTTCCCCCTTGAAACCCTCCCAAAACTAGCACAGACCCAGCCATGCCTGATGCCCAGCCATATCCAGCTGTGGTGCCAAGACGGCAAGGAAAGCACAGCCAGGCCCAGGCACCAGCTCAGCACCCTCACCTGCGCTTTACGCCCACGGTTGACAAAGGCACAGATGGGATTGTAGGCGCCAGTGCCACACACGTAGAGGTGAGTCCGGTTCCAGGGCTGGATCAGGCGGATGAAGTTGCCGCACTCCCCCTGGGAAGCAGAAGGAGAGGCTGGCAACCACAGCATGGGCATGAGAGCTCACACACCCAGTGGGGAGCACAGACCCTTCCCCTGCACTGGGCAGGCACCACAGGGTGCAGTTGCCTAGGCATGGAAACATCGGCCCCAGGAGAAAGAACTGGAGAGCATGAGGAGACATGTCATGGAGCTGGGAAGCTGGGAGGCCGCTGGATGGGTCTTGGATAGCCACAGGTCATGCTCTGGCACACGGCATGGAATGGCAAGAATCATGGATTGGCATGGGACACAGGTCTTGGGTGGGCACATGGCTGGCATGGCTGGGGTAGTTCTGGTAGGTGCGAGGAAGCAATGTGGGGAACATTTGCCTCCAGCTTCCTCCTAGCACTTTCCAAAGAAGGGGCTGACAGGATACGGTGTGACATCTGGGAGTGCCAGTCTGTCCTGGCATGGCTGCAGATGTTGCCTGGACAGGCTGATCTCCAGTGGCCTTCTGAGGATGGGATTTCAAGGAGATGACATGAATTGTAGTCCTGTAGTGGTGACAACCTACTTGAGGCTCCCTAAAGTGGTGGCCATCAAAACCCCTGTGGCTCAGGGCTCTAGGGAACAGGTAGAGCACGGGCACATCCATCAGTGCCCAGCACACTCACATTGCTGTTCTTGCCCGACAGGATGCACTCTTCAATTCGCTGCTGGGAAGCAGGCCAATGGATCTGCAGGAATATAAGCAAAGAGGAGAGCTAAACTCATGCCTGGCTCAGCCCTCACCTGGAGCTCTTTCCCAATCCCTCTGCCATCACAGGGCAGAGATGGATCCTCCTCTGTGTGAAAACACCCTCCAAAATGCCCGCCCAGCTCCTCATCCCGTCAACCCACAGCCCCGCGACTGGGGCGCTTGGTTCTGGCCTGTGCCACCCGCTCCTCTGGCGGCCACCCCAGGTCCAGCCGTCTGCTACGCACTTACGATGAGAGGCTCGCGGTTGATGTCATGCAAGTCCAGCGAGAGGACGTAGTCCTTGCTGCCCACGTACATGCGATCGTGGTCCTCGTCCTTGAGCAGGATGCGGTAGTCACTGGAGTTGAGCAGGAAGTTGAAGAAGTGCGCGGTGCCTGTGGCCTTCAGTTCTGCAGGGCAAAGGGGCCCACATCAGTGTGCCAACTTCGGGTGCCCACCATCCTTCCCCTGGGCCACATCTGCCTCAGCATTTGGGCACCTGTCTCCAGTCCTGCACAGCACCAAGCCCTCTCCATTCCCAGCTAGGGGATCCCATGGAGTTCTAGGATCCATGGAGAAAGGTCCTACCATGATGTAGCTACCTCTGGAGTGGGGCACATGCCATAGGGTGGGATGCTGGATAAGCACAGGAGATGCTCATTTCCAACGGGGACAGCCAAGGGTAGCTTGGAAACAGGCAGAAGAACCTGGGCTCACCATCAGCACCCAATGTCCCTACGAGCAGAGCCCTCCTCTGCAACACAGCCCATAGAGTGACCTTGCTGTTGTGGGTGGTGGCTCCTGAAAGTCCTGCTGTCTCCCTTCTGCTGACCCTGTTCCCTCAGATGTATCCCTGTACTCCAGCCTGGCAACCAGCCCCTCGCGCTGGGGAGCTGAGACCCAAATTATCTACCTCCCAGGGAGGGGAGAGAGAACTTACCCCCCCCAACCCTGCCTGCCCCATTCTCCCTCCTTGGAAAGTTATTTTTAGCCTGAGTGTGGGAGAAATGAGTGAAAGAGGATAATGAGGGTCATGAATATTCACGCGTGCAATGAGGCAGCCAGATGGAAGGCAGAAGTGCTGCAGATGATGTGGGCCAGTGCCAGGGACCAGGCAGCGGGGCCAGGGCGCAAGTAAGAGAGAGGAGAGGAGTTAATCTCTGCCCTGTGCCCACGTGCTTTCCGTCTTCTCCCCATGCTGCCCTCTTTGTGTCGCTGCGTCCTTCCATCCATCCCCAGTGCCATCCCCCAGTGCCTGCAGCAGCACGACAAGGTTGTGTCATCCGTCCCAGCTGCCACCACAGTGAGAGGGCATCCCGAGACCATCTACAAGATGCCACCCCAATGGGATGCCACCACCATTAGGTATCACCTCAACTGGGCACCACCCTGACTGGATGCCACCTCCAGCAGATGCCATTCCACCACCCCTCCTTGTCTAGGGAGAGTCTGCCTCTCCACGCAAGGGCCTGTTCTTTGCATCCTCCCCAAAGATGGATGTTGTGGGCAGCTCTACTGGATTGGGGCTGGAATGAGTCCCCATGGATCCCATCTCTAGGCTGCAAGAGTAGGGCACAGTCCCCTGAGATGCCTGTGGGACAAGGGAAATGAGGTCTCCACCAAGAAGGAGCAAGCTGGTTTCCAGGCATGGCTGGGCACGGATCCAGCATCCAGCTGCTGTTCCCTGCTGGGATGCCATAAGCCTGAGATCTGTCTGACCTTGTGCTTCCAAATCCCATGAGGACCTCCTAGAGGTGCCACCAGGGTGTCCTAGCTACCCTGTGCGCAGAGACCCTGATGTGCTGCTTCCTCCCAGCTCATCGTGGGACACGAAAGGGTCATCTTGCACAGCAAGGGCTCCTACCAGGAGGTCTAGCAGAGTGGCAAGCAGCCTCCTGCCCAGCCACGGGCCCAGGGGCCCCTGGGGAGCTTGTGCTAAGAGCTGGGGTGCACGGGTGATGACAGAGCAGTGGCCTGGGGAAAGGGGTGGCAGCTGGGACACGCACACGGTGCCAGACTCCCCCGCAGGAGGGCTGCCACCCCCCACCTGCCCGCTTGACCCACGGGGGAACCGAGGCAGCACAAGGAGCCAGTGCAGCTGCCGGCCCTTGGTGGGTCAGGGAGCCCAGAGCCGGCACATCCAGGGCATGATTCATCCCCGGGCCCCCACGGCAGGTTTCCTCCGTGGCCCCACAGGGCACACTGGGCTCTGGGAAACGGCGTCACGGGATGTGACATCAATCTCTCCCCTCCGCCTCCCTACGCTGACCTTGAGGAGCCGCCAGCACGGCCACTGCCAGCAGGGCTTTCTCAAGGGCAGATGTGGCACTAATTTGCAAAAAAAATGACGCCTTACCCCCACCTCCAGGAAGCGGGACGGGCTGGCGAGGATGGCTGACAAAGCACAGCCTGCAGGCTCTGCTTGGGGCTGGGGTGGACAGGGCATGCGTGCGTGGCGTGAGCGTGTGGGTGCCTCCGGCCGCTCACGTCTCCGGTGTCTGGTTTTAATAAAACCACACGCGAGTGCGTCTGCTGGGGACGGCAATACGGACGTATCCGATGGATGAGCGAGGATGGACTGTGTGGGCCCAGGGGAGAACCCAGTCTGTCCCGTACCTTCATAGTACGTGGCTGGGGAGATGCGAGGCATGGACGCCCTGACCTGTGGCGCAGGCAGGCGGTGGAGCCTGGGGGGGTGCGGGGCCGCCCACGTGTCCCTGCACCCGCCCCAGCTCCCTCCTCCTCGCTCGTCTCCCATCTGGGCTCCAGATGCTCCCCATGGCCAGCCACGGCTCTCCCACCACCCACGAGGCGCTGGGACTGGCCCCCTGCCTGTCCCATGTGGCACCGGGACTGGGCCCCCAGCTGCCCTGCTGGGGGACAGGACCAGCACCCTTTCCACGCCGCTGCAAACTAGGACTAGCCCCATAGGGCACTGGCCCCAGCCCCTGCCTGCCCCATTGGCCCTACTGCCCTGCCTGCCCAGACGGTGCGGATGCAGGGGCGCATTCCCTGCGGTGCGTGTGTGTGCACGCAGGGCCTTGGGCCAGGCAGGGCCGGGCAGAGACACGGGGCAGGCAGCAGCAGGCAGGACATGGGATAGGCTGGGGCCAGGCAGAGACACGGGGCAGGCAGCAGCAGGAAGGTCGCGGGACAGGCCGGGGCAGGCAACGGCAGGTAGCAGCACGAAAGGACATGAGGCATGTAGCAGCAGGTAGTGGTATGGGGCAGGCAGGGACAGGCAGTGTGCGGCAGGGACACAGGACACGCAGCAACAGGCAGCAGCACGGTCCTGAACCCCAGCGGGGTAGCTGCGTGGTGGGGAGCAGGAAGCCTGGGGCAGCAAGCAAAATCCTGCAGCTCCCTTTTCCTGGCCTGCTGTCCTCCTGCCCGCAGGAGACATGGATATTGTCCCCACAGGACACGGGGGTGACACCGTGGTATGCAGGATCAGGCCTCAGCAGTTGCATGCCCCGCCAGCAAAGCCGAGCACCGGGACCACATCCCCACGGCATCAAGGAAAGGACAGGAATTGGCTCCCTGCCACCGGCTGCAAATTATGGGGTGGGGGGGGGGGAATAAATAAAATGCAGGAACTCTTCTCTCTCTATCACCAAGAGCCACTCCATGATGATTTTACCTGGGCGCCCTGTGGGGCTTCGAGCTGCAGGAGGCAGATGAGACCCCCCTCCCAGGGAATCTTGCAGTGCCTGGGCTGGAGAGGCAACCTGGGGGAGGCCAGGAAGGCCCCGGCCCGCCGCGCTTGCACCACCCTCCTGCCGCTGCTTCCCGCACGGCAGGGGCTGCGGAGGGGCAGAGGCCGGGCCGGTGGGGGGCCCGGTGACGCAACGCAGAGCACGGGCAGGCACCAAGCGCTGAGAGCAGGACAGGAGAGGTCACCTCCCAGACCTGCCCCGTGCTGCCGCCACGCAGCGCTCCGGCAAACGGAGAGCACTAACGAGCCGGCAGAGGCCGGGGAAGCAGAGGACGTGTTTAACCAGGGCACGGCGCTTCACCTCCGCCCAGGCTGCCCAGGGGACAGCACAGCCACCCTCCCCAGCGGACGCATCCCTATCCCTGTCCTCCCCTCCCACCCGGGAGGTGTTGCGAGGCTGGCCTGGCCGCTGCCCACTCCAGTAGCTCCCCAACCCTGCAACTCCTCTCTTTCGTGCATCACAGGGTGCAAAGGAGGCTCCACTTCTGATGGTGGTCCAAAACATCCTCGATGGGGGCCGTCCATCAAGCCCTAGGCCTCGGCCGGGATTGTCCTAGCGCCTGGGAACCGCTGCCAAGCGTCCCTGCCCTTGGAGCGGCCCCCCGCGCAGGGCTTTTCACCAGGGAGCTCAGCAGGGCAAGGGGGCGGCACAGAGGGCGCCCGCGGTCCTTGTGGACCCCTCTACGCGCCAGCGATCAGAGAGCACCGCGCCCCCCACTGCCCCCAGCAGGCTGCAGGCACCTGCTAAGCTGGGGCAGCCGCGGCAGAGGCGCTGATGGACGGGCGCCACTCCCCCTGGCCCGCGCCCACTGCCCCGTGACGCCCAGGCCCTCCCCAAGCCGCTTTCCCTCTAAAGGTGATGGACGGGCGGCTGAGCCCACGCTCTGACCTCTGACCCGCCCCCCTGCCTCAAACCGGCATCCCCAGCGCAGGGAGAGGGGCCCTGTCTGCTTAATCCCAGAGGCCACGGGGCCCTGGGATGGCGGCACGGAGCTGGGCGGCGTAGGAGGCTCTGGCACCAAATCAAAGGCCAGGGCAGGGGTGGGAAAAGAGTCATAGGGGCTCCCAAACCCGCCGGGGCTCAGAGCTGATCATGCCAAGGGGAAATCAGAGCACCTCTCTCAGCGCCCGGGGACATGCGTGAGAGGCCGAGCAAAGGCACCTCCCAGGACGCGGGCACCGATATGGCACCCCCAGCCCGCCCTCTCCGCCGAAGGCCGGCACTGCTTGCTTGCTCAAAGAGCCTTGTTCCCACCAGGGACGCGGGACCAAGCAGCCACGTACGCCCCCCCAGGCCAGCGAAAACCCCTCATTAGCGGATCCGTCTGCCCAACACATTCCCGAAGGCGTCCCAAAGGCTCCCAAAGGCCGACTGGCAGAGACCAACAAAACCCCCATCCCATCCCCTGGCTGGAGAAGAGCCTAATCCTCTTTTAATTGCCTGCCCTAGAGGGCGGAGGCCTCCGGCCCCTGCACGCTGGGAGCTGCCTGGCACGGCAGCTCGGGCCAAGGGTTGGGATGAGCACCCCATCCCAATGCTTTGGCCCCGCGCGGGGTGGCCGCTGCAGAGCGGGACGCTGCACAGACGAGGGAGGCGGGGGAAAGGAAGCCACCTGCTCCCAGCCGGGCTGGACGCAAACACCTGATGAACCCCCCTTTTCCATCATAATTTCATGGTCCTGAGCACAGGATTTAATTATCCTCCACCCTCGAGCAGCTACAAACAACGTCGGCAGCCAGGAAACCCACCAGACCTTTCGACGGCAGCAAAATGCAACCCGCTTCTCTCCGCACCTCCCGCCCCGGCTTGGCTTCAGCTCACTGCTCCGCATCGGCTGCAAACAGCACCGCCCGATTATCCGCTCCATAAAGCCAAATTCCCCTCTTATTTGTTCTGAATTCACAGCTCTTCATTTCACCGAGCAGCTTCCCGGGCCATGGTGCAGAAGCAGCTGCCCACGCCTCTGCGCTCACCGTCTTGGCATGGCCGGCTGACCCGCAGCGCAGCCTCGGAGCAGTTGGGATCAGCCACAGGAGCCGGGAGCTCCACGCCACGTGATGCCACTGCTTGTGCCCAGGGTGGTCCCCAAAGCAGAGGTGACTGGAGCAGCTGCCCTTCCTTAATGAGTCTCCAAACTGGCTCCTCTCCAGAGGACGTGATGTTGGGTCCCTCCAAAAACCTGGGGGCATCCCAGAGACCCGTTCATCCCCCTCATGTCCTGTCCCCGCAATCGCCTCCTCTGTGAGAGCCACTGCAGCGGGTGCCAAGGGTTAATCCCCTTTGGGCCGGGGCAGTCACCACCCCAGGTGCACCATTAGCCTACCCGCTCTGGCGCCCGCAAAACCAATTACATGCGCCCTCACCTAATTAGTTTCTAATTAGAAGCTTGTCGCGTGTTCACCATAATTAACATGCAAATTACGCGCCGTGTTGATATTCAATAACTGCTCTCCCTCTTCCTGGCAGCCACGATGCCACTGCCTTGCGGGAGCCCTTGGCTTCATTTTCTGCTGGGCGAATGACTTTAGCTGAGATGCCAGCGGAGCGGCCCTGACCAGTGGCCCCAAAAAGGCTCCCAAAAGGAGGAGCAGACCAGGCTGCTGCTGCAACCTGGGGGATCCCAAGGGATGGCTAACTCCAAGAAAGACTCCAGTATCTTTTTCCTCCACAAGGAAGCCAGTCACCCAGAGCAGAGAGGAGCTGGGTGGCCAAACGGACTCCGGGGCAAACGTTGAGGATCTCCCTCCTAGAAGATAACGTTTTTGCATGGGTGGGGGGACTGGCTGCTTGGGGAAGCATCAGCGGCCCTGCAATTGCCTCCAGGATTACAAGGCTCTGGCTGAGGCTGGAGAGGGGAGATTTGCCAGGCATAGCCCGGGGAAAAGCCTGGGGAAGGGAGCACAGACAGACAACCCCAGCTGCTCCAAGCCGCTGCCAGGCAAAGGCAGCCTGGCTGCAACTCAGAGCCCGAGCGTGGCCCCGGACCACACAAAGCGGAACTGGGGCTAAAGCCTTTGGGCTGTGCCTGGGAAGGAGACCTCCATGAGCCTAGGAGAGGGGAAACCTGGCCCTGAGCCGGCCAGAAAAGGCACAACGGAGAGAGCAGGGCTCCCCCAGTGCGAGCGGGGCAAGACGCGGCGCTGGGCCTGCACGCTGGGATTTAGGGACACTAACCAATTTGCGGGCGGCAGCTGATGGGCCAGCTTGCCATGGCCGCATTCCCACCGCTGCCCATGCTAGCGTGGTGCTCTTCCCACGGCCTGAGCATGCCCGAGGAGCAACCGGATTGTTCACTGAGCACTGGTGAGTGTAGAAGACAGAGCCAGCCAGAGAAGCTGAGCGGGAATGGATGGCAATGGATTTGTCTCTGCTCCCGTTGAAACCATTTGTTGTCACAGGGCCGATCAAAGTGCCAGGCGCGTTGCGGTAGGAAAGCGAGGATTGCTTATTTGTTTGAACGTCACTTCGATACCCCTTGATGGGTTATTTACGAGGCAATTAAGCTAATTGCGTGCAATATGAGTGTTTCCGTGGCCCCCAGCCAAGCTCTTTTCCCGTCTCACCGCCTCACAGGTGGTAGGGAGCTGCCGGAGCCCGTGAGGGTCGGGAGGGGGAGCGACTCCCGTCGCTGCCGTTTCGGCCCCGGGCGCTCCGGGGCTCTGATTGCGAAGGGTTCCCGCGGGGCGCGTTGGCGCACGCCACCGCCTCGCACCTGCTTGCGGATTCCCCGCACGCAGCGCCGAGGAAGCAGCAGGGAAACGGGCGCGCAGCAAAGCGGGAGAAGGGGAGCTGGGGCAGGCACAGGCGAAGCCCCCCCAGACCCCCCATCCTTCCTGCCAAAGTGACGCAGGGCGAAGGGGCGGCAGGAGCCCCAGACGGTTCAGTTAAGCTCAGGCTAAGCCTCCTCTGCTTCACTGCACAGGCAGCAGCAGCTGAATTGCATGCCAGGAGGGAGGGGTGTGATGGGGGGGACAGGGACAGCGCTGAGGCCGCCAAAGGGCCCCCAGCGTGGGGCCATGCAGCAAGTGCCTCACGGAGGCTTTTTGCACCCCAAAGCAAGGCAGTTTGGGAGAAAAGAACAAAAATAAAACCCACTTATATATATATATATATCTTTTTATTTTTTTCACTGAAAATGCAGATTAATCCCCCACCCACCCGCAACATAGGAAGAGACAGGCAGGAAAGAGCCATTGAAGAGGGAGAAACTCCCAAAGCAGCAGCATTTCCCTAAATGCAAGCGTCACCTTTTGCATCAGAGGCATCCCCTCGCCAGCCGCGAGACAGACCCACATCCACCCTCCGAAATGGCGTTGGGGAGGGGGAGGAAAACCCCAAAACGGAAAGGTTTGGCTTGGCCCGAGTGCACTCCTGCCTCCAATATGTCCCCTGGATGCTGGCAACGCCGAATGGAAAGCGCCAGGCCTCCGAAATCCTTGCAGGGAGGGCAGGAAAATCCTCTGGCCGCTGAGCCGGCCCCGATGTCGACATCAAGGGCTTTTCCGCATCGGGGGACACTAGGGCCTTCCCCCCACCAGTCGTGTGGCCCCATCGCGAGAATGTCCCATCGCGCGTGCTGCCGCAGGGCCCCCTCCGAGCTCTTCACCCTGGTGCTGGCCTGGGAAGGGCTCTGGAGAGCAGCTCCCTGGGACCAGTCCAGCCTCATTAGCAGCAGGAAAAACCCCTGCTGTCTTCTCAGGAAGGAACCCTCGTTTGGAGAAACCCTTTCATTGCTCCGAAAGGAAACAACCTCTCCACGGCTCATTTCCAGCCATAAATCACCCTGCACCCTCCCGCACCCTTCGCACCCTCTCCCCTAGTTTCTCCCACAGCGGAGCGGCTCCGGGGTGCAACTCCCATCCCGCAGGCACCACCATCCTCGGGCTCCCCCCTGGCCTCCAGAATCCTGCCCGAGGCCACCGACTGTGACAGCCAGCGGGGTTGGAAACACCCCCAGGCGGCATGGGGTCCATTTATGAGACTGAGGGAACATTGAACTCAGGATGGCTTTGACTAGACATCTGAGATTTAAAAAAAAAAAAAAAAAA
>VZSV01000388.1:224303-247871 GCA_013398735.1 Nothocercus julius
GGGCGGGCGCACCGCTTTGTGAGATTCCCCCGCTCCGGCGCAGGACCCGCCTGCGACAAAGAAGGAACTCGGCGGGCAGGAGCTTGGGCTCCTTATCTCGGCCCCACCTCGTTTCTGCTGTGGCCCCCGCGCCCTGGCATCCTCCCGCCCTGTCCGGGAGCCCCCGCCAGACAACTTAACCCTCTCTAGCACCATTATCCCTGCATTCCTTTGCTCCCCCATTGAGCCTGCTGGCTCCCCAGATTCCCCCTTCCCCAGAGTCATTCCCCCCGGAACGGCGGGAACTGTTCCCAAGCGCTCCCATGACCCTGGGTGCCAGGCCAGGATGTCGCTCTGGGTCCTTCACAGGTACCCATGTTGCTGCACACAGCCCCCAGCCAACACTGCAAGCCCCGAGTGCCTTGAACCTGCACCCCAACCCTTCTCACTCCTGGAGAAGCCCAAGCTCCCTGGTGTCCCAGAGATCGGGGATGCTCCCATGGGAAGCCATCAGCCCCAGGGGAGCTGGCCACAGGACACCTCCAAGCTCGAACCCATCAGGGTTGGACTGTCTAGGGAGATGCCACAAAGGGAGCCTGCGGGTGCCACAAGATACTGTGTGAATGCCCTCCCACATGGACTCTGGCACCGGGGCCACGGCAGGAGGGCAGTTGGTCATCCGTTCCTCAGGCCTGAGGAGCCTTTGCCACAAGCTCCAAAACCAGGCAGACCCGGTGTGGTGATTTGCACCAGAGAGCCCGACTCACCCCCTGATCGCCCCTTGCCACCCTCCAGGGCTGGGCATTCTCCCCCTCCCAGCGCTGCACCCTGCTTTATTCTGTGCCCCACTCTCCCCTCCTATTCCCCTTCGGGATAGGCAAGACTCCATCCTTCCCAATGGCTCTTTTCCTCCAGCTATTCCCTTAAAACTGAAGCATGCTGCCACAGCTCTAAGCAGCGGTACAAAGAAACCAGCACACAACATGATGCACAGGAGCTCCCTGAGATAAAAGTATTTATGCAAAGATTTTTTTTTTTTTTTTTCTTTTTCTCTTCCTTTTTCTCCCCAGTTCCCACTGGCCTGCTCTGAACCCAAAGATCTGTCCTGGTTTCCCTGCTTTGCTTTCTCTGCTTATGGTGGGTGATGGTGGTGAAATTCATGCCGGGCAGTGCAAGGCAGGGGTCACATGGCAGCAGCCACAGGCCAGCCCCAGGCTCGGGGCACCTGCAGCGACCAGGAGCTGTCGTGGCTCCCATGCTCCTGTTCCGGGGGGGGGGGTGACACACATTTGGCAGAGAATTAAACTGGGGCAGTCTGCGCTGGAGGCTGCTCTCAGTATCCCCTGCTGCTGCCATATTCTCCGGTGCCTGGGAAGACTCACCTGCTCCGTGATTGCTGACACAGGGAAGAGTTTTTGACACCAAGGTCCTCCCTGATTCAGTGTATTATTAACCCAGGACAGAGCCATTAACAGGCACCGCTGTCTCCCAAGGCCGCATCCAACCTCTGTAACTTCCATCTCCCTGGCTGCAGTTTAAGGCACTGGCTTCTGGTCCTAGTTCACTGTGAGTTTAATTGGCCCCCCAGGCTCTTTCTAGCACCTCACCCTTCCCCGCAGCACCTCCCTCTTTAGGCTGCGGGCCCTCCAGGCCCATCATGCTGCCATGGCTTCTTCCCCGGCTGCCAGACAGCCACTTACCCATTCCAGGTCCAGGAATGAGGCATGCGGCTGCTTGGGTTTGCATCAGATTCGTGGCTCAGCATCTCCTGTCTCAGCCTCAACAGCAGCTCCAAAAGCCACTTGCTGTGTGATGCCTGCCTAGCCCCCCTGCCATCTCCCATTCCCACCACCATGCCCATCCCCGCCTTCATCCCCAATCCCCTCCCCCTCCTCATTACCGTTCCCATCCCTGCCTCCGTCCCCATCCCAGTCCCTGTCTCCATTCCCATTTTTGTCCCCATCCCCATTCCCATCCCTATCTCCATGCCGATCCTGATCTCCAGCTTTATCCTTGTACCCATGTCCATGACCATCCCATACCCATCCCTGTCTCCCTGCTCCCATCATCTCTCCTCCCTGGCCATGCCAAGCAGCAGTGACAAAGCGGCCAGGCTGCTCCCCGCTGCCTCGGCACAGCCCGCGTCAGCCACGTGCTCAAGCCATCTGTCCCCGGCCCGCCTGCCGTCTCGCGCCTCATGCTCCAGGCGAAGCAGCCCTGTCTCTGCTGCCGTCTTGCCGTCCGGCTGCCCCCGCACCTCCACAGGCAGCTGGGGGGATTTGGAGAGCCCATCCTAGGCAGAAGGGCTGGGCATCCCCGGAGGAAACCAGGGTGCCCAATGTGCTGCTGGCCCTCGACCTTCTCCTTCAGCACTTGCTGATGCTGTTTTTTTAGGGAAGGCCACGCTCTGCAGATGCAAGGAAGGACCATCCATCTTCTGGGTCTGCCCAGATGGGTATTTTTGGCTAGGCAGGCTTGTCTTGCCCATGGAGCTGTGGCAAGGGGCACAGTGCAGGGCATGGAGTCCGGGTCACAATGTTCAGGCAGAGCCCTTCCTCGTTCTCCAAGAAGCTACTTGTCACAGGAAGAATTTCATCTCTCATGGGACACTAAGCCTGACCCATCTTCCAGCAAAATCTGGAAGATGGCAGCGACGTCTGGGCAGTCTGCTCTGCTGCAGCAAGTTGAGGACATGTAGGACAACAAGGCAGCAAGCAAAGGTGGAGGAGATCCCTCTTTTTCTCCTGATGCCCTTGATATCTCTGGAAGGAAGCAAATGCAATCCCTTTTGGGGTCCTCCCTTATAGTTGCACCCATAGCAACCCCTGGCACCCTTTGTAGGTGGCCAGCCACTGTGAGTGTGGTCCATATCCCTGGCAAAGTCTCTGCCCAGCTCTTGAGCTCTGCCAGAGAATTCACCCCTCTGGTCTTGGAGCCAGCTGGAGCAAAGGGCTTGGAAAGCAGGAAGAGACCTCATGGTGCCCGCAATTTTTTCTGCCAATCTTGGCATGTCCCAGCTGGCCACTGGGTCCTGGCACCCAGTGCGGAAGGATGGAGGAGACATCATTGGCCCTGGGGACCCAGCTGCCCTGGATGGGGGTTTAGTGAATAGGGGGGGATGCTGAAGCTGGAGGGAGAGAGAGAGGCTGGAGGGGGCAGCCCCAACACCTCCCACCATCTGCTTGGAGGCCAGGAGTCCCCAGCCAGCCTCCTCAGGGCTGGTGCTGGAGGCTGCTTGGTGGTTGGCATGACCTCCATTGCACTCCATTGGCAGGGCACCCACGGGCCCAATTCTGCTCTAAGAGGGTGGTCCTGCTCTGCCCTGGGGAGGAGGGACAGTGTATGAGGCTGAGGGGCTCACAAAGACATGGCCAACAAGGATAGGGCAGGGAGGGCTGGATGTCCCCGGCAAGGATGTTGCAGAGACAGAGCAGAGCTATTGAAGGTGAACAATGCTGGCACCCAAGAGGATGGGAGAGCCTGGCCCAGGCTGGGTTTTGGCTGGGGAATGAGGAAGACTCCTGTCATCAAGCTGGGAGGAGCTGGGTGACCTCTGCGCACCAGCCCAGGGAGCAGCCCGCTGCCATGCACCAGACTCAGTGGCCCTTCGGCTCAGGGCCGCAGTGTCCCAGTGTGTGGCTCTGCTGGTGTGGGGCCCTGTGCCCTGGCCACTGTCTGGCATCCAGAAAAGGGGGCTCCAGGCTGGAAGCTCTCCCAGGCTGCCCTGGTGCTAGCAGGATGAAAAAAGCCATCCATGCTGGCTGGCAGGACTTTCCTTTGGTGTCAGGCTGTTATGGTAAGCATTTCTGCTTTTTATAACCCTGCTGATGCTTCCCAGCTGCCAGCCCTGTGCCAGCGAGCCTGCCTGGCACTGCCCAGCCCCATGGCTGGCTGCAGAGAGGCAGCCGAGGAGGAGCTGGGCGGGTTGTACCCCCAGCCTGGGGGCTGCAGGTGGCCTGGGGCACTGGCGTCCCCCAGGATGGGCACAGGGCAAGCAGGCATGCAGTGTGGAGGCAGCGCTTTGCAGCGGTGAGAGTGGGAGCAGGGAGACGGGTGGGCCAGGGTCAGGGCGCTGCCTGGCCTGCCCGACCCGCACAGCTGCATAGCTTGTCTCAGGCTATTAAACAAACTTGCTCCATCTCTCCCCCCTCCTCTTCGCCCCCTTCCCTCCTGCCAGGCAGCTGTTTAACCCTCTGCTGCCCTGCTCCTTGACCACCAGCTCCAACCCCTTGGTAAGCAGGAGCCATTCATTACTGCACGCCAACAGCTGGTGGGGGGCAAGCTTTGCCCCTTGGGGACCTGTCCCCACACCACCAGCCCCTTGTCACGCAGGCAGGTTGGGCACTGGGGGCTGCCAGAGGGGTCCTCTGGGTGCCCGTGGCCTAGAACTGAGGCGGGGTAGAGAGGGGAGCAGGAGCCACAATGGGCAGCGCTGGTGGAGATGCTCACACACCGAGTCACCAGCACCCAACAGTTGCCCCACGCGTGGCTTTGTTGTGGCCACAGCAGGGGCCCAGGACTGGTTTCTTGCTGCTCTTGCCCTGTTGTAGATGTGCAACAGGCCGAAGTCGGCATAGGCATGGGAGAACTCCGGTGTGGATAGCCAAGGACAGGGCAGTGGCTGGGTTAGGGAATTCTGTTGCATCCCCTTAACTCTGCCCCTTGCTCCTTGCCCTGAGCAGCAACCAAAGACATTGGGAGCTTCCTCTAGACTAAATCAAGGAGTTCTGAAAGGCTGACGTGGTCCTGGACCACTGTGGATTGGAGGAACTCTGTCCAAACCCCCTGTTGGGAACCGTATGGCCCATGGGGACTTCTCCTTCACCCTCCGCCTCCCACTCTCCCTCCTGCAGATGTTTGGGATATCTGGGCATTGCCTTTCTGGCCTCGGTGACAAATGCTTTCTTAATCGGGGTTTATTATTGTAAGAGCCTAGAGGCAGCTCTGGCCAACTTTCCACTCGGGGCCAGGCCAGCAGCTGTCGGGCACCACTCGGCACAGCCCAGGACAGAGCTGTCTCCCTTGCAGCGCCAGCTGCGTGCCATGGGGAGGCCAAATACCCTGGCAGTGCCCTTGGTGCCCAGCACTCTGTGGCAGCTGACAGCGAGGAGCCAGGACCACAGGGCGAAAGAGAGAAGGAGGGCACATCCTTGGTCCTCATCAGGGACAGGGACTGAGAGGATGGTCCTTCAAAGAGCTGGGACATAGTTTACCATGAGTTTCACCAAGCCCCCTGCATGGGGAAGCGCCCATGGACAACCAAGCCTCTACCCTGTGGGAAGCTGCTCTGCCCCTGGCAAGGGTGCAGCGGGCTGGAATGCCGCAGGCTTGGTGATGGACGGCAGAGCCGCAGGCTTGCCAAGGCCAGCATGTTTGGACGCCTCCATGTTTGTCTTGGCGGCAGCAGGGGTGTCATCTCCTCCGCCTCGCGCCGTGATGAGATGGGAAAGCCACAGGGGGCTGTGCTGGAGCCGGTGTCAGAACAGGTCCCCTGGCAGCAGTGGCGGTGTCCACCCCCAGCAGAGAGCAGGGGCTTGCCAAGCTAAGACGGTCAACAGAGGGGCCCAGGGTGCAGCGCAGGAGACGTGGGGGCAGCAACATCAGCTTCTGGAGCCAGGCCAAGCCTGCTGTCCCCTCTGCAGAGCAGGTTTGGTGGCCCAAACGTGCCCTGTATGCAGAGAGCTCGTCATGGAGAGCTGCCCCAGGCACAGCCCCTCCACTCCGGCCGACTCTGTGCTCCTGGGAAGTCCTGCGCTCCTGTTGATGTAGGTGGTAGAAGAAGTTGCAGGGAGTACCTGCTTCTGCAGGAATGGCAACCTGGCTCTGGTTTTCCAGGAATCGGATGCTACTAGAACAAGAAAGACAGCAATTCTGCGTTCTGGCAGGCCTGCCCCCGGCAGATCCATGCGGAGCCAAGCTTGGAAGTTGCCTTTTGCACAGAGCTGCCCTGACAGTAATGGAGAGGCTCTCAGCAGACAGACAGTCTCCTTCAAAGGTACAGGCAGATCACGACAAGGCAGGGACCAAATGCCACAGCAAAGAGGGGATCTTCCCGGATGAGGCTATCGCATGCACTCATCTCCCCTCTGCCTCCCAGCCAGGGTCATCTGCAAGCACAGCCAGGGGTTGCAACCTCCATTACTTCTTGCATCTCTTTGGTGTGCCACTCAGGCTTGTTCCCCTTCCCAGGCTGGACATGAAGCTACTGGATCCCCCCAGTGCCCATGAATGGGCTATGCAAATCCCAGATCAACATGTTAGCAGCACCCACTGGTACAGGTCACCATCCCAGCCCCAGTGCCCTTCAGCAGGAAAAACCTCTGCTTTGGAGATGGGCCCACAAGGGCTTTCTTGGCAGAAGGAAAGCTTTCGCTGCTCCAGAAATGGATAAGAGTTGTCCTGGGAACATCCCTGTTGCTGGCAGGACATCCCTATTCCTGTAACTCCTCTAGCATGACATGCTCATTGGCATCGTGATGGGGAGTGGCTGAGTGGCGCAGAAGAGGAAATAGCTTGAGTTAGAGCTGCCTAGTGGCCTGCTGAGAGTGGGCAGCTGTTTGCAGAGAGCATGGGCCATTTCACTCCATGATCACACTCCTGTTGGCCCAGAAGGTCCCTTGCGGCTTGGTGTGACAGCGTTAACATGTAAGGCTGGCCTGAGGCCGTGGGCAGAGGAAATTTGGTGCTGCCTGCGCCAAGTCGGGCCATGGGGACCTGCCACCAAGAGGCTCTGTGCTGTCCCTTTACCAGTTTCTGGGATGAGTAGGATGTCCGGCCCCGGCTGTTGTTTGGGTGGTAGCAGCGAGATTGTCTGCCCGTCCAGCTCCCTGTGTTCCCTGCCTGGAGGAAAGGAGGCAAAGCCATGGTCACTTTCCTGGATGTATTGCCTGTCTTTGGGACATCCCAACAGCACAAGTGGTTATTGCCTTGCCCAGGCCAGCTGCTTTCTGCTTCCTCCCCATCCCTTCTTTTTTTGGAAAGAAGCTTATCCCTTCCCCTAGTCCTGTCCTTGCTGCCCCATGTAAGCCCACGGCCCATTCCCCGCACTCTCTGCTGCAGCAGCAGCTTCGTAGCGCACTCGGCCACGGTCACGCACCCACGGCGCCCCCCAGCCCGTGCTCACGCATGTGTGGGGGACCATGGCTGTGCAGCTCCATGAGCTGCCGTGGGAATGGGCGGGAGTTTTGCTAATGGCAGCCAAACCTGGGATTAAGGGCCCTGTCCGGCAGTGAGATGAGCCGGGCTGCTCTGTTCCCCCAGCTGGCATGGTCACGCAAGCCAGCAAGCAGTGCGGATGAGGGCGGATGCAGAGGTACTGTCCTGTCTGCTTTGCCACCAGGTCACACGTGATGTCCTGGGCATCTTGCATGTCTCACTGTGCCAGCAGGTCAGGCCACAAGCCATGCTGGGACATGAGACAAGGGTGGAGTGGAAGGGTCATAGAGCTGAGGCCAGTGTGAGAATGCAGCTGTGCCAAGGGGACTTGTTGCATCCCCTCCACCATGTCCCCCATGGATACAAAATTTAGGAATAATGGTGATTTCAGAGAAATACAGCATCCTCCACTTGCCCCAGAGCAGGATCTTGACCCATGGCCATGCTCCACAGGGCATGCAGGAAGCCTGTAGTGACACAAGGACAGGTTGAGTCAATATCCCAGGACCTGAGCCACGGATCCAGCAGAGCCACCACTTTCACTCCATTAAGGAGCACCAGGCTCCAAGCTGTTTTGTACAGCCTCTGCCTCCTTCTCTTGCCCTTTTCCTGCTCTCTAGGCTCTGTTTCTAGCCCCAACAACTGCAGGGAATAGGCTTGAAATCTTACACATAGACATCTGCACTCCCAGTCACTGAGAAGGGTAGATATACCCACGGGAGGACAGAGAGAGAATCAGATAGCTCAAGATTTTTAAGTTAATCTCATGATTTTCTGGGTCTAGTAAGGACTTTCAAAAAGCCTGGGAAGGCAACATGGGCAATCTGTTTCATGGGCAGCAGAAGATGGGAACCAGCAGCACTGGGATGTGGTCCTGACACACTGATGTACCATGTAATTGGGTTAGTGGCACAGTCACGGGCATCAGTGGGTATTGGGGAGCAGGAGAGGACATGGAATTGGCAGTGGAAATGGCCCAAGGGCTGGAAGAAACTGGGACACCTCCGTGCATGTGGGTCTTTCAAAGAAATTTTGACCAGGAGATGCATCTGTTCACTGGGAGAAAATAGCGCTAAGCGGTGACTTGGCCTATTACAGAGAGACTCCGTGAGAGCTGGGGATGGGAATCTGAAACTGGGGCAGGGAGAAGGCAACAGGGCCTCATGGCTGGAGTAACCAAGCCTATATCCAGACTTTCCAAGACCAGAAAAATGTGGCAGGACATGGAGAACACTGCTGGCTTTGAGAGTCCATTGCTGGAAAGGAGATACGCTCAGGGATGTTGGTATTATGCCAGCAAGAACAAAGGATGGCCAAGAGGATGCTGACGGCAACCCAATGCCCAGCATGGCCACGTTACCCTCAGTATCCTTCCTAGGTGGAGGAAAGAAGTCCAGATTTAAATTAGAGCCTCAGCTCAGAGTGCCCTGGGGTCACACAACCGCATCCCATTCCCAGCTCGCCTTGCCGTGCACCCCCTTGAGCTCACCCCGAGCTTTCCAGCCGGAACTGAGCCCCTGTGCCACGAGCTGTGGGGGTCCCTGCTCGTCCTGCAGCCCCTCCCAAGGTGTTTCTCATCAATTCCAGCTCTGCCTTGGAGCTTGGCCCCAGCTCTCGCGGCTGACAGCCTTCCCACTTGGCATCACCCCATGTTCTCCGAGCCCCGGTGGAGCCCAGAATGGGGTGGCAGATCCGGAGGAGGCGGCTGCAGCCTCGCTGCCACAGGCATCAGCTGCTCGTCGGCCTGCCGAGCTCCCCGCTGGCCCAGGCTTCTCGTGTCCCTCCTTGCGGCTGTCCCCTCTCGGTGGCCTCTCACAGTTTGGCAGAGGATGCAGTGCAGGGAGACCAGAGCCACACATGTGCGAAGGGTGAGCGGTTGGCAAGGGGATATGGGGGCTCAGTCCTCTGCCCCTTGCTCCTCTTCACCCTGGGGTGAATCCAGAGTCCAGACTGGTTTTGTGGTGGGAGGCTTCCCCTGGAGCCTGGGAAACTGGGGGTACTGGCAGAGCCCTCTGCTGATCCCTGTGGGTTGGAGAAGCTGGAGATGAGCCATGTTGGTCCCCAGCCCCTGGTACCCACCCCAAATCCCCTTGGGTGCCTTCCCCTCTCCATGAATCACAGCCTGCATCTCACCTTCCCTTTCCCAACAGGAAAAAAGAAGAAAAAAAAAAAAAAAGCTGTCAAAAGGATGCTCATGCTCCTGATGGAGGCAGGTCGCCGTGGCAACTGGCAGGCGTGATGGGGAGGGGGCAGCTGCAATCGACCCCCAGCACCCTGCCATTCCCATCGCTCCTCCATGGACGGCTTCCCAACCCTGCGGCATCCCATGGCCCAAACCCCTCCCGCACCCGAGAGCTGGGATTCAGCATCTGCCCAGCGCTACCCATCTCTGCTCAGTGCTGTAAGGTCAGCGGGGAGATGGCTACAGAGCACGGACAGCCTGAGGCCTCCCCATCACCATGGCCAGCCTCGATCCAAGCACCACGTCCCTGCCTTCCCTACGCAGTACATCTGGGAGTCTCCTCCCCACCATGCCCTTCACAACCGTCCCTCTTCTGCCTGAACTTCAAAGCCTATGAAGGACACACAACCTGGAGCTTTTCTTCTCTGATTCCTTCCCAGGGCAGAGGAGAAGCTTTGAAAGCCCATGGCCCTTCTCCCTTCCTCTGCAGGGTAATTTCCATTTCCAAAACACACACAAAAAAGGAGTCTTTTTCCTTTCTGTTTCTCTTCTCACTCTGTTCCCCCCCCCCCCCCCATCTTTGTCAGCTAAAAATACACAACCCATCAGGGAAGGCGAGATGGAGGAGCTGCCGTGCTGAAGGTTAGTGACTATCCTGGCTGCCATGGGTGAGCACTAGGGAGAAAGAGCTGTCAGATGCGGACAGGGCCTTTTCCCCAGGCTTTCGGGAGAGTCCTGCCCCAGGAGAGCCCTTTTCTCAAGGCTGGCAGCTGGGACTGCAGACGTGTCACCACCAGGACACGCTCAGGGAAGTGTTGGGTGCTGAGGCCACATTTCAAGATGGTGGCATCAAGTCAGTGTGGGATGTGAATCTACTGCTACTCTACCAGGTTCAGCATCACACCGTGAAAGACGAAGGGGTCAGATGTGGCTGGAGGGAAGCTCATCCATCCCTAGGGCAAGTGGGTGCACCCCAACCGGAGCCACACGCAATGCGACCAGCAGCACACAAACCGCACTGGGGTCCTGATCCTGGCGCGTAGTGAGGAGATGCTCACCATGAGCATCTTCTCTGCAGCAATGATCTATAGAGGCCAATTTTTTTTTCTCCTGGTGAGGGGGACATGAGCCCATGCTACTGGGATCAAAGAGGCTCATGAGGAGATGCGGGACTGTGAGAAAGCAAGCTAACAGCGAGTGATCCTGGAAATGTGGGCCAAGTGTGGGAGGGATGTAGGTAGAGGGAGAGGAAGGATGTGATTTACCTAATATCACACTCCACCGCAGAAGCGGATGGAGAAGAAAAACAACCCGGGGCTAGCTGTTCTACAGAGACGCTGTCAGGAGCTGAGAGACACCGAAAGCAGTGCCAAAGCAAGAGGGGAAATTCAATTGCAATGAATCACCCAGAGCAGGCAGCATTCACCTGAGCTGTGGCCGTGGGGCCAAAGATTTTCTCGCGATTTCTAACAGAGATGAGGGCATACTTGGGGTGACAGGATCTAGCCCACTGCACGGGGCACTAGGAGATGCACAGCTGAACCAGAGGAAGGTGGCCTGGGACGCAGCACGGAGTCTTCCTGAAGCTGCCCGCAATGCTCCTTGGATGCAAGAAGAGTGGCAGGGGGAGAAACCTGTTTCAGATTAAAACTGAGTTAGGAGGCAGGAAGCAAACGGTAGGAAAAAAAAAAAAAAAAAGCTCCCCTTGCAAAAGGAGGTTAATAGCAGGTGGCCCCAGAGCAGAACCAGGTCTGGCGTTAGTCAGGATCTTTATCGGCACCCTGGGAGAGAGGTGGCGAGGAATTGGGAGGTGGCAGGTTTTGGTGATGACACACAGTTATTTCACTCCTTCCGGGCCTGGAAAACACAGACCCAGGCAGGGAGAAGCGGGGACAAGAGGCACCAGGCTTAGGGTAGCCGGGGGCGGTCAGCCACATCCTCAAGGCAAGGTGGTATCTGAGCTGTGGGCTGGGTCTGTGGATGTCCCAGCCGCACGAGCACATCTGGCAACCGTGGCCACGTTACTGAGCCTCCCTGTCTTCTGGCATGAGCGCTCCCACACCAGGAACCCAGCACCAGGCAAAGATGGGCTGCCTCTGACCAGGTGCTGACTGCCCCAGGGTGGCTCTGAGCTCGGAGAGTGATTTATGGAGAGCTGGATTAGCCAGGGATGGGAGGAGGAGGAGGAGGAAGGTGCTGGCATAGCAGGTGCTGACAGAAGGAAAAGGCTGCCAGAACAGCAGGACAGGGGGTGCATCCCAGGCAACGAGACTAGAAAAGTCGTGGGCTTCCCCGGAGCTTGGGTTTACTCCCGTGGCGATGGAGATGATCCCGCCAGGGAGGGGATCTCGGTCACATCTGCAGCCTGGGACGGCATGTCTGCGCATCGAGCCTGTTCTCGGGAATGGCCGTGTGCGTCCTCTCGCTTGGACAGAGGGAGACGCCGCTCCGCAGGCAGCGGACACCAACCTCCTGGATGGAGGTGCTGGCCTGACGAGCAGTCACGGGCCGGCTGGCCACCGAGCACGCTGGCCCAGTGGATGGCCAGACCGCCCTCAGATCCCCACCTTTTCTTTCCCGTGACAACTCCTGTGCTGATGAAAAGCTTCTTAATGCTTATTACTCCATATTAGCTCTCCCCAGTAACAGCACCAGCTGGCAGACGGGGATCCCGTGAGAGCACTCGGGTCGTGTTGCTCCACAGCCTGCCCCAGGCACAGGGTGCCCTAGAGCTGCCCCAGCCCAGAGCCCGGCAGCCTCAGCCGTGCACTCCCAGCACCCTGCAAGTAGCAGCAGGCACCCATGGGGCACATCCCGTCCTGGACACTGCTGTGGGCCATGGGCACCCAGACTGTGCCACGTGACACTGGGCTGGGTTGTCTGGGCAGCTGCCCAGAGAGGGAGGGAAGGACTCCAAAATGCCTTCAGAGCCACTACTAAAAACTAATAACCGTGGCAGAAAGCTGAGCTGTAAGGAGGTAGCAAGAAAGACCTCCACACCATGTCTCGGAAAGCAGCAGTCCCAAAGAAGTCATAATTTTAGGCAAATCACAAATTGCAGAAAGTTGCCTTCCTCCCACTCCTCTGGCCCCATCTCCTAGCCATTTACCTCTCCTCGCTCCAGAAAACTCCTGTTAGGAGAGTCCCATTGCACAGGGTAAACTGAGGAACAGCAGGAACAAAACAGGGACAAGGGGTTGTCCCCTCAAGCTGTGCATGGGCTCGTTGTTCCTGAGAAAGTGGAGACCCAGATTCACGGGTGGGTTTAACCCAACGTCCAGACTCAGCTGCCCTGGAATTCGCAGCAACGCTTTGGCAAGGGATGCTCTCCCTGGGACCCAAAAGAGGATGATGCGGGTGGGGGGTGGTATATGGTTCTCCTTCACTGCCCCATGGAAAGGGAGCTCCTGGCATGGCATTGCTGGAGCCCGGCATCTGGAGAACTGGTACCTCCTCTGACACCTCACTCAGAGGGAGGGCGCCCTGGCTCCTGGCAGCTCTCCCCCTGCCTGAGCGCCCGGGGCAGGTGGCATCGGGTGTCGTCAGCTGTGACACAGCCTTTCATCTCCTTCCAGGCAGAGTCTCACTTTCATGTCACCTGCTGCCCTCTGGGATGGAGGCCAAGAGAGACGCAGGCAGGTTTGATGTGTGAGACGTGGCCGCTCTGCCCTCGCTTCCTCTGGCTGGCTGGGGCAGCGAGGACTCCCAAGACAGCAAGCGCTATGGAAGCAACGTCCTACCACATACACCTGCCACCCCGCTGGTGTCCCCGGCTTAGGATGGGCTTACAAACACACCCACAGCTAGGCAGGTTCCAGAGACTGGGGCCTCCTTCAGATTTTCTGCTGATAAAAATGGCCTCTTGGGCTTGGTGCCCCTTGGTTTGCAACCTAGTTCCCCTGCATTACTTGCCAGACGAGGAAAACCATGTCATCTGTTGCCATCATTAAGCTCCAGAGTTAACACTGCAACATGTGTGTTGAGGAGCTTGCATGTGTGTGGGAGGGCATATCAATATGTATCTAGAGGGGGTGTGTGCGTATGTTCATGCATTCACATATGTGGCTGCGCAGGAGAACCGGGCCAGCCTGCACCTACCTGCGTGACTGCAGCATCGCTTTGCTGCGGCGTTTCCCTGAGAGTTCGGCCTAAAGAGCCCGGCAGCCCTGAGTGAGCACAACTCATCAGTAAGGGAAGTGCTGCAGCAGGTCTTGGCGGTGGCTGACAAGAGGCTGCCTGTCCCCTGGGGCTGACAGCAGCCCCTGCGGGTGACAAGAACAGCCTGAATCTCCCCAGGGAAGGCGGTTGAAGAGAAGTGGCCAGTATGCACCACTAACGAAGCCGCAGCCCTGACCGCGGGCTGGTCCCCTTAGCAAAAGCAGGTGTCAAGGGGAAGAACCACAGGCAGGAATAAACCTAAGCACTGAGCGAGGGGCAGCGAAGGCCGGCCAACATCTGGTCTCCAGCACCATGTCGAGACCCGGCCATGGCTTTGCACCTCCTCCCTGCTGCCTCATACGGGCTTCCCACCCCACCACAGAGCAGGGTGACAGGTTGTGCCACTACCACACCAGCCCTTCCTCCATCCGAGCTGCGGGGAGCCCGTCTGTGCTGTGGATTCCCCTTGGCGAACAGCTGGAAATGGAAACCACCCCCCCCTCCAGACCAGTCAGCGTGGTGGGAGCATCTGGCCAGCGCCGGGTTGGATGTCAGGGCTGCAGGCCAGCGGGCTGGGGAACAAAGGCAACTTCGAGACGAGTTTAAGGAGTGAAGAATATGGCCTTGTCCTCTGGGGCCAGGGCTGGCGGCAGGGTGCTGAGCCCGGGGCCTGGCAGCTTGCCGGCGCCCCTGCCCCTGGCCCTGCATCCCACCCTTGTTACATCCCTGACTCCAGCCCTTCCCAGGGCCCTGCTTCCGGCTTTGGGTCCAGCAGGATCCTTGCAGGCCAGTCCCCCAGCCCTTGCCTGTGCCCTTGTCCCCAAGCCCTTGCTCTTGCCCGGTCCCCCAGCCTGGCTGCCCAGCTTTGTTTATTCAGATGCTCGTGCCCATTTCTTGCAACATGAGCCAGGGCCTGCAGGAATGTGATGCTGAGGGAGGGCGGCGGGGGCTGGAGGCAGGTTCTGGTGCATGGTGGCCTCTGCTCTCCTCTGCCACTCACCCTGGTGTGTCCCGAGCTGCTGCCGGGAGCACGTCTGGGTCCTGTCCCAGCACCCCGGGCTTGAGCCCCAGCACCCCAAACAAGAGCAGGTTCCAGCCTCCCTTTAGGCATCCCCTTGTGAGAGTTCCCATCCCTGTGCCCTTCACCCCAACCTGAAAATACGGCCCCGGTGGGAGACCTAGCTGTGTTAGGGCCTCTGCTGAGGTCTCCTGGGGACATGGACCCCAAGGCTCACCTGGGCTGGGGAGCTTGGGGCACTGGCCTGGTGTCCTCCTGCGTGGGAGCATCAGCAGGGATGGGTGCATGGCTGGGTGCTGACGCCCACCTTAGGGGTATCGGGTGGGATAAGGGCGCTGGGAGAATGGGTGCAGGGTGGTCTAGAGAAGCAGAACAGGCTGGAAACTGAGAGTCCCCTTGATAGGGCACCCAGCACTCACCCCTTCTGCTAATGGGGCTTACTTGGATACCTCAGGAGTCTCTCCCCAGGGCTCCTGCTGCCACCCATCCCTATGGGGGCTCAGGTGACATCCTGGCGGGAATCCAGCCAGGGTGAAGTCCAGGGCGTTACGGGGCACTGCGGTTTCTATGAGCAAGCGATGCAGATGACAGTGATGAAAAGCAGAGGCTTGGACAGGCCACAACAACTCCGGGCTCTGAGTTTATCGCTGTGGGGCAGATCTGCTCCTGGGGAGAGGCTGGTTCGAGTCCCACCTCCACACTGCAGCCCAGCCCTTCAGGTAGATTAGATCGTTCTCTAGTGCTACTCAGCATCTGGCTGAGCCACCCAGGGATGGGGATGAAGCTGGGCCTTGCTGAGTACTTCTTCTCTGCAGATGGAGCAATGGTGCCAGCATGGGAGGGAGGGGAACTGGGGCTATGAGAAGCTTCTTCTCCATTAGACACTTCCAAGCAGCATCTAGGAGACTCTCAGAGCGGGTAATGAACAGTGATTGAAGTCACCTAAAGTCTTCCCCAACATACCCCAGGAAAGAATTAAAAGATCTTTGGGCACACTGAAGAAAATGGCATTAATGTACTTGTATGTGGGATGGACAGGGTTTGCTTTTGTTTTATTTAAGCCATTTGTTACCAAAGAAGCCCTGTACTGAGCTAAATTCCCCTGCATTGGCCTAGCCTGAGTTGCTGCCTGGGAATGACTTTGTCTCCTTGGCCACCAGACTGGTGGCCTCTATTTGAGACCTGCCCCTCACACAGAGGTGGCACAACAAATCAAATCTGAGTGTTCAACTAGGCAGCTTTGAGCATCCCTGTCTCCATCTCTTTCTCCCATCTCCCATTCTATACAACTGCACATAGAGTGGCCTAGAGGGATTGGAGATCCTCCCAGCTCCCTGTCCCAAGGGTGCCAGGACCTGCCCTTCCTCTTCTGGACCTACTCAAACCCAGGAAAGGAGAGACCCTATTGCTTCCTCCCTGCTCTTATCTCTGTTTTCTCACGTGACTCAGGAAAGGCCACTTTGTCCCTGCCTCAGTTTCCGCTTCTGTGGCTGCCTCTCCATGTAGATACATTTGTGCTCTGATTTTCCTGAAGAAGTACCTGAGGTCCAGTTACTCCAAGAATGTAACCAGACTTTGCCTTCCTTCCTGTTAGAGCCACTCTGCCTTCTCTCTTTCATCATTGAGGAAAATGAGATCCATACTTGCCAGATAACAGCACTGGGTAGGGGTAGGTAACCAGTTGCTGGAGATAAATGGCCCCCACACAACGGCCATGCAAGACAGAGCTGCCAAATCTGTGCTGTATTCCCTCTCTTCCTGCTCCTACCACCATTATGTTCCAGAGTGTTGTGAACCCCTGCCTGAAGCCAGGAGGTGTCATATTCTCACCAGGGACAATCACAGATTTGCAGAGGGGCAGCTGCACTGCAAAGCCTGCATGGCCATGAGCTCCCGCCCTCTGCCTTGCTCCTCTACCCTCTTCCCTCTCTGAAACTGTGTCCAAAAGTGCCAACAGATCCCTCAAGATATCGACTGTTGCAATGGGCACATTCAGCTTGAGGGGCAGGGATGAAGTGCTCAATCAGTGTGTTGCAGCCAGTAAGGATTCACTCTGAGACCTAACGCTGAGACAAGGCCACGTTCTGTGAGAAAGACACCAACTATCTGATACGTAGCTTTATGCCCTTTCCAGTGTGCCCCTCTGTGTCATCCCTTCCAATTCCCCAGCTCATCCAGACCTGTATCCCTGCCTCACAGGACCTCCCCGTAAATCCAGGCAAGGATCTCTCCTGGGACCCGGCCACCCCCGATTTCATTCTTTCAGCTGGCTTTCTCTCTCTTCCCCAAATTTTCCCTGTCTCTGCCTTGTCTGTCTTGCTGGCTCTTTCCCAGCTGGCTCTAGTGACTGTCTGTGCTGCAGCCACGTGCAGAACAAAACTCTCCGGGAGCGCATGTTCCCCGTCGAATTCGAACTCATGTTGCGGGAGACGAAGGGCTAATTTATTAGCCCCTGGCTCCCACTGCGGGGACTAGCGTGTTTATGAGTTGATAACCTTATCACAGACACATTTCTAATTAAGCTCATTAGTTCTTTAAAATAAACAACATATGGGCTGAGGCCAGGTGGCTTGGGGGGACACATGTTCCCCAGGCACTACAGCTCCAGGGCAATGGCACAAGCGAGCTTGGGTAGGAGGAATACTCTGCACTTGGCATAGTTCAGAGTCCAGTGCCCATCCCACGTGCCAGTCCAGACCTGGGATGATCATCTGACCCTCGTTTGGAGATAGGGTGGGGAAGCATCCAACCCTCAGACCTGCCAGGAGAGGCCAGAGAACTTCTGCACATCTGGTCTTGCTTCAGGCCTAGCGTGAGTTCTTTCCTCCTCCGCACATCTGTCCTGCATGTTTGACCCTCCCTGTTGCACATCTGTCCACTGCACCTAGCCCTTGCTGCTGCACATCTGTCCCATGTGGCCCTTCCTGCTGCACATCTGTCCTGCCCGACACCATCCACAAAGTTCTGGCCCTTAACTCCAGACTGGAAAAGGCTTTGAGGCCTCCGCAGCAGCCTTAGGGTGGTCCAGACAGAGAACAGGCAGCCCTGTGTTTTGACCTAGCTCTCCCTCCCCTTCTGAAAAGGCTTGGACTTTTAACCCCACAATTTCTCTGACCTCAGTGGGATTCCAGCCCTCCAAACACTAACATTAGTCTTGGGTTTCTCCTCTGGACCATAGCGGGGAGGGGGAGTACTTGGATTTCAGGAAGTTGTCAACACTCAGTGGGTACTATGAGAGCCCCCCAGCCCTGCCCTGTCTAGGGCCATCTCCTTCCCCCTCTACCCTTCAGGGGCCTGTCATGTAATTTGGTGCTGGGGGTGGGTTGCAGGGGGTTTACTTGTCTCACCTTCCCTGGCAGAAGGGGCTTGGCCTCCACAGGGCTGCCCAAAGCCTTCTGGATGCCTCAGCTTGTGGGCAGGAGATGGCTGTTCTGCTGGCAACTTGTGGAGCTGTATGAGAGCCCCTTGGTACCACAGCACAAAACTGCTGAGGGATTTCGTGACCAGTGAGCGGGTAGTACCCAGGGCCTCATGCAGGTCGGACTGGACAGCTCAGGCTGGGGGAAAGCCACTGCTACTGGTCTCCTACTTGAGATGAGCATAGGCTCAGGGCTTTGGTGGTTGGGTGGCCTAAGGACTCCTGAGCATCTCCTAGGATCCTGGAGGAGATGAAGAGATGATGCAGAGCAGCAGCTGATTACTCTCCATGGAGAGAAATGGGAACAGCAATATAAGGGTAGGTCTGGAGGCTGAAGTGCAAAGCACTCAGGCACCTAAACCACAGAAGATAGGTACCCAAGGGGCCCCATGGGCCTGCTCCCGGGGAAGAGAGGGAACTAGACTCACATCTGAATCCTATTGCTTCCCAGGCTGCAGTAGTTAGGTGCTGTGGAGTAGGTAACCCTTGAATGGAGGATTTGTGATCCACCCCTCTCTCCATCATCCACCTGTCAAACAGGGTCAGACCCGAGGTCATCCATCCACCCACCCACCTACCCACACACGCATTTATCCACACATCTGCCCATGCCCCATCCATCCACCCTGCCCCATCCATCCACCCACACATCCCTCCATCCACCCTTCCTTCCCCTCTTCTGACCCTTCCATTCACCCACCCATCCACCTCTGCGTCCATCCCTCCCTCTGCCCACGCTGCCAGCTCCAACCCAGGCACTGCAGACTCATCAGCATGAGCATCTGCCTCCCATCCGAGGAAGGTACCTCAGGGGCTCAGAGCCACCCTGGCTGAGTGGGTGCTCAGGGATATTCACGAGCTTGGGGTTGTTGCCGTGTGTCCCCCGCTGAGCCTCATTAGGGACCAGCCAGTCTCCCCAGTCAGGCCTGTTAAAGGGCACCCTGGCAGAGCCCTCTCCTGCTCCCCCCTGCTTTCAGCCCACGCCAGCCCCTTGCTCAGCTGCTGCTGGCATTCGTTATCGCTAACATCCCGCTGTACTGCTTTGCCGGAGGAGCGAGGCAGGGCGCTTCATCCCCAGGGAGCAGCAAGGCGAGCGCTAACGAAATCGCAGCGGCAAGGAGATATTACCTTGCCTGAATGTTAAAAAACTTCTCCACGGGGTTGCCGTGGTAACTGAAAGGTGCATCACGTTGCTGTGACAACCCCGAAACATCCAGGTTTTGCCTTGAGGGCTCCGAAGCGTCCGGGGACTTGGGGAGGGAGCGGGGAGAGAACAGGAGCCTGGTGCTGCAGCTGCACCAAGCAGCCCCACACCATCTCTTCCATCTTCTCCCCTCCCATCTCCAGATAGAGGGAAGCACTTGGAAGAAGGGGGCCAGGCAGGACTGGAGTGGGGAGCTCCCAACCCAGTCCTCCTAGTTGTCTGAGGAGGCTGCAGGGAGGTGGGATGTGCTCTGGGTAGTCCATGCCCACCTTGGTTTGGCCACCCCAGCTCTGTGTAGGAGCCACCATGTGCCACTGCTGCAGGGACCCCCAGCAGGCAGCCCCGGGAGCCTCCGCAAGTCCTACTCGGAGCGGGTTGGGGCAGCTGGCAATGCCTCGGGCTCAAAAGGCGCAGCTGCCCCTCAGCAGCATTGTCTGAGCGCACGTAAAGCGCTTCCCCCCAGAAATAGTCCCCTCTGAGGAGAAAAATAGCAGGTGACTCACTCAGAGCAAAGGGTCCAAAATAGCCCCTCCGGAGCTCTCCTAAAATTAGTCCCCTTCCTGGGAGCTCCTGGTTGCTGTGTCCTTTGCAGGGCACAGTCCTGTAACTGGCTGGCTGTGGAAATAGCAGCTGGTTCCCCCCAAGCCCCTGTGTTCCGGACGCCCGCAGCTCTTCTGGGCAAGGCACGACCCCATCCGGCATCTCCCCATCCTATCCTCAGGTGCCTTTGAACCATGGAGCTCTGGCTTTGCATTGCGCCCACGTCCCCATGAGGGCCTGCCGATGCCCCCATGGTCCCGCGATGTCCCACTCACTCCTCTTGGACCTGAGCAAGGATGGACAGCCACAAGCTCAGAGACTAGAAAGCAGCAAGCTAACAGGCTGCTGAGGACTTGCCAACCCATCCCACCCCATAAGGTAGGGTAGGGTTGAGCCAACCCATGGGACCATCCTACCCCACTTCCCAGCAGACAATCCTCTACCCTGGCCATGACGGAGTGGAGACTGAAACGGGAAGATGGAGGAGGGATTATTTTTCCTGCTGGGGGCCACAGGCACATCAGGTGTTTTCCAGAGATACCAAATCTGCCAGGAATTGGGGCTTTCCAATAGCTGCTCGCTGCTAAGCCGCCACATTGCTGTGCCCCGGCACAGCAACAAGCAGAGGGGCAGCCAAACACAGGCGGCTGCTGCCGGCCGCTGGACACTTGTCAGGGCTCAGAGATCGGCGTCCTGTCTCCAAGAGGGGGGTGAATCTGGGAGCGCTCGCATGTGGGTTGGTCGGCGGTACCCGCTTAATTAGAGGAAGGGATGAATAATTCCTTTTCATAAGGCAGCCTCGCGCGGCAGATGCCGTCTGCCTTGTCTCTGCGCGCCGCACGCGGGAGCCCGCGTTATTATGCTCTCAGCAGAGTTATTTATACACTGGGACATTTTTTTTTTTTTTTCCAAAAGCGCCGCTTTGATGGTCTTCCACCAGCTCGGAAAAAAAAAAAAAAAAAAAAAAAAAAGTCCTTCCCAAAATAACCCGAGCGAAAGTCACAGCTCTTCATTTCCACACATCTCTGAAGCAGGGGGTTCGGCGCAAGGCAGAGAACAACAACAAAAAAACCCAAACCCTGCCACACTGCTCCCCATTAAACTCGCCCTTTCCCAGCACGTCTCAAAGCGGCAGTGCAGGCACAACGGGCGCTACCGATGTCTGCGTGTTCGTGTGCTGCCCTGGCTCCCGAGCTCGGAGGAGCTGGTGGCACTGGGGCTGCAGCCTCTCTAGTCCAGGTACCATGTTGTGGCAGCGTTTCAGACGCTTCTGGGGACCACAGCTTTATTAGAGGGGGGGAATAAAGCAGGGCAGGACCCCCCTGGGTCCTACTGTGGGGTGCTCAGCTGTGGCAGGGCCCCCATGGCAGAAACACGGCCCTTCCCTCTCGCAGCTTTGTCCATGGTTTTCTGAACAAGCTGAGCTGCAGGAAGCCCTGGAAGCAATTTTTTTTTTTTCTTCCTCCCACCCAAATCCAAATTCATAGGAAGGGAAAAAAAAAGCACTAAACATGATTTTTTTTTTTTTTTTCCAAGGAATGGGAGAACAACCCAGCTCCCCCCCGTCGCGCCCGCATGCATGCACCCCTTGGAGATGGTTGCTGTTAAAGGGGAGGGGGGCGGGCGGGGAAGAGAGATGTTTGTAGGTGGTGACAAATTCCTGTGAAAACGGCTTTGACATGAAGCCGTCTCCCGTCCAAATTCCCTCCTCGTGGAGACAGTGAGCAGCTCCCTCCACTCCCGTGCCTGGCGAGGGGCCCAAGATGCTCCCCCGGTCTGTCTCCGCTGGGGGCATCAGGCCTGGAGGAGGTGGTGTGTGTGTGGGGGGGGTTAACATCCCTCCCACGCCAGGCCTGCAGGTGCCCAGATGAGGGAAACTGAGGCAGGAGGCAGCTCCGCGGTGGCTCCGTACGGGCTGCCGCCCCGGTGTGCGACGCGTTCGGGGTTGCCGGCACTGCTGGACGGGTGACTGGCAGCTCACAGAGGTGGCTGGGGAGGCGGGGAAGTCGATAAGACACCTCTCCTCCGGCCGAGTGACAAAGAGTGACAGCAGGGGGCTGGATGAGGAGCTCCAGGTGGGTCAGTCAGTGCCACCAAGTCCCCTAGCGCCTGTGAAGAATCCAGTGTCTAGCTGACCGCTTGCCCTGAAAGGGCTGAAGAGCCCAGTGCCTCCCGAGGCAATAGCCCCAGTCTCGTCCTTGGCTCGCGTGTGCCTCAGTTTCCCTCTTCCTACCCTCCCTTCCCTCTGTTCACGGAGCTGCTTCTCGAACCAGCCCCCAGCAGCTGCCCCGACCGGAGCATGGCTGGGAGGGCCAGCTGAGGCCGGGGGATCCAGGCCCCAGGAACCCGTCTGCTTTTGGTTTCTTCAAAAAGCACGGGAGCCCCCTGCTCCCTCCCCCAGGCTATAAATCACATCCACTTTTCAGCACATGGCGAGTCAATTGAAACCATCTTTTTTTTCCACCCGAGAAGGAGAACCTGGACCATGCAAGGCCCGAGCCAGAAACAAGCACTCGTGCTGCAGGCTGCCGAACACCGTCAGACGGCCGAGGCTGGAGGAGAAGGGACACGTCGCCTCCTGTCCCCAGGCAGCCTCACCAGGGCCATGCTCCGGGAAAGCCACATCCCTGGTGTCCCCTCCTGTCACCTGAGGACCTGGGGCCAGCAGCTTGGGGGCCACAGCACCTCTGTCCCTGGTTGTCTCCTGGGTGGCTCTGCTGCCTCTTCTGCACTCACAGAGCAGCCTGCAGCCCCCTTGCCACCATGAGCCTGGCACTGGGCCATTCCCAGCGGAGTAAACTGAAGCACGGAGGGGGGCAGCAAAGCAGGGCATGGGCACACAAGGCCCAGCTGACCCTGGCCTGGGCAGGCTCATCGCAACTTGCACCCAAGCTCAGCACACACGAGTGGGGACCTGAACTACTGACATGGGGTTTCCCACCATGCCCCCACCACCATGGAGAAATGCAGGGGAGCCTGGGGAAACCCACAGCACGAGCCATGGTTTGGATTAATGTTTTTTGTTCGGGTGCCCGGAGGCTGGGCTTGGGGACCTGCCCCGTGCCAGGGTGCCTCACGTGGGGGCTGAGCGCGAGCTGGGGATGCGCTGTAAGGGATAACGCTGCAACCATGTAGGGCCCCAGGGGCATGTCCCAGGGCTTCCTGAGCCCTTTTCCAAGGCCCTGCTGATGGGTAAGGGCATCCAGGGTGCCACAGCAGCAGCGCCCCGATGGGAGCAGAGGGTGTTCATCTTGCCCCCAACCCAGGGCAAGATGAACCAAGCAAGGGGGGATTCACACCTAGGAAGCATCCGCTGAGCTGGGGCAGAGGCTGCAGGTCCGTGCCGGCTTCCCAGAGCAGGTTGGGGAGGAGATGAGAGCAGGATCTGCCCCCAGTTCCCCCTCTGGCTGGGGAAGGGGCCTCTTCCCACAAAGTCCCTTTTGTCTGTGCCACTCGGCGCCCGGCTCCGGTGTCAGGGCTGAGCTGCAGGTGAGGCACCAGCTGGGGGGGAGAAGAGGCAAGGGAGGGGGCTGGTGGTCAGAGGAAGGGGGCCAGGGGGCCCTGCCACCCTCGGAGCTGGCTCTGGATGGGAGCCACCCAATGCCTGAGCCAGGCAGGCACTGGTGCCAAGGGCACCCAAGGGCCCCCCAGTGCAAAGCCTGAGTGCCCCATCCCCTCCATTCTTCTACAGGGCATCCAGGGCCCTGCCTGGGCCAAGGGGGTGCTCCCCTCCACGGGCATGGGGCAGCTCTGCCCCATTCCAGCAGCGTGGACCCCAGCAGGCCATGGGGCAACCGCCAGCAGCCGGAGCCACCGCAGCAGCGCCGTCCATCCCCCAGCTTTCCCAGAAGGGCAGGGTCAAAGGGACGGCTGCCAGGGGCACCCTGGGGTGGCCCTGGGCATGGGAGGGGGGG
>VZSV01000388.1:252529-280584 GCA_013398735.1 Nothocercus julius
GGCATTGGGCAACCTTGCAATAGTGGCAGGCTCTCCTGACCATTATTGCAGGACTTGCTTTCTCTACTCTTCACCCTGCTGCCACTCACCTCCAGCCTTGCTTTGTAGACAAATGGAAACCCAAGGACAACACTGACAAGCAGGTTCTGGTGCCCTCGCGTCCACAGTTGAAGATGGTGGCTAAGAACAGTCACCAGTTAACAGCAACAGGTAGGATTCCGTGTTCCGCTTGCACAATAATAGCAAGGCCCCAGCCAGATGACCTAGGAGAGCAATATTTTGGAGGCAATTTCTGCAACTTCTTGTTCTGCAAGTCCTTGCCAAAAATGGGGGACCTTGTGCCAAGGGGCCCCTCCACAGTCCCAGAGCATTCCTGAAGCCACAGCTCTTCCTGGGAGAGCTGGGAAGGGGATGAGGGCTACTGTGAAGGAAGGAACAGAGGGTATCTGACCCATTCATGTACCACAGGGCAGGAGATGTGGTATGCAAGTGGCTCCACAGCCCAAATAAGGCCTTGCCCCAAGGGGTCCCCAGTGCGAGACTCCAGGAGCTGGGCTAGGTCAGCAACAGACCTTAACCACCTCCCACCCCCGCCCAGAGGAAGAGGGCTGTCCTGGCTGCCAAGGGGCTGAGGCAGTTTGGTGCCAACCTGAAGAAGCAGCACCCCCTCAGAGGACCCCGTGCACCCTTGCAGCACCCCTGGCCTTGAAGTTCTGCATATCAGAGATAAGCACAACAGCGCTCAAGGAGGGCTCAGCTCCAGTCCTGAGCTGAACCACATAGCAAGGAGGAAAGGGGCTGGGCTCCTACCCCACCAGCACAGCCCAGGAGCTAGACGAGACCTAGGAGTTCGCCTTCTCCTGCCGCTGTCCCCACACACATAGGTGCTACACCCTGTCTTCAGGGCACCTAGGCAAGCTGGCACTTGGGCCTGAAGGGCCACATCCCTCCCTGGCTTCCTGGAGCCTAGTGCAGAGGAAAGGATGTGTCCCTGCAAAGCACCTGCCGCCAGCAGGGACCCCTGTTCATGCTTGGCAACCTCCGAGCAGGAGGAGATGCTCCGAGCACAATCAGTAGGCTGCAAAGAGCCGAGCTGCAGCAATGTACTTCATCAACCTGCTGAGTCCACACGCTGGGCAACAATCCCCTGCCCTTTAGAGCCCAGCACCCCAAGGAGCAAAGCCCTCCGCTGTGATGTACCAGGATATAGAGAGTACCTGCCAGGGCTGCAGCAGGGCCCAGCTAGGGTGTGTTAGGCTTATCTTTCCCTGACATCATCCTGCTTTTTCTCCTGGGGAGAAAAATGGGCACAGAGGTGGCCTGCTTGGTTCGTTCACAACTGCCTTGCTTCCTGTCCGTTTCAAGCCGAGTATGAGACCCTGCACCAGTGAAACTAGGTCCTGGGCCTGCTTGCCTTGCCTCACCTCTGCTGACCCCTGCTCTAAGCACTGGCTGGACCTAGAGGAAAGCACAGTTTGGGGGAGAGCAGTCAAGCACTGGAAGAGGCTGCCCAGGGAAGCAGTGGAGTCACGGTCTCTGGCAGTGTTCAAAAAACATGTGCATAAGGCACTTAAGGACACAGTTTATCAGGCATGGTGCTGAAGGGTTTACGGTTGGACTCTTATCATCTGTCTTGCAGGTCTTTTCCAACCATAATGACTCCATGATCCTTCCATGCAGGAAGGAGGCACAGCTTCAGGCAGTGCACTGAGGAATGCACAGCAGAATTTCTCTGCCTCACAGTTTACCATGTGGCAGAAGCGAAGGACAAGGCCTCCTGCGAGGACAGCACGCTCTCCTTCAGGGTGACCCAGCAAGGCCGAGTCTTCCCCACAAGCTTGCTTGCACAAGGAATAACATAATAATAAATATCCTTGCACAACCTATTTCAGAGTCCCGTTTGCCAGAACATTGTCCTACGTCCAACTTGGCACCAGGCACCAAAGCCGGGCCACGCCTGCCACCTGGCGGCACAGCCTCGGTGGCACAGCCTTGGTGGCACCACCAGACCTGCTGACAGGGGCCCTGCCCACAGCATCTTCCCCAAGACAAGGCTCTGGAGAGCTCACAGCCTGTTTCCCCAAGGCCTCCTGGAGCCCTCTCCGCTCACCCTGAGGTAGTTAGGGATGGGGACTTCCTCCAGGCCAGCACGCAGAGCTCCAGCGCTGCAGCCCAGGGAGGCCCAGCACCAAAGGAAGGCGATGCCCTGCTGCCAGGCAAAGCCAGGCCCCAGGCTTTGCCCCCATAATGAAGCACCCTACAAAACCCCTCTACAGCTCACACAGGGAGCTCACCACACACGGGGAATAAAGTGGCTCCTTGCACCACCACCAAGGTGGCCGGGCTTCATATGACTTAGGACCACGCAAGCAAGGGCCATTTATGGCACTCACACCCAGGGGATCACTACCTCACCGGGAAAGGAAAGATGTCAGGAAGCGTGTGCAAGGAGGGACTTCATTCCAGGAATCCAAGGAGCACCAGATCAGATGCAGCACCAAGCTTCGCCCATGCAAGATCTCCTGGGCACCCCAACTGAGGTGGAGTTTTCTCCTACCTGGCTTGGGAGGCACAGAAATCAGCTGCAGGGAGGAAGTGCAGGACCGAGACACAAGCCAACAGCAAAACCTTCAGCAGGACATAGGAGGGTGATGATGAGTGGCCCTTGCTGCAGCTCTGCAAGCTGAGCCCTTCCTGTGTGCACCTGCAAATGCTGACCCAGAGCACTACCCTGTCAGGGAAAGACTTCCCAGCCAACCCTGGAGACATGGCTAATCAGGACTGAGGCAAAGTAGGATTCTAGCTCTCCTCCTCCCATCAGGCCCCACAGCTGATGTAGCACCACCAAGGGTGGAGCTGGAACTAAGCCTGGCATTCTTTACTCATCTTAGCAGCAGCCAGACATCTCCAGGGCCAAGGCCTACCTACCATCTCAGGATGCTCAGACACAAACAGGGCCAGACAAGGAATACCGAGAGAACCAGGGGCTAAATTAACATCTGTAAGGAATGAAAGTAATCTCGGGGCGGGGAACAAATAAACAAACAAAAAACCACACACATGGCACTTGACCTGACTCATCCTTTCTCTGCCAGCACCACAGGGCTATACCCCAAACGACAATAAGAAAGACTACGAAGAGCAATCAAATCTTGTGCTAGCTCATCACCTACCACCTTCTGATGCAAGACACGCTGACTGCCCTCTTCCCACCGCAGAGCCAGGCTTCTACAGAAGGGAGGCTGCCCCCATCCAGCCACTGCATGTTGGGGAGATTACAGGACATGGTAACTGATCTGAGTATATGTGCAATGGCCGATGACACAAAGAAAGACGGCAGGATGAGGTCTTGGCAAGGAATAAGCAGAATCACAAAAAGGACAAGTAGCGTTGGCAACTTATTCTTCATTAACCCACTGAGAAACAGAAATAGGATCTTTTTTGGATGTATTTCTTTTGGAAATGAGCCAAAACTGGCCAACTAGAATCAAAGTCTTCAAAAAGTCTATACAAANCTTTTTTGGATGTATTTCTTTTGGAAATGAGCCAAAACTGGCCAACTAGAATCAAAGTCTTCAAAAAGTCTATACAAAGATGTATCTTACAAAATGTACAGGAAAATTCTCAAAAAAAAAAAAAAAAAACCAGACAGACAATACAACAAAAGGAGAGCAGAGACAGTGTGAAACCACAGCTAACACATCCTGCCCCTGCTCTGGAGTGCAGGAGCGGCAGTGAGACAACACACTCCAAACAAAATACATTACACTATATACAAGACCGTATAAAGATCAGCATCCCCTTTGGTCTAGCTACGAGCTCTCCAGCATGAAGTTGGGACAGTTCTGACAATTCACTCACAGAAGTGTTAAAACGCTGAGAGGGGGGAAAAGTCCAAGGAAATGAAATGGTCAACTCTAACCCATAATCAGAACACAGCCAAGCCAGCAAGGCTACAGGGTTTAACAGTCAGTTCTGGCCAACAAGTGCTTTGCAGGCTCGCAAGCCAGAGCACATTACTCCATCTCTGTGAAGCGGGCAAACATGGCTTTCCGCACCGCATCTTTGTAGGAATCTGCTGTGGAGACACCATAGGAACTTCCCTTGGCCCCCAAGCCAGCTCCTCTCATCCGTACTTGAGCCTGTAAGGGAGAGAGAGAGACCTGGTTCAGCTCTGGAGCAAGAAGGAACATACCTACCTGCCTTAACAGGCAGGGAACCACCCTAAAGGGGAAACAGAAAGAAAACCCTCATGAAACAAACCAATGTCTCAGCCTCATCTAGTGGGTCTTACACTGCTGAGAGTATTTCCAGGAGGACCTCAACTCTACACAGAAGCAAGATTCCAGGCTTGATGACTGTGCACCACTCTTTATCCTTCCCCCCAAATTACCTGGGAATCAAATGGCACAGGAACATAGCTCCCACCAACACAACTAACAGCCTGGGCAAATCCAGGCAACCTCCCAGCTGGGCCACCTGTGCTATCTGGACAGAAGGCGGCCTGTTCTGAGCAGTGCAAGGGCTGTTCAGCTCTAATCCTTGGCTACTGCTACTTCACCTGAGGAGTCAAATTCCTCAGGGAGGAGTCAAATTCCCCAAGATGAGCACAACCCTCACTATCCAAGCTTCCACTCGGAAATGTTACAGTTTTCTTGAGGTTTTGCTAGGCAGGTCTGCTAGAAAGGGCAACTTTAAGTAAGGGATCCTCCCAGATCTCTTAATAAAAGACCTCCCAGACTCTTAATAAAAGTGGTACCAAACCAAAGAAAGCACCAGACTTCTACTTACCTCAATGGGTGCAGTGATGCC
Organism: Nothocercus julius; assembly: GCA_013398735.1. Classification (NCBI taxonomy): domain Eukaryota; kingdom Metazoa; phylum Chordata; class Aves; order Tinamiformes; family Tinamidae; genus Nothocercus; species Nothocercus julius. Next base: position 257,342 of record VZSV01000388.1, read on the forward strand.
CTGACATTTCCTCCCCAAACCTGAGCCTTCCCTCCAGCCCATGGCCTGGAGCATCTTGTTGCCAATATTACTATTGTCAAGGCCGTCTTTAGTGGGCTGCTCATAATTACTAGAGGGAAAAGAGAAAAGATCACATAACTAGACTGCTCAGCAAGAATTCAAGCAAGCACCAGCGGAACTGTCGGATACGTACACTGTGCCAGCATCATACACCTTCTTGCGTTTTGGCTCAGGAGGCTCTGGGATGCCGTACTTCTCCCGCCTTTCAGCAGCTCTGTCTCTGTACTTCATCTGCAACAAAATTTAGCAATGTTTTAAAAGACTCTAGTTTATCTTACGTCCTGAAAGTAAACTCAATGACTGCTATTATAGAAAGCTCCGAATTGCAATCCTCTGAGGCACAAATTAAACTGCACAGGGTTGTGAAAAGCGTGGCTGCAAGACAGGCAGAATCTGCTGGATTTTTAGTAGTTTAGCTGCCCTCCAAAGCCACTGGCCCCAGTGGAGGATTCTCATCAGACAAGGAAGTGGAAGGGCTCTTCCCTGATAAGCAGTGGCAGTGCTATCATTTCTCTCTGTAAAGCAGGAAGGCTCTGAACCTTGACCCAAGAAGGGGTTAAGCTTACCAGGATTATCTCACAAGAGACAACTCAGTAGGAGAGCTGAACCCCTCCCTTGTGCAGGTCCCTTCTATCAGTCACTCATCTAGTCACTTAAACACTGACCTCTCGCTCACGCAGCTCCAAAGCTTCAAGTTCCTGCTCTGAAAGCTTTGATCTCCTATAGATATCCATGTTTTGCTGCAACGAGAGATTTGTATTAACAACATAAAATTCACAACACACCAGCAAAGAAGCTTACATTAATAAGTTTTAAATAAATAGCTGTTTTATAAAACAACCTATCAGCAAAAAATGTTTTTGCTTTAAGGGGAATATAATTCCAGCAGCAACATACACTGCCACTTTGGCCTACGTGCTGAATTACAGCAATTAATTACTTTTCTGGCAGCATATTTTAACTACCTTGTGCAAGTCAGACAGCTGCTGGTGCCGAATCAGAGCATCTTTGTTTGGGAACTGCCTTCTGCACAGCAGACAAGCCATTTTCTTCCAGTCAGTCAGCTTCTCTTCTTCATTCTCCATTCTTTCCAACAAGTCCTCGTCATTATCGCTATCGCCACTGTAAGCGGCCACTAGGCCTCGCTGGAAGAGCAACAGTATCAGGGAAGTGTAATAGTATCACCATATTAGGAGAAGACGCCAGAAGTATAAGAACAAGGAGGCTGCGTGCACACACACACACACACACACACACACACACACACACACACACACACGAGATCACTCGTGTGTTACTTAAAAATGAACACGAGAAGAACCACAGGCAATACCAGCTGCTAGAAGTCTTAATTCCTACTGACCAAACAAATTTGAACACAGACTCTTTGGAAACCTCAAAACCTCAACCAAGCTCTGTGGCTTGAAAAGCAGAAGAAATCAGAACTCTTCTCACTGCACCTCAGTCACACAGGATATTGCAGCAGACCCTCCTAAATGGAGGGTATCATGTTTTAATTATCGTGTTACCGTGTACAAAAATCCCATCTCTTTCAGCAACAAAGCAATTTGGCAGAAATCTCAGACTCACCTTGAGTGGATTCTCATCTTCCCCATTTTTGATCACTTCTGGCAAGATCTGTTGTCTCTCAGACAGAGCTCCCTAGATAAGGTGAAAACACTATGAGCACTGAGCTTTCTTTCTGCTGTCTGCCAACAATGCAGCCCATTCCCAACACCGTCACCTTTTTCTCAAAGAGGGCAAAGCCTGCATCTGCAGCTGCTGATTCTTTCCGCTCTTCCTCTCTGGTGCTTAGTGGCTGGAAGCTGTTCTTGAAGTTCTCCTTCTGCTTGTTCAAGCTCTTTGCCCAACGCTCCATGTCTTTAGCGATCTGAAAGGCACACAGAGCGCTTCACTCAACTCCTTTACAGGTGCTTGTCTCCAACACGATTAGTGAAACCTACTACTTGATACCATTTTATCACACCACATGTAGTGCAGCCATTCCCCCTCTACACAGCATTCAAAAATACTGCAGTTTGTTTCCATCGATGGATGAATCCTTCTTATATGCTCCTTTAAGCAAGGGTGTATTTACACTCCCACTGTTCTTGGCATGATTTTGTATGTGTTCCTCTTACGAAGTAATTGACTTCTGCACTGAAGTCTTGCCAACTTCACCTTTCCTCAGCCCTGCACCCAGTGTCTACCGCAAAGTGAAGCTACATTTCTCACGAGAATCTAGGTTTTATCTTGCCACCAAAAAGGGTAACTATAATCTCGCTCCATGCAAGAACTTGGCCGAGTTACGATTTCATATTATCTTTTACCTGCTGAGCTGTTTTACTCTTAGGCTTCTCTTTCTTCTCCTTCACTTCTTTGGTGGTAGTTGTGGTAGCCGTCTGCTGGTATGTTATACCTTCTGCAGCAGGCATGTACGTCTCCTTTTCGCCATCCCAGTAGAGATATTGCTGGGTTAAGGCATTGTAGTAATACTGTCGAGGAGATGGAAAACAGTCAGAGAGCAAAAAGGCCTCACACAAACTAACACCCAGGGGAGCACCCAAGGAAGTTGTTTTAGACTACTGCATCGATGTTAGTATTCCAGATCACCCCAAACTGCCACAAACAGCTCAAAAAGCTTAAGGCTCCGTCTCTGAATACATACATCCTTCCCCAAAAGCATTACGGGTTCTTTGGCTCTGCAAAACTATCTCAGCCCAAACTTGGGCGCATTTCACTGACACAGTGTAATGAGAGTCTATGATAAGCATTAACACCACATGGATCAAAGTGGGAGGCAGCAGGGAGCAGACAAATCAAGCAGTATACCAGAGGGAAGACACAGCCCTCAGGGTATGTACTATATTCTGTATTTTGTGCCCCTCAAAGTTAGTTTCATTAATATGATAAGAAATACAAAACTAACAGACCTGAAGAGTTATGACAGTCGGAAAGAACTTGTGTTTACCTGGGAGTTAGGATCATAATAAAGCCCCGTTACGGGATCATAATAATATCCTGAAGATTCATCATATTGGTAGGTGGACGTATCAGGAACAGCTGTAAAAACAAAATGCTCATTCCAGTTATAATCAGACAAACGTCTTTCAAAGTTTCAAATAAAACTCTGATATAAGGTATGACAACAGAAAATGCTTGTGAAGACTCATTTCCTTCGTGCACATCTTAGTGCACTCTCCAGGGACATCTTCACTGTTGACATATGGTGATGGAGCACTAAACCAAAGCAACATCACTCTAATTTCTATCCAGAGAGAGACATTTGCTGCCAAGAGCAATTCCTCGCAGCTTACCGTACTTGGTGCCAGGGACTACACCAGTTGGGGCAGCTGCTTGCACCTGAGTGCTAGTAGTAGCTGGTGCCGCCTGTGTCTGCAAAGAATAGAAACCCTGATCAGAAAAATGTGTCACTGACAGTCAAGAAGCAGAGACAGTGAGATAAGGTATCACTGCACACTACAAGCACACACTACACATGCAAAGAGCTAGTCCTTCTTGACCGCTGCGGTTAATATTCACCTTTAGCGAAGGGCAAAACCAGCAAAGGAAACAAGTGGCAGACAACTGTTACAAATTATGGGATTACCTTCGTTTATGGATACTTAAAAGCTTTACTGTGCCACGCACATGAAGAAGGGACAGCACAAGTAAGTCAGATATCCCACGTAAGGATAACTCTGCCTGCACTGAAAGGAAGAAGTAATTAGCTCTAAAATTACCGGGGAATCAGGTGAGTTTGTCTGTTGGTTATATAACTGAGGGCTCTGGGACACAACTGCTGCTGTGGTAGTAGTGACTGGAGCTCCTGCGAACACAAAGAACAGTAAGTCAATTCATTTATAAGACAGTATATAATCACAGAGAAAGAACTACTTTGCTTATAGCTTCAGCTCCTTATTTCAGCTCTAGCAGCCAAGCCAGGCAATGCTGAAAAGGAGGATGATATACACAGAGGGTATTTCCTACCTAGCCAAGGAATAGTTCCCTTTCCAGGAGACACACAAGGTTATGATTCCTGGCCTTTGATGGTTGGGTACACCTGCTCAGGTAGTTCTCATGAGCTCAAGGCATTTGTCAATTTTCTGAAAAACTGCTGCTCTTTTTAACCTCACAAACAAATTTAAGGGTCTTCTAATTACATGTACTTCATCAGATACGCCGAGAACAAACTCACTCAAATCTTACTTTATACAGCAGAGTAACACAGACTTAATTGAAATACCACTAGAGCAAAAATACCACTGCAAAAAAATTTCACCTCACACAGTTTGAAATACCATGTACTACCTGATATTGTAGCTGCATCTGTGTCCAACACTCCTCCTTGATTTTGGTAGTACTGTTGATAATCTTGGGAGTACTGTGAAGGAGAGTAAATGGTAACACAAGATGAGCAGATGCTCATAAAAACCTAACTGCTCACTGCTTTGAGTACAACCAGCTCTACTAACCTGAGCGTACTGTGTGTAACCATCCTGTCCTGACTGAAGGTAGCTGTAGTCAATGGTGCCTTCTCCAGTCTGTGGCTGAAATTCCAGCAGATAAGTTGTGTCAGTGAGAGTTACTGCATTTAAGAATTTCAACACTGGTTAGATCCTATTCTAAATGCAAGAGCAGATCTGCCAGACCCACTTAAACGGATAGCCAGCAGTCCAATTATACACTCTCTGTTTTTAATTCATGATTGCAAGCATCAGCCTCCAAATCATACCTGCGTAGAGGACCACTGAGCTGCAGCAATAGCTGTACTGGCCACAGAGAAAGCGCTGACCCTGTTTCCATCTGGGAGAAGCAAGTCTCTAAGAACAAAAAGTGCAAACCCTGAGTAAACACTTTTTCATATGCAAGGAGATATAGACTGTCCTTACATTTCATTCACAACAATTCTAAATTATATTTTCAGTGTAATGAATGAGCCAAATAACTGCTTTGATGGCTGAAATAACTTTTACACGTATTGCAAATGCGTGTAAAACAAATAGGTGATAACAGGTGATAACAAATCAAAAGGCAACGACAGTGCTGTGTACAACAAGTGACAATGGCAGCCTCAGTGGATTGAAGATCCAGGAGAACAAACATTGCTTTCACTCTTTATCACACAAAAGAAGGACAAACCCCACTAGAGACACGTGAGAGAAACAAAGCTTTGCAGAGTCTGTAGGCTTAATAAAAGCCAAGATGACAAGTGCAAATCTTTTAACAGAAACAGGGAGAGCCAAGAGCTCTGCAACTCACTTTCTGGCACTCTTTGCAAAGTCAACGCCAATTGTTTTGCCATCAATTTTTAACGGTGGTTGAAGACTCTGTAAAATCTGCAGCAGTTGAGAAGCATCCTGTAACAAGAAACACATTATAAGAAAAGGCAGGTCTAAACAGTCCAGGCTGCTCAGGACTGCCCATATCGAATTGAGTTTTAAGTGTAGTGTCTGACCACACTCATAGTGAAAACATTTCTGTGCACCTCGCTAAAAATTCACCTCTTTCAATTTGAGTCTGTTGCCTATCATCTAATCTTTGTATAACAACCGAGAAGAGTCTGCCTCCCCTAATTCTTCTCATAGGGTGTTGCCAAGGATGAAGAAGGCTAATTCTCTCAGCCTCTCCTCACGTGTTACAGGCTACAGCCTGTGCATCATCTTTGTGATCCAAATACAAAACCAGTCTTCAATTCAAGTACTGTTCACTACTCTATCAAAATACTTTTCAAGTGTGTTCCCAGTAATCCCCATTCTGCAACTTCTGACCACACAGAGCATCTTCCTCCCCAGCTTGGCTGACATTGCAAAAGGCACTATGAGTACCTATCCACATAATGACCTGCTAATGCTTAGTGAGTGGGGGCAGTCTTCAACACAGGACAATAGCTCTAAAAGCTTCAGCTACACAAGGACATTAACAAGCTATTTCTCTCAAATCAAGAAGGCCCTCACCATGGCAGAGGACAGCTGCACAAACGCAAAGCCTCTGTTTTGCTGAGTCTGTTTGTCTTTGATGAGACGAATATTATTCACTGCCAGAGAGGCATACGGAGACAACGCAGTCATGATGGATTCCACTACTGTGTGAGGAGCAATGTTTCGGAGAATGATGGCTGGAGAAAAGGAAGCATAACATTAGCTGAGCAAATTAAATCTTTTCAGCAGTACTTTAAATTCTTCATAAAACCTAGGGGTTTTAAACAGCAGTGTATTTCAGTATCAAAACTGTAGATGTTGGGGGGTTGGCAGGAAGGAGAACTTGCTTCACTAGAAAGGTGAGAAAGCTATCAATAGCTTTCCAAGAGATCTCTCTGAGCAGAAGGACCAAACAACATTTCACATATACCAGTCTACATCAAAACCAAGCTCTGCTAAGCAAGCCACATTGGAATCTCAAGATGGGTGCCAAAACCCAGTCAGAATTACAAGAATAATTAACACATATGTTTACATTACATCTTATGAAGGAAGTCCAACATAACTTACTATCACAATAATAATCCACAGACTGAACGGCTTCTGCTGCTCCTGGTGGTACCTCCTGTTCCGAGTCTTCACAGGAAGAGGAAAATATTTTAGTTACAATGAGTCTCAACCTCTCCAAAAAAAACAATTCACAAGTCAGCGCAGAACCTACATTTGTTTCCTCTGTAGGACAAAACCTCCCACAAAACACCTAAACACACAAACAGATGAAAGTAACTTACCAAACTTGTCCGCTCCACAACGGAAACATTTTAGCCTCCTTCTGAAGTTGTAAAGGCAGCACTAGGAGGAAAAATGAGCAACAAATAGTAAGAGCTTGAAGTACTTTGTAACTATTCTGGCACCTGCTGTACAACACTGAAAACGAGACATTTATGCAAAGTACCACAGTGAAGCTAAACACACCAGAATAAACAACAGCAAACCCCATAATCATCTGCATCATGACTGCTTTTCAGAATATCTACGTCCCCTTGTCCATATTAGTAAATGTGTCTCAAGTTATTTAGCTATTTTAACTGCACAGTCTTCTACTTACAATCCTTGCCTTACTAACCATTTTAAAGCAATGTGATACTAGAATGAAGCATAAAACTAATTTATATGCAAATTACGTTTTGGGGAAGAAAAAAGCGTATTTGAGGCATGACAGAAGAGTCTTGCTAAGCCATCTCAACTTGGGTAGTGGTGAAAGGGGTCAAACAAGCTGAGCTGAGGAATACCAAACTCATCTAATGACTTCATATTCTAAAACAGCTTACTGTATGGTCTTGGTGCATAGAATCAGAATCATTAATATTATCCCTCCGGTCTCCATTTATAATAAGTGTCTGTGCACAATCACAGCAACCAACAGCAAAAGCTGAAGCCAGATAAACTGGAAGTGATGTCTAACATGTACAGCACACTAACCAAGTAATTCCCTTACCAACGTAACAAACTCTGCATCAAATAACTGCCACACCACTTTAAATGTGAACAGTAACTCTTAGAAATCAGTCACCCATTTCAAGCAACACACAGCTTCATTGGTAAAGCCTGCAGTCTAATACAGACAGCAAGTACTGAGGTGCAATGTAAATCGCCTGGCTCCGACACAGACGTCTCCAGATGCCTTTTATTTGAGTATTTCCATAACTCCACCTGTAGCCACCAGAGCTACAGAAGTCATGCATTTTCATTCAACTGTCTAGGTATTTCTACGATGTCATAGGGACCAACAGTCTGAATCTTTTAGCTGTTTGCTCCAGCTACTGAACTGGTGTAGAGAACTGAAACAAAGAGCAGCTCTCTACAATAAAAATAAGCACTGTACCTTGTTACAAAGCCAGTCCTCAAATTTAGGTCTGGGGTTGCTGTAGTGCATCGCAATCTGCTTCCCCTGAATCACCAGCTTTTTCTGCAAAAAAAGTGATTTCAATTATTCCCGTATCGAGGCACATGTGTTTATTTTCCCATGGCAGAGCACCCTTCGGAGGAATCAGTGCTCCTGAATTAAATGGACAACATATGGGGAGGACGTGGAGAACAACCACCGCCACCTACACCCTGCCCATCCAATCCTGCAGAGAGGAGGACGAGGGCAGTAAGAGAATGGGATGTGGAGCAAAGATAAACGGAATCAGGGAGTGTTGAAAAAAGCTGCCAAACACTAAACGCTGACATGAAACCAGGAAGTGTCTCGAATGAGACAAAGTCCTAACCTGCTGCATTCAGGATTAACACGTTTTTAGGAGTCTCTTTGCCCCCGAACGTTTCTATTCACTTCTGATATAGCACTGAGCAACTTTTTAAATATGTCCTTAGGTGACTGCTTCACTTCTTCCCCTACTCCAAACACCCTAAACCTTTAAACAACAGCATTTGGACTGCTTTTCCAACCACTTTCTTCAGTATGCATCCCTTTGAAAATAGAGTGATTCCTCCCAAAGGGACCCTTTTTAGACTTCTTGGAGGTTGGATGACAAGTGCCATGAACTGAAACGTTACTCAAGAGTGGATTCCTTTGGCTAATGCACCAGTTCAAATGAATGCCTGCACAAGAGGTTTGTGTTCTTCATTCAGGCAGAAACTCTGCAAAAAATGAGTAACTAGACTGCAAATGAAGCTTCTCCAGGGGTAGGAAAAGTTCATAATGCTTTCACAACATGTCCTCTCACTCTGTGACTTTAAGTGAGTTAGGAATTTGAATCTATTTAAGAAGCCATGATTCTGAGCCTCAGACTTTGCCAAGCCTGGGTATGCAGAATGCCCTTTCCAAATATGGCCATCAAAACATTTCAGTCAAACAAGCAGAGTATGTCTGAGAAAGTGTGCATTAAGACCATATCCCAGACATTTCAATGGAAAAAATACTTTATAAAGGGTTATCTTATGGCAGAGGCACCAAAGAAGTGCCAGGATCAGTGGCTTTTCTGTAACAGCATTGGACAGATCTAACATGTAGCATCGACAGGGCTCTCACATTCTGCATGACTAATAAGGGCAAAGCCATTTCTCCTACCGGCAGGAGGGAGGGTTGGAGGGCCCAGCGCTCACTGGATATGCACACATAGAAACAAAGCTGGTGGCAGAGTTTCAACACATCATCCTTTCATCTAACAGTCAGCAACAAGGCTGCTGGGGAGATTCTATGTTTTCCCTACTACTAGGGTGGCTGGGTTACTGGAGTGAATTGGAGTATTTGTTTCAATGAATTTATACATTGATACAGCTTTGTATATATTAAAATTATCTCTTTTCTGAAAACACGCTCAGCATTTAGTTGTTGACATGAGTCTTTCTGATGCATACGCTGACCTTATTGATTAGCATGACAGGAAAATCCATTTTGAATACTGCTCTTTTACCAGGAAAATAACCCATGGCATGTGACACATGAAACCCTATTCTAACATACAGTATGCTGCAACTTTGGTCTACTGAAATTTAAGTCTGTGCCTTTTCATGCACAAAAGCAACATAAGATATCATTCACCATGCCCCAAAGGAGCTTTAACATCAGTTACTTAGATGTAAGAAAGAGAAGAGCTAGATACACTCCACTCAGAACATTTTTATACTGTTGTTAAAACAGATTATAGTATCCATAACACAGCAAAAACAAGTGTAACTAATTGCAGTGCAAAAGGAAATTTCCCTGAAAAACATCTTCTAACGGAAGTTTTTTGTTTTGTTTTGTTTTTTGTTTTTTAAATTTTGGCTCCTTATCCAGTCATACTCCAGAGAGGTCAAAATACCTGACCTAACTTTCAAAACAACTCAATTTTCACTAATTCAGTTCAGCATAAATGCGCTCCTCCTCTGAAAGAGCCACTCTGCTCCTCAGACTAAAGGGAGAGAATGACTCCTATGATCTGGCACATCAAATTCTGAACTTCGTCAGGGTTACTACTGCTGTAATGCAGAAATCAGCATACACTGCTTTCTCTGGCAACCAAAAAGAAGTAGATTTTAGGCAGAAATAAATTCAAGTTTTCTAAGGACTGCCTGATGGGCTTTCAGGAGTCAATTAGATCGGCACCATGCAATTTAAGACAAGCGCACGTTTTTCCAGGGAGTGATCACAGTAGCCAATTTTCTCTCCTAACATTACCTGATATTTGTTGCACTGTTAAAAATTTTAATATATACAAAGCTTTTATTCTTTTAAATCAGTGTTATGGAACAAACCACTCCTTCCACCTTTATTTTTCCTTTTTTTTTTTTTTTTTTTTAAACTGTACAGACTTGTTCCATATTCAGGAATATCTAGACTTGGTGAGTGAAGCAACCTGATTGGCTTCCATCCAGCTGGTAGCATCTTGAAAGTGATAAAACTCCACGAAGGCGAAACCACGGCTTACACCTAGAGACAGCATTCAGATATAGACGGGATACTTGTGTTAGTCAGTTCCTTTAAAACAGGTGAATCTCTCTCCAACTGCTTCATTACTTCATGACAAAGCAGCTTTACAAATGCGACGTCAACTGCTGCGATCTGCTCGTTATTTTGCCATGGCAAGGAACCAAGCTCCCTTAACTGGCTATATTTCTTTCAATTTTGAATCCATGTTTAAAGGTAACCATGCAACAGACTACATACTATCAAAAGGGTTTATACTAGTATTACTTACCAATACCTGTTAACAAAACCCCTGTAGACAGACTTCTTTTTAACATGTTGACCAGCTATCTAAAAATCTTCCAAAAAAGCCACATTCCTTAGCCATGGCAAACCTTTTATTTTTATTGCACGTGCTTGCAGTTTGGGGGTAATTCTGGATACTCTTTTGGGCTGGGGAAGAGGAAGGTCATATGAAAAACCGGGTTAAGAGCTCTCACCTGTCTTTCTTTTCATCAGCCTCACGTCTGCAGGCTGAGGACCTTCAAAGGACTCAATAAGCTCCCGAATCTGTATGAGATTTTAATCAAACAGTTAAAAATCCAAATTTTGGCAGACAGCTCAAATAAGCAGGTTGCATTCTACGGTATATGCAATAAGTACCTACAGACATCAAATTCAAAGTACTATTTCTGAGAAGGGGAAAAAAAAAAAAAAAAAAAAGGACTAGGAAGACAAGGAAAAACCTAGCAGAATAATGATCATCGCATAACCAAGCACTCCTTTGCTGTGCTGAAATAACTGCTGCCTTCATTCAGATCACAGAATCACCAAGAACCTGAAACACAAAAGCCTTATGTTGTAAGGTTATTTATACAAATTTTAGCAGACTGCTTGCTCCTAAGTTTATAAAAAACATTGCTGACACCCCCCTCCTTGCATATCAAACTACAACTGCTAGCAAAGGAAAATTAAAACCCCATGCTATAAGGCTCCATGATGCATATGCATTCTTAAACCTCAAGCTACAATCATGGTCCCCTAACACAGCCTCTATCCATATTTTTCAGGGGAAAAATTAGATTATGGAGAGCATGCTGTCAAAGAACAAGCTAAGATAACATCAAGCCTTTATGCCTACCAAAGCTGCCTCAATTGTGCCACATGCTACATAAATTACTGGGCAGAGGTACATAGGAGAAAAAAGTTGAATAGTTAATTAAGAGAACATGCAGTTTTTCAAGAGGTCTAACAGAACTCAAACTGTCAGATACAACAGAGCTGTTTGGTAGACAAGAATCAAAACTGATTGCTATGTGCTTGTTTACATGCCTACTGGAACTGGATCTTCAAGCAAGAAACTCTCTTCAGCTGGAAAACATGCAAAGCTATAATCCAGAGAGTCATATAAATGCTAGCTCAAAATAGAAGCCAGCAGGTCTAAAAAGCACAATCTCTACTCTGAAGACTCGTTCAGAATTAAAATTGTTTGAACTTTCCCATACATTCCTCATGTATTTATTAAAGTTATTAGCAAAACAGCAGAGCTACAATATTAATACTTCAGAAACAACAATCCTGTTTTGAGCAGTTCTGAAAGGTCCAACTATGTTGCATCATGTGGATGCAGGAGTTTACATTGTATCAAGAAGATATGACAATTTTAGATCTGCACAAAATGACTGAAAAGAATACTTGGTATTAAGGGGGTAGAAAATAACAGTAATTTAAAAAATCCATTGCAGAAGCAATGCAAAAGATTCTCAGTACTAGCAATCAATGCAAAAAAACTGCTCAGAAATAGAGGTGGAGTCTGCCTGAAAACAAAAATTATTTATTTTTTTTAAATAAGAGCTGTAGTCTTGTATCCTGGTAACCAGAAGAATTCAGTGAAATGAAAAAACAAACAAAAACACCTAAAACCTAATCACTTCTAAGGCCCTCCTATTAGAATCTGAAATGGCACTGCAAAGCCAGAGGAGTTAGATAACCATTCAGCAAGCTTACTTGTACTTCCTGTCAGCTCCACAGCAGCCATTTTATGACTCCCGCTGCTGCACCAACACAAAGCAGCTTTGTGCAAACCCTACTTAGCTGAGGAGCTCTAAGTATCTGTGTAACCCTACCAGTTGCAGTTTCTTGCTTCTGGAAAAATATAACCATGTTGCTCTCTCCCAGAAAAAAATAAATAATAATGCTAATAAAAAAAAAAAAAAATCTACAAATATAAAATTCTGCTCTATACAGAAGAAAAAAAAGCAGAAAGAGAATACATAGTTTAAAATGCATCAACTCTAAGGGAAAGCATCTAAACATGCACAAAAACAGACTACTCAGGCTATTCTGTTTAAACGAAAAATCAACAGCTTATTGTTCAGCTACACTTCTGACAGTTTAAAATCCTTCCAAGCCCCAAAATGGAAGTGCTGCAAACATGTTTCAGATAGATCCACCACAACTGCAGCTTTCAAGAAAATGGCAGCAGTAACTGTCATACAGACCTACTGATACAGAGGCCTTACATTTTTTCAGTGAGCATAAAGGAGTAGAGTCCTCTCCTGGCTACTTACATCATTTTCCGTAACAGTGATGGGAAGGCCACGTAACATGATGGTCTTGCTTTCTTTCTCATCATTAATGTCATTCCTGTAGTCGTGCTCTCCATAGTCGCCATCGGAATGGTACCCATCTTCTGATTTGTCACTATTCCTACGCTCCCGCTCCCGCTGAGAAGTCAGCAGCCAAAATTAATAGTCACGCTTTCCAAAAGCATGTGAATACACGTTACAACAATATCTTCACACAAGAGAACCTTTGTCAGGTTTTCTCTTAGCACCTTCTTGCAGAAAGTGGAAAAACTCAACTCTCGCGTTTTCCTTAGCAAATCCCCAGGTTTCAAACCCACGCACTGAGGGGCTCAGGACTTCAGCATTTTTGGCAGCACCCCTATGGACACCCCGTGCTGGGGTGGGCACTGAAGTGGCGCTGCTAACGGCAAGCGCACTGCCCTCCCTCTCTCACCCCGTGGTGGCCAGAGCCGCCCACGACCACGAGGTCCAACCAGGGGGCCCACGGTCCAGGTCGACTCCCACACTCACCTCGGGGCTGTCATAGTCGCGGCTGTCGTAGTCTCTGTCATAGTCCCGGCTGTCATAATCTCGACTGTCGCGACTGTCGTAGTCCCGGCAGTCCCGACTGTCGTAGTCCCGGCAATCGTAGTCCCGGCTGTCGCGACTATCATAATCTCGGCAGTCCCGGCTGTCGTAGTCGCGGCAGTCCCGGCTATCGTAGTCGCGGCAGTCCCGGCTGTCGCGATTGTCATAGTCGCGGCAGTCCCGGCTGTCGCGGCTGTCATAGTCGCGACTGTCATAGTCGCGGCAGTCCCGGCTGTCGCGGCTGTCATAGTCTCGACTGTCGTAGTCGCGACTGTCGTAGTCGCGGTAGTCATCATAGCGGTCGCCGCGGCGCTCCTCACTGGACCGCTTATAGTCCGAGTCCCTGCGCCGACTCCGAGACTCCCGCTCATCGCGATCCTCTCTCTCCACGATGGAGCCGTAGCGGCCACTCCGCTCCGTCCTGCTCACGCTGCAGGGCACACCGGATCAAGCTCAGTATGGCCCACACCTGCTGCAGCTCCCACCATTTTCCACCCCGCAGGGCCACCCACGCCAGACGGCATCCTCCCTCTCCCCAACCCGCACTCACCGTTTATCCGATCCCATGACGTTGGCCGAGACCCACAAACGCACAGGACAGCGCAGCGCAGCGCCAACCGCCGCCGCCACCACCACCACCAAGACACTGAACACAACCACGCAACTCCTCACTCCCTCGCCACAAAATGGCGCTGAGGTGACTAACCGTCTCCTACCCAGGAAGCACCGCGGCCGCCGCCTGGAAGTTTCCAAGCGCTGCGCAGGCGCAGTGGCCGCCGCCCGCCGCGGGGCCCGCTGGGCGTTGTAGTGCGGGGCCGCCATGGGCTGGCCAGTCATCCTTCAGGCCTCTCATGAGAAAAACGCCACTTTGGGCACGTTTCTTGCTCTCCCGCTTTCAGGCTTTCAGGCTGACAAGCGTGGGGACCCTCTGTATTCTGAAAGGCCACTTCTGTTACATGAACAAGGAAGGTTTCCATGTTCAAACACCCGTGTTTTATCTGGATTAACCATTTGTACCTCAGAAGTGTGTCACGTACAACAACAACGATGTCTGGGAAGAGGAGAGATTCAGAGGTTGGCTTCTCTTTGGGCCATAGCTGTGTCCATGCTACATGCTCTGCAAACTGTATTTTAAAAAAGGCCCTTTGAGTATTTTTTTTTTTAAACAGTACTATCTAAACTACAAAATTTTGTACTGCTTAGATGACTAGGTCCATGCCATTCCCAGCCATGTTCCGGGGGCTGCTGTCTGACAGCAACAAGCATCTGCTTATTTCTAATGTAGCTGAGATAAAATCGATGTCACATATTTCTGCCATGCTGTTCCTTGGGAAGACAAAGCCCAATGTTCTTATCCCAGAGCAGGTATAAGTCAGTTGTCATCAGCCCCAAAGCAGAGGTGGAATTGGCAGTTTTCACAAGGCGCAGTAATGGTCAGGTTCGCTATGATTTCTGGTCGGGATTGCCATCGCTGAAGCCACACCGTGTCACTGATGGTGCCTGGGGGGCAGCGAGAGGTTTGTTTGGAGTGGGGCCTTCCTTCGGAGGACCCCCTTTTTCTCCCTGATAGGAACATCAGTCTGTCTGGGACCAGGATGCTGGCACCAAATCTAAGACATTTGCTGCTTGATTTGAGGGTCCTGGGATGATGAGGAGTGAAGAATACTCTGCCTGGTTTTGCAGCCCTTGTCTTTCGCTTCTTCATTACAGCTATTTAGGAAAGCACACAGTTAAGCGTTCTTCAGATCCTGACTGTGCCTCGCAATCCCCTTGGCAGGGGAGCCAAACTCTTCTCCCTTCATCATCTCAGCACCATCCTGCACCGTCCTGTGCAGCATTTGTGCCAGGGGCTCAGTTTCTTCGTTCCTATTTTTGTGAATAAGCGATCCCTGCTGTCCACTTGGCATTTCAAGTTTCAGCTTACAGTACACAGGGACAACAAAAACTTGTTTTAGGGACTATACCAGAGAATGCAACCAGACAGCTCCGTAGCACTGTATCGTCCTGATCTGAACCTGCTGAATGGCTGTGAACGCCACTTTGTCCCTCTGTGGTCATTTTCCAGGCCATTTCAAAAGGCCAGAGCTGGACTATGCATAGATAACGCTGCGTGCTCACATTCCTCAGCACTAGGTACTGGACCATAGTGATGCAACTGTTGAAGTTTTCATCTGGGCCTTAGCAAATTGAAAGGATTTTGTTACGAAGATCATTCTAGTCTGCCAAGCAAAGAACATGATCATAAGAATTTATGGAGGTTTTATTGAAGCTGAAGATGGGAAGCCCGGTGAAATCTTTTCTCCGTTTAAGGTCTTTGTTTGTTTGTTTGTTTGTTTTGCAGTCTGATCTAAGACTTGAAATGGGCTTTTTGGCTTGCCATGGCCTGGTTTCCTGCTCCGTAGGATGGTTCTGTAGCATCCTATAGAGGCTTTGTGACAGAGGAGGACTTGAGAAAAAGCTGCATTGGGTCAAACAAAAGGTCTATACAAGTATCCCATCCTCTCTTCAGCCTCTGCTCTAGCATATCCCAAACTAGTCTAGACACCATCCCAATGGTGTCTAGGGGTGTCTTCATAGGTCTGCAGCAAGTATCTTTGCTTCTGTAGCTTTGACTGACCAAATGAGAAGCTTCTGGCCTTGTGTTTGACAAAGCTGCATGAGGCTGCCTCTAGCCTAGTTGTTGTTAAGTCTGCTGAGAATATCTCTTGTTAAACAAATAGTTCCCAGTGTGTTCTGCACAGATCCTTAACGCAAACAAGGAATCGGAATAGTCTTTATTCAAACCAGTGTCATCCTGTGATTTTCAGGTTTGTGTGTAAAGGAGAGAAGTCAGAGAAGGAATGAGCTGAGATGAGGTTAGGGAACGTGCTTCCAAGGGCGAGGAGTGCTGACACACACAGCTGTACTCTGTCCTTGAGCAAGCCAGCTCATCGTTCTGGTGGGAACTGGCGCAGAGATGCCATCCTGATGTACTCCCTGATTTGGAAGTTTTTTGTACCTCCTCTCTCCAAAGTGATGTGCTGCGATCCAGATAGGTGATATGGATACCATGCACAACATGAGGCTGGCAGCAGGCGGAGTAAAGCACACACTCAGGTGAGCCTCTTGGAGAAGCTGATGTAGGGAACCCTGAGCTCTTGGATGTGTGTGAGGGGGGGCTGTTTCCCTTAGTAGCATTGTGAGTACTGGATATTTGGGAATGTGTCACAACGACCTGCATTTTCCTGCTCGACAGCAAATGTGAAGCAAACTTTTGTGAGGCTCTCATGTTGGTTTCATTTCTGTCTTCTTGCTTCCAGGTTTGTGGTTTAACTACCCCTTGGCGTACCCAAGGCACACTGTGCCTCAATGGATCTATGGCTTGGCCCAGGAAAGAAGACAGCAGAAGGCAGCCCTGAAGAGAAAAGTGGCGCAAAAGGTAAGGAAAAAAGCTGGTTCCTGACAGGGATCTGCCTATTTTTACTATTGTAAAATGCACTCCTGGGTAGCATATAACACATCTGTTAGGACTCCATTTCTCCACTACTATCAGTCTCCAGCATGTCCTTTTGGACCAAGATCTCACAACAGCCTCAGGTGCCAAAAAGGAGATGAAGGATGATTTCTCACTGAAATTCACTCAATGGCCTAAACTGCAAACTCCTCTTTCCTTTTATGAATTTGTTTGTGCAGAAGGGAGTAAGCAAGTGGGAAAATTCATCCCCCCAGTGAGTAACAACCTCTGTCTGAAGCATCATGTAATAGGAAGCATCATGTAATAGAAGGGTTAATGTCTCTCAGTGAACAAAATGATTTCAATCAGATGAGAAAAGTCATCTGAAGACCATTTTACAAAGGCCTCAAAACTATGTCCACTCTTGTTTTGTTTTGGAACCTGGGACCTGGAACCCTTATTTCTGAACTACTCCTGAATGTCTCAGAAACAGTGTCCTTGGGGTGAATGTACCAAAAGAGCAAATTGCTGTGTACACGATCAGTGGAGAGCTCCAAGAGTCTGTTTCTCTCATGGAATTTCTGCCCCCCAAGAGACTCTGTCAGAGACGCACCAACATCTCCCAGCGTGTTGCCCTTTTCAAAACACAGACTAGAGAAAGTAGTGGGGCAATAACACCCTTGGGAAGAATGTAACTTTGTAGAAATGAAAAGGTGGATAAAATCTGAGCATTTGAAGGAGCCAAGGACCTCCTGGGGAATGTGTCCCTGGCATGAAGAGTGTGGTGCAAGCAGCTGTAACATGTACATGAGCAGGCACATCATTCTTGTGGGAACTGTTACAGAGATGCCATCCTGACCAACTGTGTTTAGTACAGAGGGGTCTTCTAGGGGCATGCCGCCTCTCTCAAAGGTGTCTTTCTCCAATCTGAATACGCCAAGTTAAGGGAGAAATGAGTCTGAGAGCAGGAGGAACGAAGCACAAACACAGTGGAGATTCTTGGAGGATGACCGAAGTGGATTGCTAAGCCCCTGGGCTCTTGGACCTATGCAAGGGAGCAGTTTCCTTGGGTCACATTGTTTGTATTCATGCTGAGCGCTTCTGAACATGTGCTGCAAAGGGTTTTGCTTATTCAAACAATTATTCCATAAGTCTAGGATCTTTCTGCCATTCATTTTGGATTTAAATGAGTCTGATTTTTATTTTAATGTGAGGCAAGCTTTATTTTTTTTTTCATGTTTTAACATCAGGCAAGTTTTAATGTGAGGTTGTGATGAAATGGTTAGAGCAAGATAAAATGCAGATTGTCTTGCTACAAGGAGACAGAGCACTGTCCAATTTTGCTCTCTTTTATGTTTCATTTCATTAACTAGAAGCCTTTTTTGTTTAAAAAACCGCTGGTGTTATGACCAGCACAAGGGAACTACCAGAGACAGAGAAATGTCAAAACTGTTTTTCTTAGGAGAGTACTTTTACTCCTTCTAAGCTATCCTCTAGATGATCCATTTTCTATTAAAAGCAAAAACAACAAAAAAAAACACAACAACAACAAAGCATGGAGTGTTTGGGTACACCAGTCTTTGGTGTAATGGACAGAAGGCAGGATAATGCCACCGAGTGCTTGACTTTGGAAATAATGTTGCTTCTCTCCGTGTTGTGTCAAGAGAGGCCCTGATCCTAGGTACCTGAGCATTACTGAGGGAATGTCATGTCACATCTGAGTAGTACAACTTGTCACTATTTCTTTTTCTTTTTACTTGAGAGCAATTAGCAGAGTGCACCTAATTCTCCTGCTTATCTGCATTTTTGCTGCAGGCAGGTGCTCAGCTCACGAGCATGATGAGTTGCAGAACAAACTCCCCCAGCACTCCTATAAACTCATCCTGCTGTTTATTTTCAGTGTGTGACCATAAATCCCAGGGAGCTCTGCAGAGTAAAAGGAAGCCAGGATGAAGGAATTCCCTTCAACCCAGACTCCCTGCTTTGGGAAAAGAACCAGTGTGTGTCACGGATTTACATCATTACAGTGTCCTGCTTAGCTGCAGGAAAGCATAGCTACTGGCCAAGGAGAGAATGGAGGGGATCTGCCAATGCACAGAGGAAAATGGAGGAGCTGTCATGGATAAGAATAAAGGGAATGTGCCTGGAGGAGAATAAAGGAGATCTGAGGGCTCACAGAGAGGGATAGAAGAGATCTGAGTGTACATGTAGGGGAGTGAGGAAAACCTGAAGGTGTGCAGAGGGGGTGGAGGAAATCTGAATGCTCACATAGAGCTCTGAGCACTCAGACGTGAGAATGAAAGGGATCTGAGTGAATATGGAGAGGAAGGGAGCTGATCAGAGCATGTGTGGAAGGACACAGAAGATAAGAGAGTTTTAGCGGCGTGGAAATGAGGGGATCATGGAAGGAAACAGAGAAGCTCTGAGTATGTACGATGATGAGTGATGGGGATCTGAGCACATTCAGAGGGAAACAGTAGTTCTCAGCATGTACAAAAGGGAACTGTAGGGCTGTACAAAGAAGAGTAGAGGGGAACTGTGTGTACATGGTTTGGATGAGAAGCAATATGAATGTGCAGGGTGTAGTGGGGATTTGAGCAGACAGAGGGCAATAGTGGGATTCTAAGCTGACGCAAAGACTCATGAAGGCACATGAGCACTTGAGCGTGGGAATGAAGAAGATTAGGATTTGAATGCTCATGAACAGCAAGGATAGGGATATGGGTGTGCACAAAATGGAGATGGAGGGGTGTCCCAATCCGGTGTCGGGGAGGTTTCGATACGATCCCAAGAGCGAGATTAAGACGCAAACGAGGTCAAATGCCATACAACCTTGTAAGCTTTATTCTCATAAGCACGATAGGACAGAGAGAAGAAGAAGGAAAAAGGAGGAAAAGCAAGCAATCAGGAGAGATGCAACGAGATTATAGTTACCACCACCAGTGCAGCTAAGTGTTGTTGGCTCTGCTTCGGTGCAGGTACAGGTGTCTCGGTGCAGGTGATGTTCAGGGAAAGAAGCCGTCCGTGCGCCCCAGAAGAAGCCGCCGTCCGGTGGGGGAATATGCAGTTCTTTTATGTCCCCATTCTTGAAGTGTCCGCCCCCTTTCGCCAGCTTGAGTGCAAGCGCTGCTCCGTAGACACTGCCGAGCATTGTTTTCTTGGTCTTGTGCTGAGCTCTGAATCTTCCCAGAGACAGGATGCCAAGGCCAAGAAGTAGATAAAACACCTCGAGCTGATATCACAGTCTTCCCAGAGCCAAGGCCAAGAAGCCCTAAATGGTATGGCAACAATGTCGAGACAAACACAATCCACAACAGTCTCTTACAAGGGGTCAGTGCCCATGTATAGTGTAATGGGATCGGATGATGTACAGAAGAGAAAGGAAGGCATCATTGCATGAAGGAGGAGGAATGGACGATACCAGTAGTTTGAGTAGGCAAATGGATCAGAGCCTACACAGAGCATAAATGAGGCATTCTGAAAATACACGGAGAAATACGGCTGCTTTGATCACACACTGAAGAGAATAGGGCTGACCTGATCACACACAGTGGGAAATATGGCTAATCTAAGGGCAGCTGCAGACCTGTCAGGGACCTCAGCATTGATGGAGGAAAATAGAGAAAAATAGGTCAGGTTAAGCTGTGGATGAAGCAGAGCTGCACGGGTACATCTGCAATGAGGGATGTAAGTACTGGTGTGTGGGGATGGTTGGGGTATTTTGCAATTGAAAGTCTGTGGAGCCCAAATGCCTGTCTCTGTGCAGGATCCAAGCCTGATCCAAAGGCTGTGGACAGGATAGAAGAAAAGAACAAAGTAGAGCAGAAAGGACTGGAACAGAAGTGCTTCCCTTTAGGGGAGCATTAACAATGATTACAGGGTTGAACAGGGAATGGGGTAGGAATGGAGGCCCTGGAAGGGCAGAGAGTGGGACTGAAGGGTAACAATAATGCAGAGGTACTGAAAGGCACCTTTGTTTCAGTTCTTATTGCTAAGACAAGCCGGCAGGAATCGCAGAGCCTGGGAACAAGAAAGGAAGTCTGGAGATTTTCCCTTAGGCAAGGAGGATCTCAGAGATCTTCTAAGCAAAGATGACATCCACAAACACATGGGAATGGATGGGATACACTCAAGAGTACTGAGGGAGCTGTGGGGTGTTGGAAGCCAAATTTTATCATCATTGCAGTATGCACTGGGGCAGGAAGGACTGTGGGGGGTAGTTGTTCTATGGGACCCTGGTGGGTGAGCGTCTGCCTACAAGCCAGGGTGCACTCTCCACAAGGAGAGCCCCTTGCAGGGGCAGGGATTCAAGGCAAGCAAGAGGGCGTCTGCTTCACAGGAGCTGCCCACAGGTGTAGCAGCCACAGCTCCCTGCCAGAGGCTTGTGCTGTGCTCTGAGGCCACTGACGACAACTTCGTGCATGCGTGGCACAGTGTAGCATTGGTGCAGCCCCTCCAATGACACAGCAGCTATTGCTGTACCAGTAAGAAGACAGGAGTGAGAGGGAAAGCCTCCGTTAGAAGGCATGGCCCACATCTTCTTGCACTTTGCCATCCAGAATGGAGAAATCCTTGTTTCCCACTGCATATGAATGTGCATGTCTCAGGGCATTTGGACAAGGTCTTCCCCATGCTTTGGATTCCTGTAGCTGGGAAGGATCTTACTTTGATCCGAGGAAGCTGCCCACAGGGAAGAGCAGCCAGGAAGGCTGCAGAAGGCTTCCCCCACAGGTGTGCTGACTTTGCTTAGGGCTATAGATGAGGAGATGTGGGATTGGTATGTGCAGGCAAGGCTTGTGCTCTCCATGGGCCATCCTTCGTGGGCTTGCTCCAGGGTTATCCTGGACAGCAGAAAGCAGTACTGCAGAGCCCAGAATATTCTCTCAGGAATGACCGCCTTGGAGAGGCTGTCCCACAGCCCTTCCTCTTCCCTTTCTGTGGTCAAGACAGGCATGGCCCAGAGCAAGGGTATCCCAGGATGGGGGCTCCACAGTCTACTTGCTGCCCTGTGCCCCGTGCCTGCCCGCCCCTCCAAAACTGCCCTGATGCTGCTTGCAATCTTCACTCTGCACCACAGAAAGGCTCACACTCCCCCACAAAGGCATTTTATTTCCCTGGGAAAAAAAAAGACATTTCTAGTGTAACCATCTGACTTGTGATGGCCACTTCTCTTTCTTCTGGAGGCTGCACATCACCGAAGCTCTGAGAGGAGCAGGAGAAAGATTGTTAGCCAGTGGTGACATGCAGGTGCCTCCTGGTAATCCAGTGGCACATGCCAGCCTCCACCCCGTTTCTGTGCAAGGGATAGTTGGCCCCAGCAGAGGCGAGGCCAAGCTGCAAGGGCACTTGTGTGCCCTGGCGCAGGGGGCAGCAAAAGACCCTCCTTCCCCCGGGCCGTGGCACAAAGGGCTTGGCAGGAGCAGGGACCCTGCCTGCCTGCCTTGGAAGCTACTTACCGGCGAGCCTCCTCCTGCAGCTGCAGCCTCTGCTGGTTTTGCACCACCTTCTCCTTCCAGCATTCTCGAAGGACTTTGTAGGATGCCGCGAGCTGCAAGTTATGCTTTGCTTGTGGTGAGAGATACCTGCAAAGCATCAAGCAAGTCCTGTGGCTGCTCCCCCAGGCACCCTTGGGGCTTCTTCTCTCCTGAGCCCCTGCACATCCCCAGCAGCTGAAATGAGGCCATGTCATCTGCCATGCGCAGCAGCTGAGTGCCAGCACCTGCACAGGGTGGTGAGGCACCATGGTGGCAGGCCCTGCCTTGCAACAGGCATGCCAGTGCACACTCACTTGTCAGGGGGCATCCTTCTGTCTGGGGAAGAGTGCTGCTCATGGTGGCATGTGTTCTTCAACATTTGGATCTGTTTTGCAAGGGCAAGAAGAAGAAATGGTTTCAGGGGGGAGGAGTGAACGGGGGAGAGAGCACGAGCCCAGTCATAGAGGAGGCGCCTAAGCGTTCCAGAGCCCTGCTGAGTCTAGACAAGCAGCTGATAGAAGGGGCTATGAGAGCTGGCTTCCTGGAGGACGCCCCCTGTTCAGAGGGCTCTCCAAGGCACCCCGTAGGCCCCATTTGGACACGGAATTGTTGGCTGTTTCTCTTCCCCCTCTCTTCTGCCCCTGCTCTTGAGCCTCACTAGCTCTTTGTCCCGTGTCAGCACAGTGGGAATATCGCTCTCTGCTGCCCTAACTGAGCAGGGAGTAAAGAGGCATCGGCACCTTTCCAATGCCTTCAAAGCCAAACACACCCATTTCTGCAATTAACAAAACCCCAGAAGAGCTTTTG
>VZSV01000389.1:65788-77766 GCA_013398735.1 Nothocercus julius
CAGCCGCGGCTCTCGCTCGTAGCGCGGCGCTGCCGCACGTGGGCTTTGCGCTGAGCTTAGCCAGCGCTTGGGAAAACTGTGCTCACAAAGATGCAGATCTCTGCGGGCAGAGGCTAAACGCCGCGGAGACGGCAGCGCTCTCCCTGCCAGGCGCCCGTGTGACAGGCTGCGCTGGCTGCTGGCTCCGTGTCACGCTCCCGTCCTTGTTTTCTTGTTGTGCGGACGCTGACGCCTTCCCGTTTCTTGCAGGTTTTCACATGCTCCGTCTGCCAGGAGATATTTAAGCGGCGAATGGAACTGCGGCTGCACATGGTGTCGCACACGGGGGAGATGCCGTACAAGGTCAGCACCGTGGCCTTCGAGCGCCCCCGTGAACAGCTGCTCAGTGGTGCTGAGGAGGGGCTGTCCGAGCGAAGGCCCTTTCTGTTCCGGGGAGAGCCCGGCGCTGCGGGTGGGGGCTGCGCGGGGACGCGGGGTGGCCCAGCCCGCCCGCGTGCCGGGGCTGCAGTCGCGAGGACACAGCTTGTCCTTCCGGCACCGGCCCTCGCCTGGCAGCCCCGAGCGAGTCACAGCAGCCCCTCTGCCCGCGTCCCCCGTCAGGCGGCGGCCCAGGGCTCCTCGCTGTGTCCCACTTGCTCCCGGGGAGGTGGCTGCCAGCTCGCTTCCTCCTCCTGTTTTTCAGTGCTCCTCCTGCGCGCAGCAGTTCATGCAGAAGAAAGACCTGCAGAGCCACATGATAAAGCTGCACGGCGCACCGAAACCGCACGCGGTGAGGAGGGCCGCCTTGCGCAGGCAGAGCTGGCGTGTTGGCAAGAGAGCCTTTGGGGTGAAGGAGCAGCCAGCCGGCAGTTTTGCCGGTGGGCTCAAGCGGCGCCGAGCGGCTCCTTCCCGCGCGGCTGTTTCCGCTCGGCGCTGGGTGCGCTGCCGCTCGGCAGCAGGGATCCCAGCGCAGCGGGAACAAGCCGAGCTACGCCGCCCGGGGCAGGGCGCTCTGCCCGCAGCTGGGCCCGGGCCGCAAGCTGGGCCAAGCGGGTGCCGGCAGGCGGCCTAACGCCGCCTCTCCTGTGGCCTTGCAGTGCTCGACCTGCTCCAAGTGCTTCCTGTCTCGGACGGAGCTGCGCTTGCACGAGGCCTTCAAGCACCGCGGAGAGAAGCTGTTTGTGTGCGAGGAGTGCGGGCACAGGGCCTCGAGCCGCAACGGCCTGCAGATGCACATCAAGGCTAAGCACAGGTACAGCACGAGCCCCTCTGGTTACGGGGGTAACCGCTGACTTGAGGGACTGCAGCTCCCAGACCAGAGGTGAAAGGAAAACCCGCTCTTTGAGTGGGAACGGTCCGGGGCAGGAGGATCTGACCTGTTCTCCCGCTCCGCAGGAACGAGCGGCCCTACGTGTGCGAGTTCTGCCATCACGCCTTCACGCAGAAGGCCAACCTCAACATGCACCTGCGCACGCACACGGGCGAGAAGCCCTTCCAGTGTCACCTCTGCGGCAAGACCTTCAGGACACAAGGTACCCCCGGCCATGGCGCCTCGAGGCCCCGCGGGCCGGCAGCGCTGAGGGCCAGCGCGCCGTGCTCGGAGAGCCAGCGCCGCCTCTCGCCGGCCGGCAGCCAGAGCCTCCTGAAAGCGGCTGGCCTGGCAAAACGGTTGTCTTGGTGCCTCCCCGGGGAGCTCAGACGAGCACCGGCCTGTAGCTCCCCTAACGAGTGACCGCACAGTGCACGCGCTCTCGCCCGCAGTGGCGCACGCGGCAGCGGCACCGTGACCGCTGCGCGGGCTGCACCGTGACCGCGGCGCCTGCTCTCTCCCCCGGTGACGGCAGCGAGCCTGGACAAGCACAACCGGACGCACACCGGGGAGCGGCCGTTCAGCTGCGAGTTCTGCGAGCAGAGGTTCACGGAGAAGGGGCCCCTCCTGAGGCACATCGCGAGCCGACACCAGGAGGGGAGGCCCCACTTCTGCCAGATCTGCGCCAAGACGTTTAAAGGTAACGGCTGGGGCTGCTGCATCCACAGCAGCAGGAGGGACAGCCACTCCCGGCTCCCTGCTGTCACCTTCCCGAGGGCACCACCCTCTGTCACAACGTGACAAACGGCCACGTGCCCCAAAAGCAGCGTTCCCGGGTGCAGCTGAAGCGCAGCTGCTGTTTGGCTACTGTTTCCAGGAAAACAGTTTCAGCCGACTCCTCGGACATACAGAGCCGAGCAGGCTCTCGGCTCTGAGAGGGGAGCAGCTAGGGGGCAAGGAAAGATGGAACGTTTTTTACAAAGGATAAGCTCCAGCCTTTAGCATAACACCACCACCTGCCCTTTTCAGTGCCTTGGAATAGCAGCAGTCTGAGTGCACCCCTGCCCCAGAAATGCTTATTATAGCTCGGGCCCCAGCTGCGCCGCCTTGACTGGTTTCTGGTTTCCACCTTGTCTCCTCAGCTGTTGAGCAGCTGCGCGTGCACGTTCGCAGACACAAGGGAGTGCGGAAGTTCGAGTGCACCGAGTGCGGCTACAAGTTCACGCGGCAGGTAGGGCTTTGCGATCCCGGCAGCCCCGCGCGGTGCCCTGCGCCCCTCGGCTCGAGGGCCGCTTGCCTGCGGTGACCAGGGCGAGCAGGCTGGAGTCCGTCTTGGACGAGCGCCTCTTCCTTTGCCTGCGAAGGCGCCCGGCCCGCGGCGCGGGGACAGCTGCTCGCGGGGCTCCGGGCCGTGCCGGGGGAGCAGCACGGCGCAGTGCTGAAGCGGGACGAGCGCGGTGCCCATCGACACCTCAGGCCTGGGGGAGCTGCTTCTCCCTGCCCGCGCTGGCTGTGCCTCGCGCTGCGCTTGGCTGCCGCTTTCGAGGCGGGGAAGGGGGTCAGCGGCTTCTCGGAAGGGCCGCACGGGGATCCTTCCCCGTGGGCACTCCCCCGGTCCAGGGGGTCCTTCCCCACGGATGCTCCTTTGCCAGCGCGGTGCCGTCGAGGGGGTCCTTGCCCGTGAGCACTCCCCCGGTCCAGGGGGTCCTTCCCCGTGGGCGCTCCCCTGCCCGCGCGGTGCCGTCGAGCTCTTCCCCACCACAGGCGGCTCTGGGCTCCCGGCCCTTGGCATCTGCCATCACTCTTACCCTTCCAGGCTCACCTGAGGCGCCACATGGAGATCCACGACCGCGTGGAGAACTACAACCCGCGGCAGCGCAAGCTGCGGAACCTGGTCATCGAGGACGACAAGGCCGTGGTGGTGGCGCTGCAGCCGCCCCACGAGCTGCCCGTGGGCTCGGCCCCGGCCGTCGGGGAGCCCCTGCCCCGCGGCTCCCTGGCCCACGAGATGCCCGTGCAGAGACTCTGCCCCAACGAGAGCTTCTCTCCAGCAGATGTTATTGAGCCTTCGCTGATAATAACGACACTTCCTGCAGACTGTGCAACGTGACGGGGCTCTCGTGCCCGTCCCCGCTACGAGGGCAGGGAAGCGCCAGCCTGGAGCGACTCTGCTCCGTGGCTTCTCTTCCAAGTTGCAGTGAGGCCCCTTCTCTCCTCCTCTGCCACGATCAGCTTGCAGGGAACGTTTCTAATGAAGTTAAAGCGGGTATCAAATGAAGAAACAATTACAAAACTACTAAGAATTACAACTTGAGCTAAATGCACGTACACGGTGTGAGACTGGATGTGACTGATGACTCATGTAATACTGTGAATGCTGCTTTTCAGTAAGCTGTCACCTATGACCAGAAGGCCCGGAGGGAAGGATGCATCACCGCGGATTTTTTTCAGATTGCTCGGTTAGCTCTGAATTTGAGCCTGGAAACTTGTGATTAAAGGTGCTTTCCGGAAGACAGAGCGACTCTGCCCTCTTCCTTAATCACTTGCTAAAAGGCCCATTTCTTCACTCAGCTCCTGCCTTGTTTCCGCCTTGCTTGTCGAGCCTTTGCCACTTGTCACCATTTCCCTACTGCATTAAAGGCACCCTGCGGGTCCCTGTCTTCCCCTGGCTGAAGTAATTCAGCTGTTACCAGCGGAAGACATGGTCTTTCTCTCAAAGAACTGCATGGCCCTTTATAAGATGGGGGATTTGTATGTGCAAGTAGCATTTGTCTGAAATGACGAGTCACGGGCACTCAGTGGAGAACCCGAGTGTTCCCGCAGGAGGGACAGGTCACACGTCATGTGCTCCTGGGCGCGCTCGCACTCATCCCAGTTACAGCCAGGCCCTCTGCCCCTCTCTGCTACTCACCAGGGCGGCAGCTCTTCCGTTCAAAGGTGCCTCAGGCCTACGGTGAGAAAGGCGGCAGTAGCAGCTTAAACCAGTAATTTTTCCACTGAAAAGCTAAAAATACTTAAGCAACATGTTTTATTTAACTTGACCGATTCAAGTAAATTTAAAAACAAACCATGAGAATAAAAATACATTATCTGTAAATGTAAAATGCCTTTGCTTCAAAGGATGGTATCTAAACAGCACTTAAAGTTGGGCATAATGAATTTACAAAAAATAAATACAAATCCAGAATTACTGAGCTGGTTCAGGGAATTTGGGGTGGCAAGCGCACCGGTGAGCGCTACAGCATGAGACCTAGCGTACGGACTGTCAGCTCAGCGTGCCCAGCCACCACCCAAACCCAGCTCTCAGCGCCCTGGGCCCGCGCTGAGCGGACCCGCACCGGGACCAGCCGCCGCGAGGGCTCCGCGGGACCCCCGCTGCAGCCCTCTCCTCCGGGGTCCTTGCACAAAACAGCTTCAAGGCACTGTCCGAGTTTCAGACTTTAAGAAGAGCCCAAATGTCACCAACAAGTTTTTCAAGTTTTGCTGCTAAGTAGCTTAGCGTGAAACAGTATTCAAGGCAAAACAGTCTGTTTTAATTAAGCTGTGAACATGTTGCTTGTACGGAGATAAGGTTCTCGGACTGCTTTGGCTAGAGGGAACGACATGGAGGTCAGGGGCTTCTGCTTCCTCAAGTAAGATAAAGCTCTGGGACAGGGGGGAGGAAAAAAAAGAAAAAAAAAAAAAAAAAAAAAAAAAAAAGAAGAAAAAGGCACACAAAGCAGCCACCATCTCAGCTGCTGTTTTGTCTTCCACTTCTTTCTGAGGGTGTAATACCAGCTTTAATGAGCCCTACTGCAATTTTGACCCTTTTCTAGTTCCAGAGACAGTCCACAAGTAAATTGCGAGAGGTTTCTCTTCGGTTGAAACGCACTCGCCCCAGATCATCAGAGGAAATACTCAAGCTAACCACGTCACTTGAGCACAAATAAAAAGCAAACCTTCACTGCACCCCCCATTCCCCTCCCAGGAAAACCTAAAATAATTATATTTTAATCTGCTAGCACTCTTGTAAGCTCCTACCCCTTGGCCAAAGAGCCCCAGGAGCATTTTCCGGCTGCTCAAATTCCAAATGCTTCTGCAAACTGCAGAGCAGGACAAACGTGCGACCTTTCCAGATGCTCAGCAGGCTCCTTCCCATGCTCTGATCCTTCTAAAAGGATCCTTTCCATCAAGGTGCCTAAATCATCACCAGTATTTTACCTGCAAGTCTGGGCCGACCTTTCCAAGGAACCTGTGCTGTGCTTCTCCCCTCACACTTTCCAGGTTACTGCTAAAATAACTAAATTCTAACCTAGTTCCTTTGAAAAGGAAAAAGAAAACAAACAAATAAACCAAAAACCAAAAACCACTTGCCCTCCCTAGCCAGGACCCATCTGCCTGGCCCAGCGTGGCTGCCAGGAGCTCGATATGGAAGAATTGGCAGCAAGAGCCTTCGCCACAAGAATGTGCCATGAAGAAGTCTTCTGCCAAGCTCCTGGGGCAGCCCGGTGTCGACGGAGCGCTGTGAAACCACAAGGGGAGAAGGGCTGAGGGGCCCCCGCACAAGGCAGCGGCCCCAGGAGCCGCCCCACCGCCCGCCCGCTCCCCCGGGGCAGAAAAGTGCAGGCTGGGTGACCAAAACCGAAAACAAACTACTTGTGTCCGTGTGATTAAGTGATAAATGAAGGTGTTCCTTAAATAATAAAAGTCTCTCTCCTAGAAAGTAAGGCAAGAAATACCCACAAAACCTTAAAATGCTGCAACTAAAAGTACCTGAAGAATTCAAGGTCAGACAACGGGGAGTGTGAGGACTCATAACCCGGCCTCCGTAAGATCTCAGCTATCTGGCAAGAAAAGCCAGGTATGAGGGCATGAGTAGGAACCCGAGGCTGCGGTGGCAGAACCGGCAGGGCTACCGGCTGCTGTGAACCTCCCGGGCTGCGGCGCGCTCAGGCTGTCGCGCGTCTGTCCCGCCTCTCTCTTCTGTTCTGGCAATATGTTTGTTTCTCCGTCGGAAGAAACCACGAGGAAAGGAACCTGGCAGCAGATGAGAAGTGCTGCAGGGTGAAGGAGTTTCTAGTGAAAGGTGTTTGACCAAACGCTGTAACTGCAGGCTGGGCACGACGCTTTTCTTCAGAGTCCACGGCGCAGACGGCCTCCGCAAAGGGCACCGCGACTCCCTGCTCCGCAGAGGGGGCCGGGGGAGGCTGCGCCAGAGGGCCCCACTTCCTGCACCTACGCGTCTACAAGGGCATCTTAAGCACTCACGTTTTCCTCTCTGCCCTGATCAGTATGTGTTTGTCTCCAAGCACCAGTCTACCTCCTCCCAGAGCAGCACCGGTGCTGCGTGTGGGGCGCGTTCCCCGCTAATGCAGCTCATTAAGGTTCTGGTCACGAAGGTCCTGGCGCTGCCGGTTCAGGTTGATGGTGTTGTCCAGCGCGATGCTGTCGTCCTCTGGGGTGGTCTCTGGCATGAACTGCCGGAAAATGCTGACGCTGCCATGCCAGAAGGTGGGCTCGGGGAGGCGGCCCACGACGCTCCACGCGCGCGCCTCGGGGTCGTAGGCCTCCAGCACGTCCGAAAGCTCAAACGTGTTGTCGTAGCCGCCGGAGACGTAGAGCTTCCCGCCCAGCACGGCCACGCTCCCCCCGACGTGAACCTGCGGTCCAGAAAGGAGAACACACCACAGTTACCGAGGGAGGGCCCGAGAGCGTTTCTGCTGGGCAACCGCCCTATGTCTGAACACACTCCGCGTTTGTTGCTTTCCAAAGCCACAATTTGGGGCCAATTTTTAACATCAAGAGGCACTCAGGAGGCCAGTTAAGCGACCTACCTGAAGCATGGCAGGGATTTTATCCCACTCGTTCTTCACTGGGTTGTAAACATCCACTTCGGCAGAGTCATCCCTGCGGGAGATGACACAAGATGGTCATTTTACGTTCTAAAAGCGCCTGACCTAAAAGCCCCGCCAGCCGAGGCGGCGAAGGCGAACGGAGACGGAGCAAGCCGGCGGCATCACGCTGTGAGCCCCTCTCTCCCCACAACCAACGCGCCGCCGACTGCCTTGAGGTCTCAGCCAGCGCCAAATTTAGCGGGGCCATGGGACTGTAAGGGAAAAGCTCCCCGCAGCAGCGCGGTCTTGCCAGGCTCCTTTGACCTGTCCCACTTGCAAGACAGGAGTGAGACAGCGACAGGTGAGGGCTGTTTGCGACACAGAAATGTGCTGCTGCTGGCGCTAGAATGCGCCAAGGACGAGGTCAGCACAGCCAAACAAGTGCCAAAAGTCACTCCAAGATGGTCGTATTGGGTTGCAACAAGACTTGAAAAACTAGGAAGATGCAAACACTTTATACTTTGACTCCTGATCAACTCGAGTTTTCACTTTAGTGGATTTGGCCTCTGAAATTCAGTTCTTACAGTCTCATTTCTCTAGTTCTTTAGTTAACCGGACTGACTTCAAGAGTCACCAGCACCTCTTCTTGAGGCAGCTGGTCAATGGCTGCAAGTTCATTTTAGGAAAGATCTAGCTTAAGATCTAGCCAGGAGAAAAATATAAAACCCATCACATTCAAATGTTTTCTTTGGTCTTTCATTGTTTCATGAACGGCCTTGCACTGTGATGATGGCAAGACAGTGCTCCAGATGCCTCGCATGAATGAGAACAGAGGGGAGAGGAAGCGAAAACAAATGGGGAGATCTCACCTACCACAGCGCTAACTGCTTAGCGACCCATTACATTTAAAACTACCCCAGGTAAGACTACGACAGGGCCAAGATGTGTGGGATGAGGGTCTCCCTATCACCTATGCCTAACAAATATCCCTAGAGGATAAATGCTTTGAAACCACGTTCTTTAGCTGGGGGTTCTTTTGTGATATATATCTGTAATTTAATAGATATTCATCTGAAAGAAACATCTTTCATGTGGGCACCTGTAAATTAGTGTTTCAGGTCCGGAGGGTGCTACAGAAAAGCAGCCTGCCCTCTCTCGGGGCAGCTCGCAGCAGAAGCGGAGCCGATGCTCGCTCTGGGACACGCCAGCCGAGCGCGCCCTGCGCCAAGCCAAACGCCTGCAAGGGCAAAAGTGGAAACCCAGCGACTGGAATTCGAGTCAGGAGCAAGAGCCCCGGCCGCAGCGCCGGGCGCTGGCCGGTGGCAGTGACACGACATCCTCCCCAGCCCGAGGTTAGTTCTAATAAAGGTGTAACTGAAGAACCAGCCTTGCAGCAAGACCGTATTTGTAGCTATAAAACTAGGCCCACGGTGGGGGACAGCAAGTCAGGGGCCTTGGCACAAACTATTTTGAAGTGAACAGAAGTTAGCTTGCATCGCTCATTTCTAATTAATTCCTCCGTGCCACAAGGATCACCTCAGGGCTCTGCATGGCTGCACACAGAGAAGTGGTGCTCCTGTGGGGCAGAGGGGGACAGAAAGGCAACACAGGCGAATTTCTTATTAAGTCCTGCAACATGCAAATGTTCAGAAATTCTGAAGGTTCTGTTACCAGTATTAAACAACAAACACAACAACTAAAAACTCCAACTGAATAGAACTGGCTTACGATCAAAACAGTTAAGACACCCTTTCCAGTATTTGCTGAAATCTGAGCAACTCACACTCCCCTCTGCCAACAAGTGCCACAAAGCAGGACGCTGGGCTGAGAGACCAGACCTAACTGCAGCAACTAACGGTCTTGGCCCTTGCTGCTCAGGAGGAGGTAGAGAGAGAGCTCGGAGTCCTCAGCGGCTCACGCTGGCTCAGAGTCAGCGCACCAGTGCTTCAGCCCTGGCATGCCTGCCCGCTTGTTTTTAATTAAGTGGATAACTTAAGTATTTGAGCCATAGGGGCAATTAAATCCTGTGTTGGAAAGGTGCTTAAAAATAGCGCCCCGTCACTTCATTGCCAGCCCTCTTATCTCTGCTTGCTCGGAGGGCTCTTGCACTCTCCAACATAGTGTTTTCTTAGAGCTTGCTAGCTTATTTATAGCGACAACAGGGCCTGAAATAGAAGCCAAGGAACCTGAAAAGTCTTTTCAGGGTAGAACTGCTGACTGACACGAGACTGTAACTCCACTTGTTTCCCACCTGCAGGTTTAAATTCAGACGTTTTCACACCGTCCCAAGCGCAGCCATTGAGGGCTGGCTATGACAGAGCTAAGGGAAAGGAGTGCAGCGGTCGTGGAGCTCGCTGAGAGGCTGCGGAAGCGCCGCTCTGCTCTCCCAGCACAGCGCCCACCTCCAACCGCCTGCGAAACCCAGATCTTCCCTGGAACAGAAGGTGAAGGAGGGACCTCCGCACTCACCGTATGAAGTACATGAGGCCGCTGAGCGTCACGGTCTTGGGCGCGAAGGACCATGGAGGCAGGTGGCCGCAGTTGACGAGGGACCAGAGGTCGCTGTCGGGATCGTAGCACTGCATCACCATGGTCTCCTTGCCTGCCAGGGAGCCGATGGCAAACAGCTTGCCGCGGCACGACGTGGTGGAGCAGTTGTCCATGGGGTAGAGCATGGGCTGCAGAGCCTCCCAGCTGTCCAGGGAGTGGTCGTAGCGCTCGGTGCTGTCGGAGGCAATGACGTAGAGCAGCCCGTCCAGGACTGTGGAGCTGTGGTACTCCCTTGCCTTCAGCATCGGGGACACCTCCGTCCACTCGTTCACACTGGAATTGTACCTCCAGACGCAGTCGTAGAGCCTCGAGCCATCCGAGCCTCCTACGGCACAGCACACAGGCTTGTAAGGGCATTTCTGCAAAGCGCTCCTGCGCGGGACGCAGGGAGGGTCAGGGAGGACAGGGCTGCTCTTGGGACCGAGCTCCTCATTACAGCTTCAAGTCCCAGCTCGCTAATATCCACCCACGTTTTTCTGATTCCCAGAACTGCAGACTGTGAAAGCAAGCAGGGAGGTACTGGAGGGCCACAGTAGTTTGTGCTGCCTGCATTTCAACAGCCAGTTCCCACCCTTCCTTGCTCGACTTCCCGGGACCTCAGAACAGATTCCTGCCGGGAGCCACTACGCGGCGATGAATCCGAGCAAGTGCCCCAGCTTGGGCCAATGCCACCACTCCTGACTGCCCTGCTCTTTCCTGTGTTGCAGCAGTCCTTGCCCTGCTGCTCCCAAAAGCGGCTGCCATGTGCGATGGCGGAGAGGGAGGCCCAGCAAACACTAGCGGACAAGGTGCGGCCACCATCCGCAGGACGGGAGCCGCCTCGTCCCCCTGCACTGCCCGAGCGCAAGAGCCACCGAGGGCCTTCAGCACGACGGGCTCAGGCAGCTCTGGCTCCGCAGCTCAAGCTCCAGCTACCAGCAGCGCGTCGTGGGCAGGTTGTGTCGCCCTCACAACCCCGTCGCTACACCAAATGCCTGCTCGCAGCCCGACCGCAAACTCTGCCCACTCTGCCACTCGCAAAGGAGCTTGTGTGGCCTGGATGGAGCAGCACCAGGCAGGACGTACAACGGGGAAGATCCTGGGACTCCGGTACTGCCTGGCCAGGCCGCTCCTCGGGGCCACAGCAAAGCCTGGGGCTCTGGGGCCCGCAGACAGGCCTAAGCACAAACATTGGCTCGTGATTTATAGGCTGCCCGACCCTTTCTTCACTGCCAGAAATTCAAACCCCAAGTCACTCCCATCGTCCTGGGCAGCAGCGGCAGGGCTCCGCCAGCACAAGAGCTGCGACTTCAGTCTGCATGCTCAGCAGCATTAGTCATGACAAAATGCCTCCTGCATTGAGATCAGCTGCTAAATCCTCTCCGCGTCCCAGCCTGAGGAGTCTCTATCCCGTCCTCAGCCACAGCCACAGTGCAGGAACCACGGGAGCTGCAGCAGGAGCCCAGGGGGGCTGTCCCGAGGAGCCAGGTTGCTTGGTGGCCCTCCAGAGCTTGGTGGCAGCTCTTTGTGGCACAGGCGGCCCCGAGTAAAGCTTTTCTGAGGGCGCCTTGTGCCTCCAAGCCGGCCATGCGCAAGGCTGCGGCTGCCTTTCTGCGTGCTCCCTTCCTGCGCATCCAGCAGCGACGCAGAGGGAAGGAATGGGGGGACAGGGCTCTGCGGCGCCTCTGCAGCCACAGCCAGGCAGGCAGCTCTGCTCCCCTTGCCCCAGCGGGGCAGACAAGAGCCTGGAGGCGGGCGCTGCGCGAGGCGGGTGCTGGGGGGGTAGCCCTGGGAGCTGCGCGGCCCGCGGGACGCGCTCTGTGCACGCCCGGCCAGCGCGCGGCACCCTGGCGGCAGCTGAGAGAGGGGCCCTGCCCCGCGCACCCTGCGCTCCTTACCTGTCACGTAGATGTCATTGCCCAGCGCAGCGACGCTGTAGCCGCCGCCCAGGTGTTCGGGGAACTCGGCCAGATAGCGCCAGTGGCCGGTGCGCGGGTTGTAGCAGTCGACGGTGACAAGCTCGTCGCAGTCGCGGTCGCAGCCGCCCACAAGGACGAGGATCTCGGCGAGGCCGGTGGAGGGCCGGGGCCGCATGCGGGCGCAGGGCCCGCGGTCGTGGCGGTCGAGGCGGGCAGCCTGGAAGTCGCGGGCTTCGCGCAGCAGGCGCAGGCAGGGCGGGCAGCGCGCCACGAGTGGCTCGCCCTCCACGTGCGCCAGCAGGTAGAAGCGGCGCACGAAGGGCAGGCGCACGTGGGCCAGCAGCTGCGGCAGCAGTGGGGCGCGGGCAGCGGGGTCGGCGCGCACCCAGCGCAGCGCCAGCTGGAAGGCGGCCTCCTCCTTGGGCACGC
>VZSV01000389.1:81789-104798 GCA_013398735.1 Nothocercus julius
CCCAAGCTGGTGTTAAAACTCAGTTTTTGTCCCGTTTCTTACCATTTCCTAGGAGACGCCCC
This sequence comes from Nothocercus julius, assembly GCA_013398735.1. Lineage (NCBI taxonomy): Eukaryota > Metazoa > Chordata > Aves > Tinamiformes > Tinamidae > Nothocercus > Nothocercus julius. The sequence continues at coordinate 81,852 of VZSV01000389.1, forward strand.
TGCGGAACAGCCCCAGCCCCCCCAACAGCACCGGAGGCACCATTGACAGCGATAGCTGGGACCCCCGGTTCAACGATGTCCCTTCCTCCGTTTCCTTGCCTGCCAAGAACAGAAAGAGCTTCAGCCAGCTTAAGCGAACAAAATCTTACAGCTCCCTGTTCCAGCGAGCAAAACCCGGCAGCTTCCTCCCGGAGCGAAAGCAGATCGATAAGATCAGGAAGAAGAAGAAGCTGAAGAGAAGAGAGACAGAAGCGTCTGCAGAGGAAGATTATGAGGAGAAGCTGCTGGAGCTGGAGGCCGAGGACTCTTTTGTGGAGGCCGCGCTGAGTCCCTCGTCTGAGGGTGATCCTCAGTCCGCTGCCGAGCACTGCTCCGCGTGGGACTCCGACACGCCATCCAGCGTCTCCTACCCTGCTGTGGCGGCCGAGCAGACTGTGGAGATACAGAGTGTGGGTAAAAGAACGGTCATTCGGCAGGGCAAGCAGGTGGTCTTTCGGGACGAGGATGGCACCGGTGACGACGAGGACATTATGGTGGATTCGGGTAGGTGGTCTGGCTGTCACGAGGGGGTCTGCGAGATGCTTGGCCGCGCGAGAGCGATGGGGCTGTCACTAATCCTCTTGCTGTGTCATCCGCAGCATGAGGATGCCACAAAGGTGCAGCCTTTGGGCACATTCAATGGCTTTTGGGCAGGAGGGTTGACTGCTGTCTCACACGGCAATTGGAAAGCTGCAGCTTCACAGAAGCAGCTGCTTTACTCCTCTCCTTGCATTACTGCCTCTTTTGCGTTGCTGAGATTCTCTTCCAGAGCAAGAGCTGGCAGAGACTCTGCTAAGCCCTGGAAAAATCGGTGACGTGCCCGTCTTTGAAATCCAGGTAGCTACTTTAACTCAAAAGGAAAATAATTCACAGTGCAGGTGGAATGCAGGAGGAGGAGGCTGGGAGGAAAAAATGTAACCTGCCTCTTTTCTCTCTCCAGATGACGATTCGTGGGACCTAGTCACCTGCTTCTGCATGAAACCCTTTGCCGGGCGGCCGATGATCGAGTGTAACGAGTGCCATACCTGGATCCATCTCTCCTGCGCCAAAATCCGCAAGTCAAACGTCCCGGAGGTCTACATATGCCAGAAGTGTCGGGACTCCAAGTTCGATATCCGCCGTTCCAACCGCTCCCGGACGGGCTCGCGCCGGCGCTTTCTGGACTAGGCGAGGGGAGGGCCGCGCCGTGTGCTGCTCGGGCGGGCTGGCCGTGCGACGCACGGGCTCCAGCCGGGAGCGCAGGGAGCGCCCCGAGCTGCTGCTGCTCAGGCTGAAGGGCTGCCCGCTCTGGCTGTGCTAACAGGGATAAGGTATCATGAAGTTGTCGAGGGCCAGGGCTGCGAGAAGCCTCCTGGTCAAAACTGCTGCTAGATACTGATTAGCTCAAGGACAGACGAAGCGCTCTGGGTTCAGCGGGGTTTTGTCCAGTTAAAACTATGAATTGGATGATGTTTTGGGAATGTATAATACCTTTGCCACGTATTATTTCTCATCCCCTCGGGAAAGAAACCACAAACTTCCCCTGTGCTAGGAAACTCGCCCTCCAAAGAGGGAGGAAGGAGGGAAATCTCTGTGTGAAGAGTCTCAGAAGTAAATGGCCATGTGTTTTAATTTTGGTGTAATATTGTACCTGCCCATTTGTCCATGTATACCCATCTTAGATATACTAAGGCTCCACAGCAGTGAGTGTGAGTGCCCGCTGACCTCGCCTGGCCATTTGCCTCGTCCCCAGAGGCTCTGGGCAGTAGGTGAGCGGCTTTCACCTAGTCCTCTGATTTGGCGTTGTTCAAGCACAAGCAGGACTTCTGCTCCAAGGACTGCTGCATTTAAAAGAAGAAACGGCCCTTTTTCTGCACAGGCAGTGCTGGGCATTAGTGACATCCGGATTCTCCCTCAAAGTCTCCTCTTAGAGTGGTTCTTGTGACTTTGTTTTGCATGACTGGCTCAGATGTGAGTGTGGGGGGTGGTACCGTGGGCTCTGTTTCCCAGCCCACTGGTGAGCTCTGAGGTGCTGCTTTAAGGAGGTAACAATTCTTTCCCTTTCCTCAGCCCACAATTCCAGCTTGGGCTGCATGCTGCAAACCTTGCAGGTCTAGTTTGGGATCGGGCCATCTCCACACGAGTACTACAGCCGAGTTCACCTCTGTTATCGCTGCTCGTTCTCAAGGCTGAGTTTGTACTCAAAAAAACAAAATCTTTAGTCTGTTGGCTGCAAATCGTGCAGACTACAGCAATCGTGGGCTGTGCAGCTAGCCAGGCGAAGCGTGACAAGATCCATCCGGCCTGGGAAGGACAAAGGAGCAGAGAGTCGCCTGCCAGAGCTGCCTCCCTGCCTGGCCATCCTGGAACCTTTGCCCAGGGGAAATCCCATCGGAGACACGAAAGGGAGCCGCGGCCTGTAGGCGAGGCGGCCGAGGCGCGCGCTGCTCCTCGGGGACCAGCGAGAGCTGTAGTTATTGCCCAAGGCCGTGTCCGTCTTGGGGAGCGTGTGGTGGTTCTGCCTCCTGGACGACACGTGCTCTGTCCTGCGAGACCGTGAGGGGAAGGCGGCAGCTGGCGCTGCAGCGAGCGGGCCAAACCACGGGCAGCACGGCCACCTTACGACTGCAGGAGCACCGTGCCGGACCATCGTCCCCTGGGAACGCTGACGTACCAGGACGCGCGTCCTGGCGATGACCGAGGGTCCGTGGGGAACACAGAGTCAGGAACTCCCGGTGAGAGTGTCCCGTGAGGCAGGCGCCAGAGCCTCACCGTGCGCCGGGGGCTACGCGTGGGACGCTGCGAGGGGAAGGAGCTGTCGGTGGGATCAGTGCGATGGACTGGCAGAACCAGACTGTTCTTTACACTCGGTCCTCTAGAAAAATCCCATCCCACCAACCTGCAACAAGAGACTTGCTTCTGAAAAGCATCTCTCTGGCTTCCGTAAAACAAGACACCTAGAAGCTAAGTGGAACCACCTAGGAGTTTGCCAAAGATTTGCCCCACAAGGGCTGCCTGACTGTTCTTTGCATCTGGAAAAATAACCAAAGTTCTCAAATGCTGCCATTTCACTCTGCAACCAGAAAGGCTCTTGAAGATCCTGGTCACAAGCGCCGCAAGGGTTGGACCTGCTCTTGAGCGTCAGTATCTGCGTTTACAACATGTCTGCAATTCAACCGGACCACAGGGGAACATGTTCCTGAAGCTTTCATGGGAGAAATGAGACCGCCAAGTGAACTGCCTCTTTTTCAAAGAGGTTCGTATTAATTAATGTGACTGACTCTTGTTCTGTTACCTGTTCAGATTTATCCCAATAGTTGGTGTCTGACAAGTCCAGCACGTTACAGTATCAGCAGAGAGAGAAAAAAACAAAAAACCATCTCCATACTTTTAAGTTCATCACTTTCAGCCATGTATGATTATAGTTTAATTCAGAACTTTATTTTTTCATTAAAACTGTTTTAATGAATCATGGTTTACTTTGGGCTCCAGAGTCTGCTATTGTGATTTACGGGCGTGCAAAACGGTTGTCCCAGCTGGTGGCAAAACTTGACCGTCATCCCTCAGCCATTTGCACAGGTGAGTCAGGACAGGAAAACTGCTGCAGACAAATCGCTCCTGCCGAGAGGGCACTGCCGCTCTGCCCGTGCAGCGGTGCCCCTGCTCCTGGGCAGTCCCAGCCCCCAGGCAGCAGGGCAGCTGTGTCTGTCCCGCTGCAGAGCAGGAGGCCACCCGAGCAGGGACACTGAGGACCCCTGAGCGATGCTCGTGCCCTCCTGCTGCTCCATCTCCTGCCCAGCCAGTCAGTTCAGAGCAGCAGCCTCTCCCAAGAGCTTGGCAGCCTTTCAAAGGCTACCTGGCCCTTTTCAAAGGGCACTGCATCATATTAAAAGCCTAGGCCCTGGCTGCTTATAGCTGCTACTTCAATTCTGTTTGTAGCTCTATGTAATTCAGATGGATAAACAGCCCCAAAGGAAGCTGTAGCTGCTAAAATGGCAATTTCTCCTAGAACAGAAATAGTGCTGGCAGTAAGCACGTTCTTGAGGACGGCTCTTGGTCTCTTTTAAGACTTTGCATGAGAGAGTAAGACAGGAGGAGCTGGATGAAGTAACTCTTGGGCAGAAGAGAGCACCTGAACGTGGGCTCTAGTGCAGAAGCCCAGGCAGCCACGTGGTCCACAACATTCCACCCCGTGGTCAAAACTGAGCAACAGCTGGATGGGAGCTGCTGTGCGGAAGCAAAACCGCGGCCTGTCCCTCAGGCGCTGCAGAAGAGACCCTGCTGTGGGAGCCCCTGAGAGGACACACGGCACAAGGATTCGGGCAAAAGGTTCCTCTGCCCCTTAGCCGAACTACTTTACAACCAGATATAAGGATAATTTGGAGGAAGAAAAAGAGGGGGAAGGCAGGGACAACTAGCTGATCTCACTGCACTTAGCTGCCTCACACACACGAGCAGCACTTCTTTTGCTGCAAAAGCGGAAGACTGCTGAAAAAGCATCAGTTTTTCTTGATGAAAACAAAGCTGTGATCAAGAGGAAAGCATCAGCTTGAGCCTGAGCCTCAGACCAGCTGCTGAACTCTCTCCAGGTATGAGATGTATCAGTTAAGTTGCATGGGAGGAGTTTAATTTCAAGACTGTCCTAAAGATGCAAAGGGAACATGGGCTGATTTTCAGGTGAATATAATTTATTGCACAATTAACAATTTCAGATCAGTAGAACACGGGTGAGAAGTGAAGTAAAATCCTACATCAGGAGCCCACTGCCGCTGAAGCTTTCTTTAAAATAACAAGTGAATGACACTTACTTGTATGAATTTGAGAGAGGAGATGCATTTGTTTTGGAATGGCTGAAGTCAGTCTGCTTTGGGAAATTAATTTTTCTATTGCAATTAACTGCCAGAGGACCTTAAGACCATGACTTGAGCAAGAACCCCAGAAAAAGGAGCACAGGTGCTTGCTGGGAAGTGATTTGCTGTAGGAATTGTCAAGAGCAGCAATGCGATGCCAATACATGCTTTTTGTAAGTCTCTTGCAAGTAAGTGGTAAAGGCTGTTTTAGAACATGCAGCTCTGTGGCTGAGTAGCAGCTATGATTTATCCCTTTTCCATACGTATGTATATACATAAAACAAAATCCCTCAGCGCTGTGGATGGAGTGAAAAACTGCCACTTCCATTTGCTGTGTTGCCAGGAGTGCCCCCTTCCCACGGGCATGGCTTCCACGCAAAACCACTGCAGGGAATTTATGTCACAACTGATGCTTTTTAGGAGAGGCAACTGAAGTTTAAGGTTTCAAGTCTTTACTCCACTTGGCAGCTCTCCTTACTTTGGTCTCATTTACTATATCCGCTACATTCCTCTTGTTTTCTAGCAATAAATTAGATAGGAACAGATTATGGCAGCACCAGATTTGGATGAAATGAATTACAGTCCTTCTGGCCAATTTACTTCCCTACTTTTTTGAAAATCCCAAGCTGAGCAGGGTTCTATTTGGCAGAATTGAATTAATGAGACTGTTATATCCAGAGCCCTCATCTGAAGTAGCACTGTTTAAAAAGGGTGTTACGAGCAGCTGGATGGATTCATGGTGAAAAGGTCTGTGTTCCATTACAAAAATGAACAAACTTCATTCCAAACATACTTGTCCATAACAAGTATATTTCAAATGTAGATTTGGGTTGAAAAAAAAAAAAAATCTCTGGCCTCTGTCCAACAACAGGACTTGCACAAAGGACCTTCTGGAGGCAGCCACAGAACCTCCCTTCCCCTCAGCAGCACAAAAAGGTGATATCAACCCCAGTAAGTAGGAGAAGTGAGAGCAACAAGTCTTCTTTCCTGCCCAGTGCAAGAAGAAATATGTGAGACTGCACTAACGGCCTGTGGTCAAACTGCAGCACGAAAGAGTGGCTGAATGACAGCCGGTGCTCAGTGCCCCGTTCACACAACCTCAGCAGAAAGCACTGCGCGGTCAGAGTCACGTTGCTTTATTGGTTACTGAGCCACAATTCAGAGCAGTATTGCCTCGGAGCCACCTGTAGAAGCAGGTTCTTTTCTTGTCTCCTAACATAATTGGTATGACACCACCTTCTACATGGATCACAAAAATAAAAATGTCTCTGCTCACACTTGTAGCATCCCGGGGAAGCTTTTGCAGTTTCTGTTGACCCAGGTACCGTAACAGACAGAGACATTAGCCATCTGCATCAATTCTGTGAGCTGTCGGATGAGAACAGTAAAGTGATGTGAGCCACTTCTGCTAGACTAGACACATCCTAGCTTTAAGTTGAACTTACCACAGAGAGGAACATCTCTAGCTGTAAGTTAAACAGGATTCGTACAAACCCGCCACATGTGCACGAAAGTTTCACAAGTGGGATTTGTGCCTTAAACTGGGCCAGGGAGGTGGTCTAGAATTAACAGAGACTTGTGCCCTTCAGCCAGGTCACCATGCCTTCAGAGGTACCAGTGAAACTTGCCACTAGCAGCTCATCTCTGTTCTGCAAAATGGTTCCCAGAAGGAAAACGTTTTGGAGAAAGACCAACGGGGACGGGGAAGACACTTGGCTCAGGCCTCCATACTCAGTCCAGTCCTCAAAGGGCAATCCAATGCTGTGGACCACCCCATATAGACAGCAGCAGCACAGACAGCCTCTGTTTCCAACTCAGGCTGGATTTCTACGGGTATGAAGAGCTGCAGTGCTGCTGCTGAGCTCTTTTATGGTCACGCTCTAGAGCCAGGTCACAATCAATAACACCAGCTCACGGCCTGAGCACACCCTGAGGCAAAAGGCAACAGACCCCCTCTCCCCTGGCGGGAGGTAACGACTGTCTTGCAGCGACTCCGCAAGGAACCCTCCAGCTGACACGTCCTGTCTGTGGGCAGCACACGGGCAGCACTGGCACCAGAGCGTGCAGCAGAAGCCAGCACGCTGCCCGGAGCTGGGACAACGCTTTCCAGCCCCTGAGGGAGGAAGCAGGGCACTTACTACTTACATTGCTTTGGTATCCTCAAAGCCTCGTTGTCAGCTGACATCACTTGGTGCAGGACTCCCCGGAACTGATAAAGCACTTTCAAATTCTTCTCCTCACCCACACAGGGGTCATAGAAACCTGGCAGCCCAGCCTGTAACCAGAGGAAAAAGCTGTTTTTTATATATATATATGTGTGTGTGTGTGTGTGTGTGTGTGTGTGTGTGTGTGTGTGTGTATATATATATATATATATATGTGTGTATATATATATATATATATATATATGTGTGTATATATATATATATATATATATATGTGTGTGTGTGTGTGTGTGTGTGTGTGTGTGTGTGTGTGTGTATATAAAGTGTTGCCCAAAAAAAAAAAAAAAAGTTTTGATGCCCATGAGATGAGATGAGAAATTAAGGAATCATCTCCACTGTGGCAATTTGGAAGTGCAGAACACTGAATGAGTGGTCAGGAAGGTTCCTGGTGCACAGCTCCAGAAAACACTTGCTGTCCACACAGCGAACATTGAGGCACTTTCTCTGGAAATACCCATCGGAACAGAAGTTCTTAGGGGTTCCTAACACTTGGTACAGAAATGGTCTTGGTAAAGAGATGTTGTGGATTCATCAGCTTTAAGCGTGTGGGAGAAATCCCCTGCTCCTGATCCACATCTTTGAGCCCCTGGGCCTGGGCTTTGCCGTAACAGCCACGTACCTTGGAGGCCTCTGTCAGGATTAGCTTAGAGTCCTTCACCAAGCACTGCAGGGGCACAGTCACATCTATTACTTTCACCTTCTCATTCTTCCTACTGTTGTCATTAACAAACTTCCCATACCAGGCATTCACTACAATCAAACCTGTGTTTCACAAGAAATCACAAATGTGACAACAGGTTTCCCAAAGACACCCAGGCAGATATTGATGAACATATCAACTTACTCCCCTCCTCATCCCAGCATTTTCTTTTGCCCTCAATGATAATTCTTAAGGAAAATAGAAAGGAAGTTTCTACCCTGACACGTGATCTCTCACAACATCAAATCAAACATGGATGAGGCACGTGGGAACCTTCTTCTCCCCATTTTGAACTTGTAATTGCCAAGACAGATGAACATTTATGCTTCAGTGTTTGTTAAAAATCCTCAGCGCCAGCACAGAATGACATGACTTAAATGTCTCACACATTTAAGTGGCAGTCCAGGTGAAGGTGACTCTGTTCACCTTGGAACGGTCTCTTAGCAACTGCTAGCAAATTTGCCAGATGTTAGATTTCCTATTACAGTCCCGGAACAAGTTATGTGGACCCTAAATTTCAGACTATGACTGTTTTTTACACCCTTAAACATACAAGTCTTTTGCAGAGACATGAATCCAGACAAGTACATTCATTCTGTTGGTCCATTTTGCAGCATTTCCCAAGATAATATTCAGTGGATCCCTATCTAAGCTCAGAAACTTTTCCCCAACACGGGCACAACAGCAACTATGCCATGCTTTAACAAAGGTGGAAAAACGAAAAGCCTCCACCTTGCATCTCTCCCCCTCAACCACCCAGCCTCTCTGTTGCCCCATTCCTCTTTCCAAACACAGAGGACAAATAAATGGTGCAGTTTTTACCCATTCTGGCTTCCTCTGCCTCAATTATCCTCCGGACAGACTCCTGCATTAACCGGACCTGTCACAACACAAGGGGCAAAGCAAAAATCAAGCAGTGACAGACACTGTGCCCAAAACAGACAAGCTCAGAAGAAAAGCTGCTTCCTTTAACTAAGAATGCTTAAAGCAGAGAATGTTTTGGGAGCATGTTGGCAGCCCAGAGCCTGTCTCAAAAGCCATCTCAACATGAACACAGAACAAAACAGAAGGGAAGCAATGCAGAAAATGGCACAGCTATGCAGTGTCAGAGCATGGAGCGGTAGGGCTGAAGTCTCTCGTACCTCATGAAGTCTCTCATAAAATGATAATATAAAAAAGCAGTCAAGAGGTGTCGGGAGACTTACCGCAGCTTCTGCTTCCTGCTTCTTCTGAAGGATGTCACTGGCAGTGCTCTCCCTTTGCTTCTCCAGCTCTCTGCCGTAAGGAAGTCAACATCACATCAGCTTCACACAGTGACTGGAAGTCATCCACATCTCAACTCACCCACCCCAGTTGCAGCTGACATGTAAACTCACGTAAGTGAGCCTCCCACCTTCCAAGATCTTCCTGTACGGTCCCAGAACTTAGTAATACTGACAACAGGCTAAAACACAGTGCCCCATGCCAACATCCCAGCCTCGGCACTGACTCCCACAAGGACTCAAGTGGGGCTTCCCAGCTCCTTATTTCAAACAGCCTTGCTAACTCACCGCTCCTTTTGTGCCCTGAGGTAAGGTTTGATGACTAGCCTGTGCATGGCAAAGTAAATAACTAGGGGTCCCACAGTGGCATAAAATACAGCACTGGGCAGCAGTTGATCTGTTAGGTGGACAGGGAAGAAGTAGGTCTGGCTTGCTCTGTTCAACCTGGAGCAAAAAAAAGGAGAGCAACAGATCAGGGGAAACAGTTTAATATGGCCCATTAAACACACCTTGTAGCAGCAAAAAGAACTGCCGGCGCAGAGACAGATGAAAAACGAGCTTGCACAGGTGAGAAACAGATAAAGCCAGCCAGGACAGCGGCCGGGCAGGCGGCGGCCGCCTTCCAGAAGTGTGCTGGTAAGTCACAGCCACCTGTCATCAGCAGCAGGTGGCTGTTCTGAAGTCTTTTGTTAGCCTTGGGAGAATTGTTTGGACATAAATTTCACCAGGGAATTGATGGTGAAGTTGATCATCAGCATCATCAACCAGAGAAAAGCAATTGCTTACAGGGAAGGACTACGTACATAATCCCTGCATGTGCCTTCAAGGAGGAAGTACATTAATATTTGCTTCACGTTTACAGTAACATTTATTCTAGAAAACATTAGTCTTTCTGGGACTGATATCTTCATGTCTTTAGTTTTTAGTCCTGGCGTGCCCTCTACTGGCAAAGTTTTAAAAATGCACTACAGAATATTAACCCTTGGGAGTTCTGTACCTCTTTGTGAAAACTGCATCATATGAATAGCATACCCACTTCTTCAGCTAAGAGCAATAATCTAATTCAAACGTATGCACACACAATTTCACAAGAAATGGAATGCAATTAAGCACACTTCCAAATGTATTTTCAGCAACCTTCTATCCACTTACTATAATGTTCAAAACTTACTTTAAATTATATTTTCAGAATATTCCACACTCTGGAAACAAGAGAGATGTTCAGGCTCAGAGTAAAACCACCAGAAGGCACATGTTGCTTCAGACAGCCACAACTTGTATAAGAAGAGAGGGCAGCTGCAAGCTTTTATAGTGATATATCAATACAGTGATATATCAGTATCAGTGTTACCCTAAGACAATGGCTTTCCCACCTGAATCACCCGAATACTGGAAACAGACTAATGCAGGTTATGGGCAGTCTTGGAAAACTACAGTTATAAGCTTGAACTGACTTGACTTTCAAGGACACTCCTTGGGGAACACCAACGCTGACGGTGGCTCCTAGGATGCTGTGTCTGGAAATCTTCCTCTCTGCGCCATACTCCACTATGGTCCCAAAGAAACCTGCCCTAGAATGACAGAACCAAATCCCAGTAAGACCAGGGAAGACTCCTGAATTTTTCTTCACTGCAAATCAAAGATTACAGAAATATTTGGCAAGAATCAGCAGGCCTCTGAGAGCAGAAAATGGTATGCTCTTCGGGCACAAACAATGTCATTATCCCCTTGCAGACTTACTTGAGAGAACCTTTCACTCGTGTTTGATCCTCATCCTGAAACTTATGCTGGTAACTGACCATCATGAAAGAATGGGGGATTCCCAGCTGAAATACAAAAGACACAAGTTTATGAAAATTCATCCTTGGCCACAGCTGAACATTTTCCCAAGTCTTCTTTCGCACCCTTTAAGTGACATAGAATATATGGATTACTAAACCAATACTGGTATACTGGTTACCAAAGCTAGATCTCCATGGAGACAGTATGAACTGCTCCTTTATCCTTTTAAGCCTCAAGCCACCAAAGAATGGCTGGGAAGGGACAGCCGGAGTACTTCTCTCACACCAGGTGCTGTTACTGTCCCCTGCATACAGCCACAAGGCTCTCACCTGTAACGCCACTGTGAAATGGCTCGTTTTTGTATCCCGAACAATACTAGTGTTCATGGCTGACTGGATGCCCCAGCGCCACTGCAAGTAGCCCATCGTGTTCTTGTCGAGGTTGCGGGCTAGAACCGTGGTGAGGCCCGGACGGATGCCCCGGGATGAGAACTGCAGAGCACAGTTTGTAGTGATGAAACTAGGAGAAACAGAGAAAACCTCCTCAGCGGTGAAACAGAGCCCTGAGCTTGCCTCAAATTCTCATGTGCTCTGCAGCCTTGGTGGGCACAAAATAAGCAGCATTTGCTGGAAGCAAATCTGGAAGCATATGCAATTAAAATGGAGCACACATACACATGCAAGAACATAAGCATTCTGACCAGAACTGAAGCATTATGTCAGAGCCAAAAAAGAAATAACTTTTTTTCTTTTCCTCCCCTCTCACAAGAATTTACAGAATTAACAAGAAAAACAGTTCAAGCTGTTTGGTTCATTAGCGTGCAGTATTAACTATTAGATCATTTTTATAATATTTACCATCTTGGTGTAAGATTACGGAATATCTTCAGACCAAAGAGAGGTCCCTGAAGGTCGCCTGCTCCAAATTCCATCTGTTCAAATTCGCCAAAGGAAAAACAGAATGGGGGTAATTTGGCACTAGTATTTAATACAATGTTTGTTTAGGTATCACTATATACATAATACAAGAGCTCTTTTTGCAGGTCATCTTACAAAACAGGTCAGTATCATTAATCCTACTTTCTGAAAGCAAAGCACTGAGAAGCGAAACAAAGCTAAGGCCCTCCTTAAGAAAATTCAGACTAGCTAACTACTTTAAGCAGCCCAAAGTAGACTGGATATATAAAGTGAGTAATGGCTAACAGTCTTACCTCTCCCCATCCCTTTGCAGATGTCACCCGCCGAAGAGCAAAATTAATCGACCCTCCTCCATTCCCGTTCTGGGTGGAGAGGTTACCGGACAGTATTGCTGTGTCTGTGGCAGTCAGCGGTGCCTGGAAAATGAACATACTGTTACCAATCAACGTAATCAATGCAGATGACTGCAGAAGCTGTAGGCACATGGAGGAGGCAGGTAACTCCCTGGGTGATGGCTTGTCATCAGTAAACCTAGATGTCTGAACCAGATATGGCCACACTTACTGGGAGTTCTGTACTCAAAGACAGAGCGCAGCATTAACCCCTACAGTGCAAGACACCTTCTGAGCTGCAATCCCTTCCAATCTCAGTATGAGACTGAACCTTTTCAACGCTTTGGAACAGGGGAAGCACTCCTCCCTCTTCCTTGCCCATAACCTTCTCCTCCTTTCCTTATGCTGACCTCAGACAGGTGTCTTCAGTCATGGCGCAGCCTCCTTGCTGCAGAAAGGCAGGAACGCTGCAACACTGAAACCAGTGCCTCCAGGTCCTGCGTGCGTCCTCAGGAACATGTGCGGTGCCACCAACACACAGTCCTGCTGACCTGGCCCTCCTCCCTGCCCCACCGGCAACCACATCCTCCATAAAGGAAGAGGACGCCCAAGCAGTGCTTCCCTTTTAGCAGCTTTGCCCCGTTGTGCCTCGTGAGCTCAGACCCGGCTCCGCACCAGCACACGCGCTCACCCCCCTTACCTCAATGGACTGGGATATGTGCATTTTATTTATTTCAATCTGGGGAAAGCTGCTCCCTGGTACATCCTCATATTCTTCGTCGTAACGATCAAAGAGGTCTGTGGCATCTATTCCAACGCTGATTGTTCCCTAAGAAGCAACACAAGTGGAACAACTGCATCCAGGCATCCATGTGGACCAAATGGCAAGGGCATCTTTATGTATATATTGGCGTTTCAACCATATCTTTTCTTTTTGTTGTTTTACAATTACCTTGCTCTGTTCTGAACTACATTTCTTACACATTCAAGGCACATACAAAACTGAATGATTACAAAAGTCTAAAATAGCTACACAAGTCAAAGCTTAGCATTGCATCCCAAGTGAGGCAGAACACTTTCATACACAAGGATTCTTCTCTCCCCACAACTAAATTTAACTGTGCTCTGTCACTATTTTGAAGATACATTTTAGAAATTAATCCCCTCCAAGTTACTTGGCCAAACAGCCTCTAAACACTTCCTTCTTATGAATCATCCGAAACAACACAGTTTTGAGCTGCATCATTCACTTATTTACCTTATTAGTCAAACATTTCCTTGTCTTTTTCATGGTTTACATCTTATAAAACATAAGAAAAGCTTGACAAGGATAGACTTTTACCAAGTGGTAAACATTTCCTTTCTCAAACAACTGAAATAATGCCTAAAGCTTATTCCTAGGCAAAGAGGAAAAAAAAAAAATATAGGCCAGAGCTAAACAGTCTGGCTACATGCTGCTGTGTTCATTCAGACTAACTGCAAGAGTGGGTTTATTTGAAAAGGGCATGATGAGATTCTGCTCTGAGTCATACAGCTTCAACAGACTTTGGAAAACTCCCTACAGCTCTATTAACCAGCATTCCAGCTCATGTGAAATACACCACTTGCAATAAAACGCTTCCATGCACAAGCACAGAATTAACCCTGAAAGACAAGCTGTAGGAATGAAACTCCGTAGCTGGATAGGTACAAAGGCACAGACCTTGTAAATGTAAATAGAATAAATTCTGATTGCAATCTGAGTGAGCATTTTTTCCATGCTCACTGCATTCTAATAAAAACCCAAACCCCAACTACAAAAACTGCAGAGTTTGACAGGACTCACAATCTATTTCAAAGCTTTGGTCTGATTTGGCTCCAACTGTTTATTTGTTGTGGGGATTCCTCATCTGTTCTTAAAAATGCTTATCTTCCAATTTCTTAAACAAATGGGACAAGTATTTTAAAATAGAAAGGTCTACCTGTTTCCAAGAGAACTGTGCAACAGCAACTGTACCCTGACTCTTTAAAAATTATTCTTGTAAGAGAGCTGAACTTCAAACCTGTACACTTACCTACCTGCCTGTGGCAGTCCGAGCCATGACCTCCTGCCCCTTACACAAACACAACTACTTTTGGGCAGTGATCTGCAAAGTCACCTTCAAGGGATCTGCTTCTCGAATGTTGCAACTTCTTAACTTTCAGTGCTCCCCGACATTGCACTGTTCCTTGAAACAAGGCCAAAATGGCTGTGAAGCCAGGCAAGGCTGCCAAGAGCCCTGGCGCCGTGCAGCGCCGCGCCGCTACTCCAGCCCGCTGGAAAGCAGTTCACTCTAGCATGTTTATTCGTCCGGCCGGCTACACATTTCCGTGGTGTGGAGGCTGAAGCACCTCACAGCAAGCAGGCGGCAGAGGCTCCCCCAGTCCCACTGCTTTGGTGCAGGAGGGTCGGGTGCTGCGCAGGGGCTCCGGGGGCAGCCCGAGCGGCTCTGCCTGCTCGCCTCCCTTCACCCTGACGTGTTGGGATGGTGGCACGCAGCACAGCCAGACTCGTGGCTAAACGTCGCGAGGGGGATGCTCTGAACGCCGCTCGAGATCCACAGCTTCTCAAAGTGTGGGATAAACACAGAAATTCATCATTAAAAACTAATTTCTTTCATACTCAAATTTTATGACTTCCTTTTTCAAACACACCTATGAATCTTACAGCAAACACTTCTCTCAATGAAAAACAGGGAAACTGAAAAGAGAAGACATGCATCTGTTTATGAAAATCTGCAAGATCCCTTCAGAGAAAGGAGCCTCACAGGCCCCTCCCTCTGCTCGGTCTCTCCCCAACTGCTCAGGACAATTTCTGCTTAGTTGCCTTTCACCGAGGAGCGGATTCTGCAAAGACATTTTGCCTCCTGCCAAGCAGGTGAAGTCACCCTCAGAAACCTGTAGGTCCTGGCAAGGAAACTGGCTTCATCACAAGCACAGGAAAGGCAGCAGATGGTAATGTTAAAAATATTCCCAGAGAACAACAGCACCCCTATGCCACCGGATAGCAGGGTAGACCGCTGCTGCTCCCAGCTCCCTGCCATCCACCTGCTCAGGCTATCGGAAAAGCAAGAGCCCTCCCTAAGTAGGACCAGCAGGGAAAACCTGTGCAGGCTCCTTTCGGAAGCTGGCTTTGCACACACAGCAACCACGCTGGCTAGCAGTGCTGCAGAACATCGGAACTATTACCTGAAATTCTTTTCTTTAAGAACACCTCAACTTGCTGATCCTCGGAATAAAAAAAGTCTCTACTAACAGTTATTTTGTTAGAATCCTTTAAGTTAGCTAGTTTCTTTCAACTGGAGGTCGGATTCACGCAGGAAACCATCTGACATCTTCCTTTTGGACAAAATAGCTGGCTGTCTCTTGTACCAGTTGGGAAAGTTGTTAAAATTTCAAGCCCGACACACAGGCTTTAAATGGAAACCCTACGCAGCAGATTGCTACTGGTAATGTGTTGGTGATAGAGCTACCACCACAGATACGAAATGTGATTAGGTAAAATACAACAGTATAGTATGGAAGACAACACTCACCACAGGTTAGAGAGATCCTAGCCTTTGGATTCAAATAAGGATCTACGCAAAAATCACAACTTCTGATACACTTGGTAAGGCATGAGATCAGGCACAGGCTCCCTTCGAGCAGGGCTGGAGGAGGGGTGTGTGCTCCCTGCTGCTCTCCTCTCAGCAAAGCTTCGGAGGAGCGGGAGAACTGCGCTCCACTCTCCCTGTTGTGGAAATCCAGGAAGAGGGAGAGAATTGTCCCACTTGGCAAGGTCTGTCTCTTCTGCAAGCAAAGTCTCTGCTGCAGAGAGAAACATTCTTGAAGTCGCAACATCAGATGGAGGTTTCACCTCTTCTTTTTGGTAAAGATATAATTAAATATATCGGTTTCC
The DNA here is from genome assembly GCA_013398735.1 of Nothocercus julius. Lineage (NCBI taxonomy): Eukaryota > Metazoa > Chordata > Aves > Tinamiformes > Tinamidae > Nothocercus > Nothocercus julius. The sequence goes on from VZSV01000389.1 coordinate 97,854, forward strand.
AAGTTTGTACAGCTATAGGGAAACAGCAGGCAATCTAAATTACTCCAGTCTTCTGAATCAGCTGGGTAGGTTTTGCACGTCGATGCTGGCTCTCTTTCTCTAAGGTGCAAGTCAAGAAGAGCATGCAAACCAGCTCCTGGCTGCGAGCAGCCTTCCAGACCAGCCTAGCACAAGAAGCGGGACGTCCCCCCTCCAGCTGCTAAGGACAGATGCTTCCCTTACATAGATATGACCCCCATAACAAGCAGCACAAGGAGGATGCTTGAGGAGCCCATTAAAAGCAAACAAGACTAAAATGCCACTGCCTCTTGCAGGAGATGGTATTACAAATGGCAAAGCACTGCCAGATGTGGACTGTCCTGAGGAAGCAACTGTTCACATAGTGACCAGGGAAGAAATCTGGGAAACAACTTAAAAAATAAGCCAAGTTACTTGTAAAGTCAAGAGGACAGATGGCAGAAAACCCACGAATCACTCTTGCTCACGTTTCAGACTTCAGGGAGCACTCATAGACAGAAAAAGGCTGAGATAATAAGTTAAAAGTTCGTCCGTACTGCAGGCATGTAAAAAAAACAAAACAAAAAACCCACAAAAAACCCCACAAAACAACAACAACAAAACCCTCATCTCAGGATAAGTTATTTCTGCAAAAATATCTGCAAGGAAGTCTCACACATCTGTTGCTACTGCTAATTATTGCAAAGGAAATTGCTTTTTTCATACAAGGCTTATGTGCCTATTTTTCAACTTTGTTCTAATGTAAAATTCCATTAGTGATATTTTCCTTTAAAAGAGAATGGATTTAAATTAAATAATTTCACAAGGAATGTACCAAACAATTAATTTTTTTTTCTAGTATAAACTTTCCTGTAAAGTGTAATCTGTTCCTGGGAATCACACCCACTAAATTGTAAAGATAGCCACTTCTATAAGCATTGGCAGCAAGAGAAACAATCTGTGCAACAGCTGGTTGTAAAAGAAGATCAAGAGGTAATCAAACTGCTCACGAAGGACTACATTAATCTGGGTAGCAGACATTGCTTTACAAGGTCAAGAAACTAAACCAAAAGGGCCATGAGAGACCAGAAGACAATCCCACAATCAGCAATGAACCTCTATCCTTCATTAAACTGGAATAAAAAATTGGAAGATGGCGCTATTGGAAGACAATGCCAACAGTTATGGTGCTCTTACGGTCAGCAGAAACATCAGGGAGGAACATTATAAATCTGCAGGAGAGACGTGGCACCTCTGAGCCGAGGTGCAAGTCCTTTCTGCTGCATCTGCCAAAATGGGAGCGATCTGGAACAAAGTTATCTTCTCCACACCGATATCAAAAATGCCAATGTGCAATGTCCTGCAACAGCCCGACAACAATTCCTCTGGTCTAAATCTGAAGATCTGACATATGCATTTAGAATTACGTTATCATATAATCTATCTGTAAAAGTGTTTGATTCATCTGGTGCTTTGTCTAGTATTTGTCAGCTTTAGAATTAAGGCAGAATTGAATGAAAGTTACCTGGACTCATGAACCTGCCTGAGGAGACAAATCTACCAGCAGCCAACTTGCAGAGCAGCAAATGAAGCATTCAGTGAGCAAAAGGTAGGACAGGTTTTGTTCCATTTGAATTAACTGGGATCTTTCCAAGCTCTGTGGCAATTCTAGGTAACCCATGGAAAATACAGGTCTCTCAAAACATCTCATTTCTGGAAAAGTGATGAAATAAAGACCTGGAGCCCCAGTTTAAAGGAGAATTAAGAAACATACCTGCAAATAATCTACTCCCTCGTCTTTTTTTATTTTTTCCTTACCATTTCCTTTCTGTAAGGTGACATATGCAAGCTGCGCAAGTTTAGGCCTTGAGGGACCTGTATTTCCTAAATCTTGACCTTCCACAACAGGAAAATAGTAGGATTTAATTTCTGGAACAGGAAGCATGTCTTCTTAAATCAAATAATCAACTTTCCAATCCTTCTGCATATCTTTAAAAGCAAAAAACAAAACTTTCAAAGCAAACAACAGACCCAATTCTAAACCTGCCAAATTGCCTACATCTGGTTATTGCTTAACATTTCTGGTTAGAAATACTTTATTTTGCCGGAACCATTTTACAGAGCTAACGAAATGTTGGAAATTTTAAAGTAACTTGTGTTCTGGTATGAAATGATCACAGCTGTGCTACTTAATTCCACAGGAATACTGCCTAGAGAGACATTTCCATAGACTGCCAATAAGCAATTGCTGTAAACACCCAGATGGCTAATTTTATCACAGGACACAGAGGCTGAGGCTTACAATGCAGCTCTACTTTTTACTGCTTATAACCACAGCAAGACATCCAGATAAAATGTCAAATTCCTAAAGTCACTGAGAAGCAGTATGTGGAGGTAACCATGCCTACACCCCTCTCCCAGAAGATCCATCTGCCCAAATCACCCCCATCTCCAGCAGAGACATTTCAACTTGCTCTGTTTTATGGCATCCAGAAATCCCTTCTTGCCTGGAATAATGCCGTGAGCAGATCAAAAAGACAGTTTAAAAAGAGCAAATGGGATCACTTTGAAGTCATTGGGTTGACAATCCTTCCGTCTGATGCAGTTTCACTCCTGCACCCTTTTTACCTCAGCTCCTAGTCAAAGCATATTTTTCTCCATAATCTCGTCTGAAGTAATCTCAAGGGATGGTGAAATCCTCTGAAAACTTTCACAAATCCACTTCTCAGTGCTAAATAACAAACACACCTGATTATCCAGATACCTGCCTGCAAATACATGGTTGCTTCAAGAGAAGTTGGAGAAAAAAGCAGCATCACAGATAAGGATTTACTTTATCTGGACTTAAGATTTCATTTTTCCATATACTTTATTTACTTAAAACAGAAGTTAAGATTTTGGGGTAGAATGGGAGAAAGGGTAGGCTGCATCCATTCAAACATTGGAATAGGGGTAATGAAGATCCCCACAGAAACTAAACTTGTTCAGTAAACAGAAAGGTTTCTTCAGAAGATGGGTGCAGAAAGGCAAGCATACCTTTGAGGACAAATGTCACAGCCACATAGTGTTCCATGAGCTGGATATAATTAGCAGGCTCCTGTATGTTAGAAACTATTTCTGTGATTATTTTTAATTCATTTTCCCACTAACAAGACAGTTAAAATGAGGAGAGAAAAAAAAAAAAAAAAAAAAAAGGCCCCAAAAAGTTGAATTATATATTGTAAACCTGTTTTTACAGGTTTAAAACTATTATTCAGCAGTGTAGGAAATCTCAGCAATTGGAGAACAGCATACGACTGCTCACCACCTCAATGCTGCAAGGAAAAGGAGCTACTACCAGAGAGGTGTGGAAGGGTGACAGCTCCCACACATCTGTCAGCTTCAGAAAAGATTCACGACTTGAAACTGCTGGTCATGAAAGCACCAGCAGCCTTCAGAAATAACGTTACTATTAGTTATAGCAACTGTTAATTTGTTTCTTATGTTACCAAATTACGCTGCACCATTTTACAAGGCCATGCATGGACCAGATGACGCAGGAGTCCTCCTGTTCAAGGCCACCAAAACACTAAAGCCATCTGTGCTTTAGTGCTTCAGAATACAGAACCCAGAACTGCAGAGTTGAATGCAATCCTCCAGCTAGAGCTCTGAGGATACCCAGCTTCCCACCAGGAACAGTTATAAATAAAACAAAGTTGTTTTCTCTTTGCAGATTTTTTTTTTCCAAGACAGATAATGTTTCTTGTCTATACAAATTGCAACCAATATATTTATTATTTCTTTGCAATGGAGAGACAGAAATTAGGTATCACCATCACAAACCATTTCTATTCTGCATAAAAGAAATTGTCTTCCAGCACACATTTAAAAAAAAAAAAAAATAGTTTGAGATATTTTAAGCAGCTCTCCCTTATATCTAATTCAGGTAGACTAAAATGCAAACACATTGGGGACCATGCGTAGATCCAACCCTTGCATACTGTTGTTCACTGCATGGCAAACGAGTTTCGTGATTTAAGAAGTTTTCAAACCTTACTCAGTGGTAATCCTGACAAAATCTTGCTTTGCCAAGTGTGTTTATCAAGCCAAGAGCCTGGCAAAGCCATTAGCATTCTGAATTATTGGAGTATTCCAGGCACAACAGGTTAAAAAAAAAACCAGCAGCGGTCGATCATCACTTCCAGCTCTCCCCTGGCACTACTAGGGGGGCATTTTCCTCGCCACTATTGATCATCTTTGAACAGCTGAGATTCAGCTGTGAGGCGAGTCATTTAGGGCCAGTTTATTGCTGCTCAGACAGAGAGACGAGAACGAGGCACTTGGTAATGAAGCTCACTGTACAAGCACTATAAAGCGTCCTTAAACCTGGCACTAACTGTGAGGCTGGCAAGATCCCAATGCCATTCAGGTTGATTTTGCTCTCTGTACTCCAGCCACAAGACTTGCTACCCAGTGGTCCAGTATCTCTTACGTCTTTTTGGTTGGTTTGAGGATATGTTTGAATTTATATCTGCATTGCTGTGTCAATACTGCAGTGCAGAAAGGAAGATATGTAGTCTTGTTATTTGGAATATTTAAAGGGATTCATAAAGGTTCGATATTACAAATGTAAAGTTGCTTAAAACTTTTTCTTTTTTTTGGTTGTTTGTTTCCACATGTTTCAACAGAATGAAGAAGCTGCATATTCTATAGAGGAGTACCACTCAAAGAATTAGCCATTTTTTCCTCGTATTTTTCATATAAATTTCTTATTCAGGAGTGGATGACTGAGGAGTTATTTACTATAGTACCTCATTTATCTTTATCTCACAACTTTTTGTATTCTTAACACTTCAAGGATTCCCATTCGAGATGGAGATGAAGTCTCTGCTTACCTTTGGATTAGTTCGCTGCTGCAGTCTTCTCTCTTCCCTCTCTCTCTGCAAACGCTCAAATTCTTCTCTGATTTCAGCTGGAGTTCTCTTCCTTTCCACAACCTACTCAAAAATAAATGGAAAACTAAACATTACCACAAAGAGGATGTTACTGCAGGGGTCACTGCAGTTTGGCACAACAACAAGAATTTCAGGTAAAGGTGGATTTAGTCCATTCCATAGACTATAAGGTTTCTCTCACCTCCCAACCTTCCATTTCCAGTCCTCTTCTCCCATATATGTCATAAATGGCCCTGGTCTGTGGATCACTAAGCACTAAAAATTAAAATCAAAAGAGAGGAGAGAATTCAGTTCTTGGTCTTCTCAAATCTCATGCCAACACACTAGTGTTACTTGCAATTCAAGCACAACCCTGGAAACATGAAACTTGGCTCTACAGATCCACCCATTTTTTATCCTAATATCCTTTCCTTAGTTTTCACGAGCTATATTAATAGAACGATTTTTAAATTGCCTTTATGACTGAGGAGTGATGCAAATCCTCTAACAATCAATGGGATTATTAGCAATTTAATGATAGGAGTCCCTGACAACTTTAAAAGGAAGAATGAAGTCTACTTCTGACTGGCTTTCAGAGCTAACTCCTCAGCCTTTGGCTCCCTGTCTTGAATCTCCCTCATCATCTTTGTCCAGCCCTGTTTTGGTAGAGAACCACTTGCTCTCCCAGATTACTTGTTCTCCACTGATTGCCCAAGAACTAAACATGGAACTTTGAAAACTTAAGCAAAAAAAAAAAAGCCCACTATCTTCTCCAAAGAGCAGGAAGAAGCACCTCTATCCTCAGAAACCCCACAGCACCAGTTCCCACAGTTTAGGAGTCCCACTCACCTTCATACGCTTGGTGGACAAGGTTAAAGAGCCGCTCAGCTTGTGATTTGAGCTCCGGGTCTCTGTGCTTGTCTGGGTGGTAGAGCATGCACAGCCGGCGGTAGGCACCTTTCAGCTCTTCCTGGGAGGCCTGGGAACAGCGACAGAGATGGTGACAGAGATGACTTCAAACACAGTCAAAGCTCATTGAAAAAAAAAAAAAAAAAAAAAAGACTATTATCTAGATCCACCCTAACCAGGAGTCAAACAGTCTTTTTTCCTGAGACAAAATGAAGACACCTCTGTTTTGCTGTGGAATACACTTTCAACGTGCATTAATAATATGTTCACTTACGCATGCCAATATTTTCTCTGCTATACATAAATGACAAAGGACAGCAACAACTCATCAGTCTGTGCCTTAATGGAAACAAGTTTAGCAAAAAAACACAGGGAATTTCTGTTCAATTATATTATATTTATTAGACAACTAGAATCTCCTCCATTCAGTGCGAGAGAGCAAGGAAAACTAAAGTGACTGCATGAAAAAAAGGTTAAAATCCAGAGATTTACATCAAATTCTATTTGCGTTTTAAGCCTAAACCTCTCAAATATTCTTAAGCCCTCCCTAAATCAGGGAAGGCCTCTGGAAGACATGGCCAGCACAGCAGCCCCAGCTGCCGCTCTGCGGGTACGGGAAGTACTCTCAGCGAAATAACCGTAACTGCATTACGGGTATTTGCTGGTCCCCTCCAAGCACCTGTGATTACCCTCCTCTCACAGCCGGGAATTAAAAAGGACAGAGATCCAAGATAAGCAAGCGATAAAGGCGCATGAAGCTTTTAGAACTACAAATTCCATTTACTCATAATGATCTTCAAGGACTGAAGTTTTTGCAGCAGTTTTCCTTGGAAACAAAGGCAGTAGCAGTTCACTTCCCAAATTAATACCTTTCTTCCAACTTGTGATAAAGAGCAAGAACTGTGGACTTTGAATTGAAGAAACACATTCATTTGTGTCTATAAGATAGGGGCACGTTCCTTTTGGAGGTGACCTTAGCATGAGCGTTTTTTCTTCACATGTTTACTGTTTCATATTAATGTTCCTCAATGATAAAGCAAAAGGGAACTTGCTGGTCCCCAGAAAGTAAGGTAGGTACAGACCAGCTTTTCTCCCAACCCCCCTTTTTTTTTTTTTTTTTTTTTTT
>VZSV01000389.1:106633-118642 GCA_013398735.1 Nothocercus julius
GTCCGGGCCTCGCGCGCGTCCCCGGCGGCGGCAGCTCTGCGCAGGAAAATGGAGGACGGGCGCAGTCGGCCCTGGGACCGCCTCGCTTCCTGCGTGTCCAGGGAGAGCTCCTAACTCTCGGCTGTGCGAGAGGCGGCGGCCGTGGCAGTGCTGGAGCGCAGGGGCTGCCGTGTGCCAGGCCCCCGTCCCGGCGTGGGGCCGCCCGGGAAGCGCCAGAGGGCGCCCCGCGGGGACCTCTGCCCAGCCTGGAGTCGGGTTGTAACCCGGGCGCTCGTGCCCCGCGCACGGGCGCTCAGCGCAGTGTCAGCAAGGCCCTTCCCGGGGACGGAGGTGCCTGCCCTTTCCTGCCATGCAGCGCCTGCTGGCGCGAGGTCACGGGCCGCGTGCGGAGCGTCCGTCCCGCCCCAGCAGGGTGGGATGCGGGTCTCACCAATGGGCCTCACTGACCGGGCTTTGTTAGTGAATGAGTCACACGGTTGCTCTGCACAAAGTGTTTTTGCTGATATTAACTTTAGTTCTAGCTCAATTCGACAAAAAGAAAAATTTGAAGATGCCGTAAGCCAGGTGAGGTTGTCAAAGCAGTCAGGTCACTGCCTGACAGCTCCTTGCAATCGCAGCCGTTCACCCAAGAGCTAACGTGTGCAGATGGGGCCTCCGGAGGCAGTGCCAGGGTCGTTGCGAGAGCCAAAGGGGCCCTTCAGCTTTAATGAAGGGTGATGTTTTTGATGAGAGGCTTTTTTGTTATTATTATCTTCTTTTAATAGGTGAGGGAAGAACCCAAAGATCTAGACTAGCGTGCTGCCCCTGTCTTACCAGCCAGTGTTGTTGCTGGTTGATAAATTTTAGTAAAGGTTGCTTTTGGTCCCATTCACTGGTATTAGGAGCCTATAGAGATTATGTCCTTTCACATATGAAAGATGCTATTGATTTTCTGTTACTGTTATCCTGAAATGTGCACTCTGTGTCTATGGAGTAGTGACAATCCTCCATCACTTGTTTCATGTGGAAAGAGTGGTTATTGAATCTCTTCCCATAAAACCTGATCTTTTTTCTCATCCAGAATTTGCGAACCCCCATGGGAGCCCCTTGAGTTATTTCTTTGAGAAAATTGATTTGTTTTACACTCTGCTTCATACATTAGACTCTATTTTTATTTTTGATTTGGCTTGTGTGGTGTGGAGGCTTCCCTAGTCTTGAGTGTGTTTTCTCAGGGTTGTTTTGCTTCTGTCTCATGCGGGTTAACATTTTTAGAATGTTTTAAACTTAAGATGAAGATTTTTCTTTTTTTTTGCACGAGTGTCTTGTTGCTGGGAAACTTTCACTCGGGGTGACCCATGGGCCTGGGCTGCTACTTCTCTCAGGGCAGGTCTTGGATATTGACAGCTTTCCAGGTGCTTCCAGGTAAATTTTGTGCAAGTTTCTAGTGTCCAAACAGGCTCGTGAGAGTACCTGAGGTGAATGGCATTGCAGCAGGGAACACAATCTGCAGTACCGCCTGCCCAGGGAGCAGTGGTTTCCAAACTTAAACAGTGGCAAGAAATATTCTAAGTTTGCCCTTTCCCCTGCACACGAGGTGACTTACTGTGGGACTTTTTCCTTTCAGGAAGGAAGTGGCAACATGAATTCATAGATGACGAGTAGGATGCCAAAGCCAGAGATGACTGTGCTCTTGAAGAAATGCTGGGTAGAGCAAAAAGGTAAAAGGAACAGCTAATTATGCACATTCTGGAGCCTGTGGGAGTTCATGTTTTGCTTTCCCTCCCGTAGCAGATGACATCCCTCAAACCGCAACTCAGTTTCTTGAGTTGCCTCCTCAATATTACATGAAGTCCAGTGACGCTTCTCGCTTCTGACCTGCTTCTTTTATGGTCAAAGCTTTACACCTTTCCCCCACCCCCCCCACCACCAAATGCATTATTTTGCATTGATAAACCTCTGTGAAACTTGTGCTTTTACATACGTCCTTTCATGCACCCACCTAGAGGTCCAGGGGCTACCTTATGTCAACCTACATCTGAAACAGTATCAAGTTAGTCTAAAAATCATATGAGGGTTTCTGTTGTATTTTGTGATGAGAGAAAAAGAAAAATAAGAGACTGAGCCATGGTGTTTGTACCTCATGCCGTTGTCCCAGGGTGACAGCTCAGCTCAGTGCAGTGCTTTCCTGTCCCATCTTCTCACATAAGCCTGGGCAAATACATGTTGTTAAAATGCTAGAATGGCATTGCAAGCAAGTTGCCTCTGTGTGGACTATATTGCTTTGTGCTACCCTAATGCTCATGTTTGTTTGTGTGTTTGTTTTTTAAGTGCATTTTATGTTAACACTTTTGAGATGTCCAGAGGAATAATTTACTGTCTCTTTCACTGTGAGAAATTATAACTGAGGCATGGTGGTTTCCTTGGACTTTGGGCAATAGGAGGCAGACTCGGAGATGCCTGTGCAGAGCCGCGCAGTGGAGGGGCCGTCGCAACACGTGCCCAACGGCAGCACAGGTGGCTGAAGCAACTGGCAAGAAGCAAGGAGAGCTTCATTATAACTGTATATTGCTATATACTGTATACTGGTGTATGTTTCCTGGGGACATTTCCATTCTTGCTCATGGGAGAATGGCTTTCATCACCCAAACTCAGAAGTAAGCATTCTCCTTGGAAATGTGCCGGGGGTATAGTAATTACCTGCTTGTTGCCCCTGCCTTGCTGCTCTTCCTTGCAGCGAGGGTATGGGACAAGCAGGGGATTTTGTAGCAGGGAGATGTTGTTGGCAGTAAAAGAGGCAGAATGAAGTGTGAATGACTGGTATATAAATAACCAAGCTCTTTTGCTGGTATTCATTAAAATAGAAATCAGGCAGGAATTTTCTGTAGTTGAGATGTTAATGCTGATTGTATTTTTTCCTGTGCTTAAGCAGAACTGTCATCCAGTTGCTTCCTACTAAAGTGCAACTTAACCCAGTGTGCTCCGTATCTATGGGTCATTTCAGCCAAGCACGTGGAGAGCCTGCTGTGGGATGAGGCTCTGCGTTAGGGCATGCCTGACTTCTGAAAGCAGCTGTGGAGTTTGCCAGAAAGCCAGTGTTGTGTACTTTGAGAAAGGCAGGCTTCAGGAATGACTTATAGATACCATTTTCTGCTAAAAGCTCTTTGGATTTTAGGCTGTGGTGGTGGCAGCTGGAAGCTGGGAACTTGTATTCCCCACCAGCTCCCCTCTTTCTCTGAGGTGAGTCTCTGTCTCCAGCAGAAAATTTTATGAGAATTTGTCAAAGACTTTCCCTACTGTGTCGGTGAGAGTGCTGCTTGGGCTCGATTCTGTGTTTTGTTTTTGCATTTGTTTAATAAATTGCTTTTTTGTTTTTGTCACTGGGAGCTGCTTTCTACAGGATAGCCTGGAATCCTCCTTATGTTTAGGCCATTTGATGTAATGGGAGGAACAAGACTGGCTTGAACTCTTGTGATATAACAGCACAGTTTGTCCTGTTTCGCTTGACAAATGTACCCAACATTTGAAATACGATAGAAATATCTTAAGAAATGCAGATTAATACCTCTTTTGAAATGTCTATAATTTGCATAAGATCTCATTTAGTTAAAGTATGTGGCAATCTAACTTTTAATAATGCTAGAGATTTCAGCCATACTTAATATGAAGCAGAGAATCATTGCCCATCCGTATTTCAGGAGATCTGATGCTTTTATTCGTTCGTTTTTCTGCATCTAGCTACGTATGGGCCATTGGTGCATCTTCTGAGTATTTTTATCAACACCAGTGTGAATCTCTAGTGCTAACTGTGAGCTTTGAAACTCCTCACCAGTAATCTGTAAAACGCTAAGCTTACTAGAATTGGAATGGAGCCGGTGCTGGCGAGGGGCTGGGTCTTTGCCACTGTGCCCGTTCCCCAGGGTTGTGGCTTCTGGCTGTTCCCTTGGCCTCTGCTTGTCCTCCTGACCCCACAGCTCAGCCAGGGCAGCTCCAGTGTTGACTGCAGCATCCTACTAGACCAGGGTCAGAGCAGTCTGAGGCATTTGGGGAGATGGAGAACGAGGAGGGTTTTTAGCATTTTGTGATTTTTGAATATTATATACAAGGCTTTTGCTATTCCTGCCAGTAAACATCAGCTCGGGGAGGATGCTTGGCACTTCGCTCCAAGTCAGCTGGTAGCCACGAGCCATGCTCGGTGCCGGCATTGGGACGTGTGGCTGGAAGGCTCAGATAGGAGCCACTCTGGCAGCAGTGCTGTCCCTTCCGCTTGCTGCGCTGCGCCTCTCGGCTGCCAGCTCCTCACCGCTGCTTTTCTTCCCCAGGGCAGCCTGTCTTGATGGGACCCTGAAGATACAGGCCAGCCTAGCAGCAGCTGTCTGTGTTTTGCCTCAAAGTCTTGCAAGTCTTCAGGCTTTCAATTGAAGGGAAGCCTTGGGAAATGTGTATTTTGTCTTGCCTGTGTCCTGCTAACACTACCTTGCTGGCAGCGCGCGGCAGCGGGCATTGCTGTGAGCGTTCATTGCTGTGAGTTGTGACACAACTCGGAAGATGAGGCACTCGAGCCTGTGGAGGAGATGCTTGTCTAACAGTCTCCTCCGGTAGTTGAGCACTGCGTAGCCTCACCTTAGTGCTCACGGCAAATTTTTCTGCTCAAATGCACGTGGAGCTTTGCAAAGCGCTTACTGTTGTGTTCCTGCTCAGCCTAGGCCTTGCAAGCTTGCAGTAACTCACTTGTATACTTTGATCTTCAATTTGGGTGTCAGTCTTCTCATCTTCTGTGAGTGATCCGGCAGACACTTTCTTAGATATTATTATATCTTGAGATCTAATCCTCAGTCTCAATGCAAGGCAGTAGGATGCTGCCAAAACACATGAGAAACAGGTGGAATTCCTCTGTCTTTGGAATACTTCATTTGGCATAGACTATTTCAAGGATTCATCAGTGCATTACAGTAACATCTTATCCCATATTAGAAAATATTACAGCTGTTGTTACTAGAAAGCAAGGCTCCAAGTATCTTTTTCCTAAGAAATAGCAGATATTCTTCCCCAGGATGTATGAATCCCTCAGATAACCTTTCACTGTAGTTTTGGAGGTTTGTCTCCAGATACCTACTTTTGCTAAACTTGCTATGAAACATTTAATTGCCTTTTGGGCAGATAAAATGTAAGTATTGTCACCAAGAACCTTCTAATTAGACGTTTTGATTCCGTGGAAATGCTTATGAATATACTGATGTCTGCCACGTAATTTGTCTGCTTCCAACCATGCTCTTCCTTAGTAGGTGCACTTTGCTTCTGGAACACACTCAGCTAGCAACTGTCTGACAGAAAATATTTGAAGCATTTTTTAAAAATGGACAATGCAGCTTTTCCTGTGGTAGGTGCTGGGTATGTACCCTTTTATGTGCACTTATTGCTTTACAGGGCTTGCGTGGCCAGTGACTGGTGACTTATTTTTAATAGCTTAGTAAGTATGGGCTTTTGTAGAGTCAGGAAAGAAGGAAAGGAAAGCAGGAAGATGCTGAGAAATCTAAATGATGAAATGGGACATTTTTCTTCAAATGCTATTGTACCAGTTATTCCTGGTGAAGGAGGAACAGTGCTTTTGACACTCTGTAATCACCAATGCTCCTGTAGAACTTATTTGTAATGGAAATACCTGTATGGCCTCTGGGGATTAAAAAAAAAAATGCCATTGGTCGGGATATAATGGCTTTAGGAGTCTAGTTCAGTAAGCACAGGACTCTTGTGTGCTGTGTTTTTTTTTTTTTCCAAATAAGTGAATGCTTAGGGATTAAACTCTTTTATGAATTTAGGGGTTAATTGATTGATGCTTGAGTTCATAGGTAGACCTTGCAGATCCAGTTCTGAAATGGGCCCTTTAGACTCCTGGTCTAGCTGACTGTGCATTTCCATGAATGCCCTACTCATTTCTCTAAGACCTCTTTATTTTTTTGTACTTTTAGTTGGTTTTGATTCTCGAAATCAAATCAATTCTAGTTCAAAATCTGGTTCAGAATCTAGTTCAAAAACTAGATTCTGTAAATCTAGTTGTCATTGATTCTACAAAAGGATTAACTTTTAATGTTGTGGTAAAGTTCCATACTGTTTTTAAGCAGGCGTTGTAAAAATGTAAATGGTGCAACACTAGGTCACAGGTTTCGCTGTTTAATTGGAGATGGGAGTTGAAAGATCTCATTCCCAATATAAAAGGGAATTCTAATACCAATACTTAAAATTAGCAGATAAAAAGGACTAATTCCATGCATAATTCACCTCTTTCGGAGCACCCACTAATTCTGAGCCTCCCTCCCACTCTAAGGAGCCAGTAGGAGGTATGTTAAGCTGCCTGTGGTGGTTATCTGAGGTGAAGTGTGGCCGAGCCTCGCGCGGTGGTGCGGTGCTGCTGCTCAGTGCCTGGTGGTGACGGGCACTTGGCGTGGTGAGCAGCAAAGCCTTCTGGGCGCCTGGAGCAAATCTTAGCGTGTGTGCCACAAGCGAGGAGAAAGGGACACTTGGGGACTTTGTGTAAATGCTTGGAAGTTCACATAATTAATATGTCTGTCTTGGCAGCCGCAGATCAGCAACTTGGAGAATAAAATAGGAGAACTCACTGTGTTTGTTCTTTCTTTTTCTTCCATTACTCGTTCTTCTCTTTTCAGTGCCTTAGGCTGACATTCTCATACCTGCGCAAATAAAATTTGGCTCCTATATCCATATTTGTTTCGTTAATATAGATAGCAGACTAATTTCAGAAGTGCTACATGCCCTGGAAGAGGTACTTGTTTCAAAGTAGAAACAGAAATTTAGGGATCTTGGACATGGGAGTTTTGTTTGCTCATATGTCCTTACTATGTTTGCTTTAACTGTCACTAGAGATCCGATACCAAGCTACCTTGAAGATTGCAGCGTGTTTTGCCTCGTGAGAGAAACAGATTTCTGGAAGATGCTCTTTTCTAGGGAGACTGGCTACCCTAGGGGCTTGCGTTCCAGCTGCGATTCAATGAGCCCTGTTGGTCTAGCAGCATATCTGGCCAAGCCGGGAGCTGCTCATTTACCACTCCTGGGGGAGTCATTTATGGACCAGCCTCACACATGTGATAACTTTGCTCTATTAAATTGTTTATAGGATTTACCCCTTTTCTGTCTTGCTGCTTAGGTGACAAAAGCAGTCATGTGTGTTAGCAGGGAGAGCGTTCAGGGTATACAGAGAGCGGTCCCAGCGAGCAGCAGCCTGTGCAGCTTGTTGCCAGACAATGGCAGCTTTGGGGAAGGTGGGCACCCCACTGAAGGATGAAACTGTAGCTGAAGCCACCATGGGGGACGGTTGTGTTGCCTCTTTAAACTACCTGACCTGGTTGTCTTAATAGAAAAGAAAGCAAGGAGCAGCATTCTGACTGCAGTGTAGGAAATTGTCTATATTAAATCTAAAGCGGCGTTTATGAGCACTGTATATATTACCTGAATTTGCCACAATTATGTAAACATGGGGAGTGGAAGTTGTTAATGGAGCCTGACTACCAAAATAAATCACAGCCTAATTATTCTTTTTATTTATTTATTTATTTTTCTGGCTAAAATTAGAATTTGATATAGTGGTCAATAGACATTTTGTTTAATTTTTGATACATAATTTCTAATAGCTAATCCAGAAGAACTCAAGAAACTTGCTGCAGAATTGGAAAAATAAATTATCCGGATTCTGTGGTGACTTACTAATAAATCCCCTTGGTTGGAAGCTTTAATTTACCTCATATTTCAGCTTTTCCTCCTCTGACGGACCTGTGGGTGTATATTACAGCAAAATAATCATTATTTTCCCCCTGGTGGCACCAGGGCACTTAGAAGGAGCACAGCACACACGAGCAGAGCCAGAGCTTGCCTATTCCAGCAGAGGGAAAGAGCCCTTGCAGGGATAGCGGGGAGGGACGGAGCTGGTGTGCGGCAGCGCACCAAAGATCGCGGTGTTGCCGGCGGACACAGCTGCCGTCTCTGCTTTCGGCAAAGTGCCTTGAGGCAGCACCCATTTCAGTCTGTTCTGCAGCTGCTTGAAGTGGTACCAGAACTGGAATAAGTGGGATGCAGATGTGCAAGTTCCCAGTTTGTGCCTCTCTGGACTCAGTGCCAGGATACAGAAACACATTTTTGTAGTCTCATTCTTAGTAAATTGGTGAATGCAGTGTTTAGTTTTGAGTCTACTGGCTTAAATTCCTGTTTTTTTTTGTTTTTGTTTTTAAGTGAGGGATTGCACAGTGAAAACTCCTTTCCTCCTAATAATGGTATAGGCTCTGGAGTAATGGTTTGTCTATAGCCTGACCTAAGTTCCCTTTGGCCATCCAAGTTTTACCAGAGATTAATTGGACACAGGGCTTGTACTTCTAAAGGGAATAAGTGGATGAGGAATTGCAGAAGGAAGGGGTCAAAGGATGCATCCAAGCCTCAAAACAGGGACTGTGGCTGAGTTTGTCCTCCTGCTGATGTAGTGTACAGTTTCATCCGTCCAGCGTGAGGGTAATCCAGTATTTTTAGTTCCTGGTAATTTATATTCTTCTCTGACTCCCACACATCATTTTTGGGAAGTCATTTGGATGGCAGAGCTCTAAATAGAGCCTATTTCTCTGGAGAGCCTTTCTGAAGAAATGCACGTTTTGGGATATTTACCTGTTTTTGATGAATTTGTGAATTGGCAATTATACTTCACAAACACAGTGAAATATTGCTAAGTAACAATGGATTTATGCCAACATGTTGGCTTGATTCAGTCTTTTCTTTCCTTCTATTTCCCTAGGAGAAACAGCTTTTGATCCTCTGGGTGGAGAGAGAAAGGGGAAAAACATTTCATTTCTATCACTGTATTTTTTTAAGTGTCTTTATTCACAGTTTTAAGAGTATTTCTGTAAGAACACTTGGCATTCCTTAGTTTCTAAATCATGGAGCAACTTTGTACCGTCGGTTCAAAAGAAATGGAGTTTCCAACTCTGTCATTATAGACACTAAACCTGTCTGAATTTTGTTTTTTTTTTTTTTCTATCCCCGCCATAGCAACTGTGGACGTATAATTTGCTGAATATTCATAATGGGGTATTTGTTCAGGGTATTCTTTACAGTTTTACTTTTACATGTAACTAAGCACTAACCCAAACAACCAAGTTAGCCCCACATCTCTCATGGAAGGACAAACTGGAATTTAAGGGAAGTTTCTCATGCTTGCCTCCCTCTAAAAGGGAAATCACTACAGCAGCAGACTTTGTTGGTATGTTGCACCATTAAAAGTTATTTGTTGTTCAGACTGCAAAAACTGGCCTGTCACATTTCTTGTGGTTTGTCAGCTGCATGTAACAGTGCTGGGGTCGACCCAGAGGAAGGTAAGACCAAGTGAGGTTATCCTGTGCTCTGCACGCCCTGTGTCTTTGCAGACTGGTGCCTGGATGTTTCATGACTATGAGGCGAAGAATGTTTAAGTGCTGGGGAGCTGGGAAACTTGAAGAATACCAGAAGTGCTTAGATTCAGATGGTAACTTCTTATGTTATTGCAAAAGGAATCAAATGGAAATAGTTGAGAAACAGCTGGCATGTTTAAGGAAAAATCCATGTTCCGATTGCATTTTTAATGTTACGTAGATCGTGTTGTAAGAACCTGTACACTGCTGTCAAAATCGTACACAGTTTCAGGTACATAAGATTCAGTTTATTAGTGGGTTGGTTTTTTCTTGCTTGAAGAGAATGAGTTCATTAGCCACATGCAGTGGGGCTCAACATGAGTTTGCAACCCAACCCGCGTGAAAAAGGCCTTTTCCACTTCCAAGCACAAGGATTCTCCTTGGCTTCAGCGACCAGGAAGGCTCTGGAAAGCCAGGCAGTGCTCCCAGAGATGCTGCAGAGAGCAGGCTGCGCCGCACTGTTGGACCAGCGCGAGGTGCTCAAGTTCTTGGAAGCAGAGCTGTTAGGGACTAGTTGGGTGGGAGTTCTTTCTTCCCCACACTGCAGAAGCTGAGAAAAGGCAGCTGGTGCCCTAAACAACCTTGTCAGTCAGGCCACAAGGACTTCATTACTCTAATGAGCCACGGAGGTACGTACGGAACTACTTTAGCTTCAGAGAGAAGATGGACACTCTGGTGTGCGCATGAAGCTGATTTTGCATTTAATTATGTCTCTGGGCAACGCCGAGCTCTAACCCTTTGTGCTGGGTGCCGAACCTTACGGTCACTTGCTTTCAAGCGTGTGAACGAGTAATATGGCAAGGGCTATGGCTGAAATAAATGTTTGTGCTTGTGAAAATAACTGAAGGGCTACTCTGGACAGTGATCACTGTCCGAACACCCGGGAGTGTCTTGGGTTCCAGCTTGGGTTTCGGCCACGAGCCCGGGAGCCTGTAACGCCGAACAGGACTGGATCTCTAATGTTACTGCACGTGGTGGCAAAGGGAGAATCTGAGCAAGGGAACGAGTGTTCTTCCTAACGCAATGGTGCTGTAGTAGCTCTGCCACTTCTCTTGTCCCCTTTTTACTGCACAATCCTGCCTTAATCGTGCGAGAGGGAGAAAGCTCTAGCCCTGCCAGGCTGAAACGGCTCCTCATGCCCATACGCGGGTCTCCCAGTGCAGCTGGGCCCCAGCAGTAGTTTTCATGCTCAGGAAACCAAGCACTGCCCTGGTGAAGCAAAAATTGTGGTTGTTCAGCGCCAACACAAGTGTCACCTGGAGTGGCCTTTCAAAGAGCTGCTCTGGTTAGATAAGTGTTACCTCTGGTTTTGCGCATTGGATGTGAATGGAGCATGGGTTTGTCTGGTGGCACTTCACCCACTCGAACCTGCGGTGAGCCAATGCAGCACAGACGGCCCTGTGACTCTCCAGGCGGCAACAACACCTGCGCAGCCCCTATTTGTGTTGGGATGTTGCTTTGCAGTTACCTTAACTCTAGAGGATGCCTCTCAATCCTTTATCGCTGTGGAACAAAGCAGCGTAGCTCCCTCGTGTCTCTGTGAGGAGTAAGGTCACCTCAAAAGAACGTCCAAGGAGAGACGTACATTCCCTAGAGTTTATTGAGACACAGCCGCTCCCTGCCATCCTGATAACTACGGCAGTTCCCAGGATATCTTGGGCAGCTGCAGGAAGCAGGTACCACAGCGGGTGGTACCAACACTTGTGTGCATTCACAGCCCGTGCTGTGCTCGTTGCGTGGCTGGTGGGAGCAGCCTTGCTGTCCCGGAGCCTCTCCATCAACGTGCCTTCCGCGGCTCACGAGATGAACCCTCACTGAGAAGAGGAAGGACGACTTTGCCTTGGTTCCTGCATTAGAAGAGACACATTCCACCATCCATCCTCGCCTTTTGTCTCGGCCCAGTTATTTCTTCCATCCTTAGTGAACACATAAAGCCAGCAGGTCTTAAGGAAGCCCCGTTCTTCTCAGGAGGCTCTAAGGGAAGATGTCCCCTTTGAGCATTCGCTCGCACGCCGCTTTCCATGGGCGTTTGCATGGCACTAGTGTTAGCTGGCAGCCAGGAGCGCGGCTCGAGGAGGCAGAAGCGCCAGTGCTCGTCAAGCCAGACAGAGATGAAGGGGAGCTCGGCCAGGCAAATACTGCATTGCTCTTCCATGGGGCTCTCCCTTCCTAAAAGCACAGAACTGTTTGCTTTGCTTCCCAGGAGACCCTTTATAGCACAAGCGCCTTGACGCGCCTGTCTAGGACGGCAGACTCGGCATGGATGTGTTGAGAGCTCTGCTCCTAAAGCCAGGCCTGGCGCACAGGGAGCTGCGGCGGGGGCCGCGGTTTTGCTCCTGTTCGCACAGAGGCAGCCGAGCTCCGAGCGCACCTGGACGCGGCTCCAGGGAGGCTTCCCGGGGCAACAGGAGCAGCGGGCCGAGCCCGTGAGGCCGCCCCGCAGAGCGGGAGCCGCGGGCCAGGCCAGGCGTGCCGAAGCCCCGCACAAGGACAAGCGGCTGCTGGGAGGGCGAGGGGCCGGTGCGCGACCTGCGCTCTCGCTGGCGGCGCCTGCGGCCGCTGAGGGCGCTCGGTAGTGGCTGCCCTGCCC
>VZSV01000389.1:120140-137420 GCA_013398735.1 Nothocercus julius
GCGCCGCCGCACGGGCCTCGCTGGCCGCCCCGGCCCCCCGGCAGGCGAAGGCGCCTCCCTGCGCGAGGCCTTGGGGCCGCGTTTCACGCACGCTCCGGATGCGATTGCTCCCGGTTCCCCGCAGCAAACGCAGGCAGCCCTAAGGACCGTTTGCTTCTCGCTTTGAAATCATTCGCGCTTTTTACCTGGAAAATTACAGATTAAGGCTGAGAAGCATTTGGGGGTGCTTCTGGGTTTCCTATAACTTAGCAGGCCTAAGTCCTTTGTGGTGGTGGCTGCCTTTGTTTTACTTTTTGCCTGGACCTCATTTAGTCTCCTGAAGCCTCAGTGTTCTCCAAAAATATAAATTCTAAATAATAATGGTGAGTATAAGCATGTTGTCAGCTTTGTCTTTTATTAATCCCACTGGAGCTCCTGAATTCCGCCTTTTCTATGGCTCAGAGGCACTGGGCTTGCTTCTTCTCTTTTGTGAAGTAAACGTGTAAGGCCGGCCAAGTAGTAAAACACCAACTGGGTCAAAGTGGGCGTAAATGGGAGGAGAATGGGATTGTTTTGACTGTATAGGTCAGGCTGCAAAGCGCCCAGCTCTTGGGTTCACTGATAAATCTGCTGTCACCCAAGTGCTGCGATTTGTTTTTCTTCTAGGGCTTTTTGCACTTCTGTGCTATGACATTTTGCTCTGTAAAGCACAGATTTTAAGGTTGGTCTTGTACTCTGGAAGCCACAGCTCTAAAGGTTCCTGCAGACTAGTACTCTTCAGCTTTCAAGATAATTAGTTTTTATGCTCGCTGTTAATGGAACTAATACCATGTTTCTATGGTTTTTTGGGCTGCTAAAGTTTGTCTCGGGCGGTCAGCACTTCCTCTTGCAACGTGGTGAAGTGGAAGGGCTCTTGCGGAGACTGTCTTTGATACACACTCAAGCACTGGGCAAACACTGACATGGAAATAAGTATTTTACTCTGGTATTAATAGTGGATTCCCTCATTGATATGTGTGTGGAGCCCAGGCAGGATCATTCAGGGGCGGAGAAGAGTCTTCAGTAACTCTGCTGAATACATGCACTGTGTTTGCCCAACTTGACCTAGTTCTGTAATAGATTTTCAAGGAATCAAGTTGCAAACCATTTGTCCCCTAAACCTAAACTTTGCCTTACAAAGCCTTCAACTGGATTAGTTGTAAAGCCTGACCCTACACAAGGTTTCAACCAAAGTCCTGATGCTTGAGGAAGCAGTGGGAGCCCCTGCTGCTCCTTGCTCTGATGTTTCAGTGTGCCTGAAAAGGTAAGGGGAAGTTGCTTTGAAAACATGAAACCTTTTTCTGTGTTTTATGAGGAATGGATATGGGAAGGTGAAAGTGTGAAACTTGGCAGAATCAAGCCTGGCGGTTAAACTGCGCCGCCTGCTCGGGCGCTTTCGCCTGTTGCCCCGTGTTGTGCTCGGCGCCCAGCCATCGAGTTTCGGCCCATCGGTTTGTTGGGCAGGGTCGGTGCATGACCAGTTTGCACCACGTGCGGTTTCATCCTGGCAGCTCTGAGTGTGGTTCCGTAGCGGTCAGGCTCATAGCTGCGTTCCCGAGGTGAAGAGGAGGAGCTGTGGCCTCGACTCTGGGGTGATGTGAGTGTTTTGGCAGAGCCACGTGGGATGTGGGGGTTCCTTTCTGTCCCCTGCTCTGCTCCAGACGGCCGAGTGGGGCCTTCGGCAGCCTCATCTCAGAAGGGCCGACCGCACGCGTCCCGGGAGCAGGCACCGCTGGGTTCTGTGTGCGTGGGTTATTCCTTGTGCGTTCCAGCGCTGGCCTCAGTTGATAGCGCACTGGGCGCTGTTGGCCAAAGTCAATTCAGCTGCCCTGATCCTCGTTGTCCTGATCGGCCGCAGGGGGGGATTTCTGCCCTTGCTGGCCGTGATGGGAAGCTGGGTGTGGAGTCGGCTGTTGGTCCTCGAGGAGGCTCCCGCGGCACGTGTTTGGAAATGCCTGGGAGCTGCCTTGGAAACACGTGCCTTAAAAGCAAAACGCTCCCCATTTCCCTGCTGGGCCGTGAATTCTCACTTTGCGCTTTTGGAAATGTTGTGATGCTGCTGCTGCAGATCAGCCCCTGTTCAGTGGGTTGTGGGCGCTGAGGAGAGAAATAAGGAGAGTGGCTTACTTCTGGTTTTTTGTTTTGTCCAAGTTCTTAAAAGGTAGTTCCTTGTCTCTCTCTCTCTCTCTCTCTCTCTCTTCTCTCTCTCTCTCTCTCTCTCTTTTTTTTTTTAAATGGCCTTGCCAATCGCTTTTGCTTCCCTTGACTTGCTTATTTATTTAATTTAAGGCTGCTACTATACGAAGGTCCCCTATGGATGTTGCAGTTTGGGATTTATCTCCTGCATTGGGAAACAGTAAAATGGTTGTGCACAAGTACAGTTGAAGTAAAAATGAGTTTATTCTTTCAAATCCGGATTTGCATTACTTGATGCATTTACCGACGGCTCTTTTCAAAAAAGTAGCGCTCTAATGATCTGCATAGCGAAAAGTGCAAGTTACGGAGCAGGGAGATGAGGAAGAGAAGGGAAATGGACTCTCCTCTCTCTCTGTCCAAATGCTGAAATGTGACCTTCTTTTTTTGTGTCCCCTCTCCCTGCTTCAATAAATCAAGTACATCTACAGGGGGAGAAACTCTCCACGGAGCGAAACAAGGCGAGTGGCGAGCGCCTGCTTAGTCCAAACACAGCGTGTCCGGTGTTCCCTGCGTGCCGGGCAGGGCCACGCTCTGCTTTCCTGCCCCTCACATTGCGTCTGAGTTTCATCTCTTCCTTCTCCAGCTTCCTCCCCATCTTCCTCCGCTTGGACGGTCCTCTGCTATCCGCATGCTCCTTTGCCGCCTCTCCCCTGTGATTAAAAGCATGAATTTCACTAGGTTTAGTCAATATTTTGGGCCTCGAATAGTGTCTCTCATAGTAGCTTTGGGAAAGCTTGCAGAACCGAAAACAGTATGAGTTCACGTGCTTTATTTCTGCTACGTTTGCAATGTGTGAACAGCAGTATCGCTATGTAAAGGCACTTGTAAACCAAGTTGTGTTTGTGCATCTTCTGCATCTAAACAAAGTCTCACTCGTCTTATGTGTTTAGCAGGATCCTTAAAAAAATTCCTGGCTAAAATTGGGTTGCAATAGAGGCAGCTGTCCTTGCTGGTTTAGGAAGTGTTGTCCTAAGTACTAAGTGTTTCTAGGAATGTGTTTCCAAGAAAAAATAGCTAGCTGTGTAAGTCTGACCTTCTCAAGCGGCGAGCAGGCTCTTGTTGAGAAGTCCCCAGTGCTGTTGGCGGGTGGCAGGTTGGTGCTCTTGGACTCAAGCGGGAGGTTCAGTAGTGTTCTCCACTGTCGGAGAACCCAAACCTTTGTAGGGGACCCACTTGGAATTGGGAAAATCACTTAGAGCGCTTGCCCTTCCAAACGGCGGGTGAGCCCGCTGGGGAACAGTTCGCGCTAGCAGTGTGTGCTACGACATGTTCTCGCAGCTCTGTCCTCTTAGGCACACGTAGTGTGCCAGAAGAGCATGGTGTGGCTCAAATCTTCTTCCAAAGTTTGGGTTTAGTGTAGAGGGAAGAATGAGTTTTCTTCAAAGGAAGATAAGTCTTTGAGCATCATGTATGCATCTTGCAGAACGTAAAGCATATGTCTTGCAAAATATAAGCAGTACGATGATTTCTCTCAAAGTAAATATTTTGACAACAGTTTAAACTTGCTTGAGCGTTCGGAGTTGCCAGTAGTACTTTGCGATAGCGGAATACGTATTGGCATGCGAAGATGCACAAACGAGGCCCTTGCCCTCTGTCCTGTCTCTTGCTGCCAGAGCATTCTCATGGGGTCGTTCTGTCCCTGCTCCGAGTCTTTGCTTTTACTGCTTCCATAGTGGGGAAACCAAAGCGCGTGTGTCTGTCCCGGCTTGTGGTGCTGCCTGTTGCGTCGGGGAAGCTGCGCTGCTGCTGCTGAGCAGTTCACACCCGTCCTGAGGAGGAACTGCAGAAAGTGGCAGCTGGAGCTGCGCTCCTGGCGCTTCCGCGGAGCTTCCGTGTGTCCAGCAGCCGGGCCCTTGAAACTGCCTTCGATCGTGAAACGTCAGGAAGCTTCGTCTGTCCTCGTTGCCTCCCCGCAGCTCCTCGGGGGGCCGTGGGCTCCCTGCTCTGGTGCTTTGCCGGGGGCCCCTCTGCTCGGTCCGGAGGCATCACAGCCTCAGAGCTGCCGCCCGGTGCCTGCTCTCCATGAAGGCAGCGCCTCAGTTGCGCCGACTTGATAGCTAGAAACCTGTCGTCGTTGCCAAGTGATTGGCAAGTGCCATCATCCAAATATTTCTGGAAAACAGAGCGAAAGCTGCTGATCTCGATTACACTGCTGTTTATTCACTGGTCCAAGCTCCTAGGAACAAAGCGTGGCTTTTGGAAATAGTCTGTGAGAGCGTTTTAGATACTTGGGTGAAGGAGTAATTTTTAACATTTAATTTTGCCGGGTTGAATGCATCAATTTTGTTGATGCTCAGAAATCCCCAAGTGGAAAATGCAGCCTGGATGTAGAGCATAAAAGGGCTTTAGGCCTACGTGTCTTGTGCCCAGGACATGGGAAATAATGGGAAGTAATATGTGAAAAACGTGATAGTGGTTTTTTTTGAACTCAACATAAATGGTAACTTTTTGTCTCTTTCTTTACGCAAGAAGTTTTCTCAAAGTGAACAGTGTGAAGTTGCTTGTCACGTGCTCCCCAAGGGGAAGAGTTTCAGGAATGCCAGTAGAATCGAGAGACAGATCTGCAGGACAGCAGGGCTTGTGCTTTTGCTCTGGGCAGTGCTGTTGTTGCAACAGGGCTTTCTCAGATAAAACCTCCTTTTGTTACCTGGCTTGGGGAGGGCACTGCCGTGTCCCTTCCGTCAGTGCTTCCTCACCTCCGTGGCTGGGTGACTTTACTCCGCTCGTGGTGCTCTGGGTGCTTAAGTGCCACTTAAGAGAACGGTATTTACTTGTTTCTGTTTATTAGGAGCTGTATGTTAAATGATGTTTTTGAATATCCTGATGCCCTCCTGCTCCATTTAAGTAGCTAGTAATTGCATTGTAATTTTAACGATTTGCTCTCTATGCAGGCACCCCCTGGTAGCATTTAAACGCTTCTCACCTCTTTGTGAGGGGGCTCCAAAAATGGCCAGCCTTCCGCTGTCCCTTGTTAACAGTGGCTTTCTAAGACCTCTGACATTTGCTAAGCTCTTTCTTTATGTTTAGGTACAATATGGAACTGCCTGCAAACCCATAGTTGAGTAACGCCCATTGAGCCATTTCTGCACTGTCCAGTTACATATTATATTGATTAACTGCGGTAGTTGAGCTGTCTGGGGTCCCACGTCCACTTTCTAGATCACAGAAAATAGAAGAACCTTTTAAAAAAAAAAAAAAAGAAAGGCAGCGGGGGGTGTTTGGAGCGGGAGGGAGGCCTGGAGACGCACCGTGATTTGCTGCTGTGTGCGTTACAGCTTTATGGCTCGCGTTGCATCCCACGGGAGCATAAAGCGCAAGGAGCATGAACAAGCCCATAAAATCGCCAACGGCCTAGAGTGTATAATTAATACAGAACTTTCCATGCACTTTATAATAGTTATACTTCATTTCACCTGAGTTTTTGTTTCACTAACAGATATTTCCTGAAGATTGCTGATAGAACTTAAATACTCGTTTTTTCATCTCGACTCATAACAAGATACACTGTAGGCTGCTTCATTTTAGAATACAGTGTTTCTTCCTTGCAGTTTTCAGAACTGGCTATTCTTGCCTTGGGAATCTTTTTGGCCTGTGGACAGGTTTACACTGTCCCCCCATACACACACACACTGTCAATACGGCTTTACTGGCAAATCCTGCTTGTGCAAGGAGAGCCATGCTTGCCAAAGCACTTTCTGTTGACACTAGAGGGGTTTGCACATCACAATGTCATAAGTTGCACCCATAGCAAGAACAACCCTAGGAAAAAAATACAAATCTGGCCTGGATTTGCCATGTAAGCCCAAATAATAAGCATTGTGAAATTGCTTTTTTTTTTCTTTTTTTTTTTCTTTTTTTAAGTACAGAGGAAAATTTAGTCCTAAGTAAGTGTAAAATACTCCCTGTGGAATGTGTGCTGGTGCTGTGAGTCAGGCGTGCATACCGAACAGCATTGATTCATCCTTCCCTAACTTTATCAGAAGTCTCTGTGGTGGATGAGTGGGTGAATCAGGTTGACAAGGATGAGACTTGTGCTGCAGACGGCAGGACAACCACTTTATTTATTTATTTCTCCGCCTCCATAAAGGTTTACTTTTGTTAATTGAGAGGATTGAGGCTGTTTGTGAGGAACCTGAGGAGCGAGGCAGTGTTTTAGCTGGAGGGTTTTGAGTCCTTGGTAGGTGACGCCAGATCCCGTGTGATGCTTTGAGCACCGCTAGTGCCCGTTTCCAAAGCAGGAGTTGGAGGATGGGCATGGAAGTGCAGAGGAGAGCAGGGTCACCCGTGCGCACACAGGGACAGTCCTCAGCTCCCCTTCCCTGCTTTGGCCGCTCCTCGCTCCAGTTTTCCTCCCCATGGAAGCCAGACAAGGGCAGCGCTGCGCTGGGGCGTTGCTGGCACCCGCAGGGCAGGGTCCAGCGGCAGCTTCTGTAGCTAGAGGCTCTTCTAACGAGAAGCCTGAGTGAGCCAGGAAAGCAACAGTTGCTCTTTTCTGTGTTGGGAGTTTTTTGAAGGAAGCAGCGTCGTTGCTCCGTGCAGAGGAGGGAAGCTTGCACGTGCGTCTCTGCTGTGGAGAGGGCCTTGGGTAGCAGTCTCGTTACGGGTGCCCAGAAGTGCCGGCCATCGCCACGTTCCACGAACGCGCGAAGCGCTGACCGTGCGAGGTCGAGGTCTGAAGCCAGCGGGTTCTGGTAATTTGCCCCAAACACTTCCAGTGGATGTGTCTGTAGGCACTCTGGATTATTAATACTGATAATTGATGACAGGGAAAGAAAGTTAATAAAATGAGCTGAATAATTACAGGTCTGGCAGCCTTGCAGAAGGGTGGAATAAGCGGTAGGGGCCTTGACTGATACAGAGGTAAAGGAAAGTAATACAATTAATGTCAATTAAAACGTGCCTTTGGAAAGCAAGCTGATAAAATGTAGCTTGGGTTGTAGTTTGGTTGATAAAAGTAATAATGTCTGATGTGAAATACTCTGCTTCTTAATGAATTGAACGTACTGCAATGAGATATTTTGAGTGAGAAATGAAAACGACATAGAGCTACCATAGCAAACATTAAGTAGATGCTGGTGGAGCAGCATAAGAAATGAACCTTGTTGCTGTTCTGCGGATCGGGCTGGCACAGCCCGATGCTGCCCAGCTGCTCGCGCTCAACGGGGCGGGTTGAACCGGCAGCCCCCGTAGGGACTGGTTAGTCGGGGCACGTTAATCTTAGAATCGCGATGGCTGCTCGGGTGGCGTTTCCGGTTGGCATCGCTTGGCCCGTACTGTGCCCCAGTGCTGGGGATGGGTGAGCGGACGTCTGGGTGACACTCGGCAGCCCGGAGCTGCCGAGCCCTTCCCGCTGGCGACGGCAGCCGCTCGCCTCGGTCCCGCGCTCGCGTGCAGGCTCCCCCGTAGCTCCCTGGACACGCAGAGTCATGAATTGCAGAGCAGCTCACGTTCATCACACACATCACTGCTTATCTTGTAAGCGCATCTGCTGGGCTTGCGTGAGCAGCTGATTTAACAGCGTGTATGTCGTTGAACTTGACACATCCAAGAGTATAATCAAGCTTTTAAAATAGCAGGGATGTTTAGCTAGTAGTTTGCACTCTTACTCAGCTTTCTTAAATGATTGCAGCCCAGGTTCGCCTTTGTTTGATATGGGTCATTGCAAACTTCTATATAATACGTAATTATGAGGAGCTCTAACATGATGCTGGCATCTGCTTTACAACCTTTTAAAATGTACAGATATGTAAAAGAAAAGAAGATAATATCCCTTTTCTGTGCACTTCCAAATGTGAAATTGCTAGCAATTAACTTTGTAAGGTGCATAAAGGTGGTGAATAAAGCCCAGGTTTCCACACAAGCACGAGAGGAGCAGCAGAAAGCAGGGCTGGGAGGTGCGGGGTAGCGAGTGCCCAGTGGGCCCCGTGCCGCTGCTCTCACGGGCGCTGCCGCATTCGGCGTCTGTCTGCATGGGAAACCGAGGCACTTGCTGTGTTTTTAGCAGAAATGTGTGTCTGTGTGTGTTTGTGCATGTGTGTTCTTCAGCATTCCTGCATTAGGGATGTCTGTGTGCAGTGGGGTAGGAGGGTTTTCATCGCTGTGCCCCCTTTTCATGTTGAGGGACTACGTGTCCTTTCTCACCTGGCACAGAAAGAGAAGTAACTTGTTTTTAGTGAGCTCTGTATGGTGCGTTTCAGAGTTTTAAATGGCTGCACAGGCCACTAATAGAGCTTGAGTTTCATTTTTGCTGCAGCTTGTTATGAGCATAGCAGATACCAGAGGTCAGGGTTTATTTACCTGTAAATCCCACCGAGTGCAACCTGTACTAAGGCCTTGGCTGGAAGACCACCCCATGTGGTCACAACTTCCAAATGCTTGGTCATTCTTGCTTGGGAACTTTGTCACAGAGGAAGCGAATAAGCTAAAACGGGTATTGTCATGTACAATATGCGTGTATATATATTCTTTATTTCTTAGTTTTGAGAGCAAATCATGTTTTTGCTTGCAGTGACAAATTACCTGCTCTTGACAAGTGAATCAGTGGGTTTGCAGGTCGTGTAAAAATAGGTCCCTCAACAGAACCCCCTTTTTCTGCCATATATGCGTCACACGAGTATTCTCTTTGTTCCAGATGATCATGGGAACAGCAATGGCAGTCATGTAAAAATCTTTTTACCGAAGAAGCTGCTCGAATGTCTACCAAAATGTTCAAGTCTACCGAAGGAGAGGCACCGCTGGAACACTAATGAGGTAGTTACGTTTTTTTATTTATTCTCAATCGTACTGTTTTCTTCTGCCTATGGATTATTTCTCTGCTTTGGGAACACACTTCTTAAATGACAGAATATGAATTCACTTGCTCTGAAACCTGGCGTTAAGTAATAAGATGTCAAAAACTACTTTGAAGCGGGCTCATTTTGAAAAGACAAGCGTGGAGGTTGAGCAGTTGTGTGGTAACAGTTCATTGTTTGGATGTGTGTTGTTTGTCTCAGAGACTCAAATTTTGTACTGCCTTATTGATGTGATTCAAAATGATGGAAATTAATAAAAGAGGTTTTGATTATGCTAAACAAGGTGTTATCTTACAGTTGAGAATAAGCAAAGATAGTCTTCCGGAGAGATAGACCAGAAAGGAAGATGTGTTGTGAGAATGGGGTTTGCAGGGCTGACTAGCTCGTCCCTGCTGGAGAAGTTTTGCTAAGGACAAGAGACCCAATGTACCAGGCAACTTATACCAAAATCCAGTTGTTTTGAACGCGTGTGTCTGCACATCTCCCGTTAACCTGAGCAGTATGTGTTTGCTGAAATGGAATAGAAGTATGTAAAATTCACATGTTCTGTGGTACAGTCTGAAATGGAAGAATAATCCAAGTGTGTCTGAGAGAAGATAATCTGTGTTCATTCCTCTTAGATAGCAAGATTTCATGTCTGTAGCCACCTGAAATTTTGGAGTATCATCGTTCCAGTATCATCTTTGTCCTCTTTGTGGGAATCGCTTCATAATAGAAGCAGTCAACTCTGAGAAGTTATTTTAAAACTGCAGTTAGTGTCTGCCTGTGGCAAGTTAACTGTTCTCCAAGTGTGTTAATGAAAATTGAGCTTGCAAATTTTGACCATTCCAAGTGGCTACCTGAGCACGAGAATACCGTATTGGTTCATGTATATATTTGTCAGGGATAGAACATGCCATCCCCCCCTTTTTTTCTTTTCTTTGCCTGAAAGTTAAATACCAGCATCTATTTTAATACACATGCAGTTTTTCATGACACAATGAATAGAGTCTTTTGAAAAGTTGCTGGCATCTAGTATTTTGTGTAGAGGCTTTTGTCTTGGGTCATGTGAATTGAGTTGTAAGTTTTAAAACTGATTTTGGTTACTTTTTTACCTAGTATTTCTGTTGTCCTGGGCTCATATTTTTGCATACACATTTACATACACAGGGTGCAAGCTTTCCTTTTTGAGCAAGTGCACACGTATGGTGTGAGCGTGGCCTTCTGCGGTACAGAAGGTGGCAAGTAAAGCTAGTCCTGGCACTAAGAGTACTACTCGATGAGCGTGATGGTATGAACAGGAAAACGTAGGTGCTTCTAAGGTGTGTTAGGCTAGCAGAGAAGTTTGGGAGCGCAGTCTGACTGACAGAGTAACCATGGCACCTTTCTCTGTAGAGGGCAAAATTAACGTTCTTAATAGTGCTTCCCTGCCAGCATGTTTTTGCTGTGGGTTTGTCTCAAATACCTCAGTTTTAGGTTGACAGTTTGCTAGTAACTTTAAATAATCTTTTTTTTTTTTATTATTTAAGCAGAAGAGCCTTTGCTTTTGAATGTCAAGTTTATTGCTGTCCTTCGTATCTCTTGCCTCCAAGTGCGGCAGCGTGGCCGCTGCTCGGTGGGCGCAGGGAGCTGGCTGTGCCGCCAAGCTCGTCCTCGGTGGAGGAGCCGAGCCGCGGGGAGCGTCCCTGCCCCGGGGCCGCGGGGCTGCCCGGCGCCTGCTCTCCAAGGCGCAGCTTCCAAATCCTTGGGAAACGTGAGCGCTGCAGAGCGGCGCCTCCAGGCTCCCTGCGCCAGCTCCCGAGGGAGCTTCCCTAAGAGGTCCCCGTGAGCAAAGTGCGGAGGTAACTGGGGCTCTGAACACGCCAGTGAGACGTGGGCCTTCCGCCAGACTGTGCAGTCTGAACTAGCGTGTTTCATGGAAATACCTTTTCATTTCAAAACGTCACCTCCCTTTTACCAAGTTTATGGTGTAATTTTTTTTTTTTTTAAATAGAAATAGAAAATCACAGATTTGCTCAGGCCATGTATTTTTTTTTTTTTTTTTTTTTTCTCATTCCCCCTGCAACCCCCAAATGTTACTTCAGGGTACTAAAGATGTTTCACTGTGAAAAGATGCGATCTGGGCGCGGGATAGAGGCGAGGCGGAACCGAGGGCTTTCAGAGCCGCCGCTTGCTCAGGGCCACACGTTCTTCTCTCTCTGTGCCACGAGATACAGAGAATTGTCCGTTCGGGAGCTCCGGTGGTTGGAGTTGCACCGCAGCAAGTGCTAATTGCGAAGGCAAGTGAGTCGTTACAGGCTCTGTGCTTTAGGGAGCTGCAAGTGGTAAATGTTGAAAGCCATGGCGAAAACTTAGCTGTAGCTCTGACTTGGAGCAATAACTTTTCTGGAGAGCTTGCCAGATACTGATGAATGGGTTGTTAAAATACCAAACGTGACTCATCTCTTTCTTCAGCTGATTTTTAACTAAGAAATATGTAAAGTGGGATTGACACAGAAAGATGTAACATTTCTATTTCTATTTTTCTTTTTTTCTTTTTTTTTTTTCCCCCTGGAAAAAAGTCTCCAGCAGATGAAATCATCACATTGAGTATACAGGCTTTGTCACTGGCAGTTTCTTTGTTAAGACTAAGTTTGGGGGGAGTTGCTTTTTTTCTGTGCTTCAAACACGTTTGGGATCAGATGAGAGAATCCTGCAACTTAACGTCTTGAGCAGCAGAAACGGAGTTGGGGGAGAACATGGAAATAAAATGCTGAATATAATGCGCTTTGTGGGTGTCTTGCCTAAAATTGATGTAAATAATACTATTTCTGCATAAATTCAGAACGATAACTGACTGCATCTTCCTTGAAAATGGCTACCAAAGATTTTCTAATAGCTTCGGTATAATTGCCATTCCAGCAGGAGAGGACTTTGCCTCCGTAATTACATTTAAATTGCTCTTTTACGGTAGCGTTAAAGTGATGCGTTGTGATGTGAGAAGCTCAGCGTATACGTGTGTCAACGATGACGATATTTCCCCAGTAACACCGAAGAAAGCAAACCCTTGAAAGGAGCATCTCGTGCCCTCCATGCCGAGGGGTGTCACACGAGCTAGAGAAGGCCCCGTCGGCAGTGCCGTGTGTGTCCGACGGGCAGCTCCCGAGCAGAGTGGCGCGCGGAGCCCTGCGCGCGCTGGGGATAGGCGGTTTTCAAGAGCTTTGACTTGATTCCATGCAAGGTACCAGTGTTACTTACTGCGGCTCCTTTGTTTTGCAGAGATCTTGATGCAGACGTCCTTTTGGATTTCTTTTTAATAATGTGTGACCCTTCACCTTTGATCCCTTGACCTGCATTACCTTGGTAATCATTTCATTTTTTTTTAATTTCATTTCATTTTTAATTTTGGTGTGCAAGCTGTAACATTTCATCACTTTTAGCTGTAGCATTCTTTGACTTCCCCAAATATAAATCTCTCTTCTCTCAAGATATGTAATGTTGCCTTCTTTTTTGTATAGAAATTTTCAGTTGTAAAAAATGATAATAATAAAGTATGCAATTCTCATTGTTTTTTTCTTCTCTAAGTTCAACTGTGTATATTTTTCTTGTATAGCGCATAACCTTTTGGCCTATGTTTTTTCAGTACTTGATTTAACTTATTTTGATATTTCTGTACATCTTTGGTATTAATTTGCATTTCCCTCTGGTTTTCTTGGCCAAGAGCATATATAAATTGCTTGCTGTTTTCTTTCTGCCCTGCTCACAACTTCATAGCTCAGAAAGGAGTGATAGGATCATTTAAGATGTTCTTTTGTGAATTAAAAAAAAAAAAAAAACCTACTGTTTTTAAGATTCTTTCCTGTCCTGAAGATAACTTTTTCCTTTTGGCTTAAATGCTAATGTAAAAACAGATGTAAATGGTGCTTCAGCCAAGACCTTTTCACTATTTTAAGAGCTAATCTTTCATTAAACTACCCATTAGACTTGGCTGTGACCAAGTGCTGGTGCTCTGGGACCCAAGCCATGGATGGGCTTGAGGAGGGTGCCCAGTGTGAACCTGCTTTAGGAAAACCCCTAAAGTTTTGTTGCTGATCACACGAAATCTCTACCCAAGCCTGGCCCACTGACACACGGATTATCTTTCAAGTGTCTCATTATTTTCCTCTCTAACATTTAATGCTGAAGTTTTAACTGCGCACAGCTGAAGCTGCTATAAATGAGCGCTGAAATGAATTTAGGTCTTCTCTGAGCCTTGTTGATGCATATAAAAGTTTATGTCTTTCATCAGAGCCACAAATTAAAGCTAGGGTTGTAGTGAGCTGTTCAAAGGAGGCTTGAACGTCTCCAAGTTACGTTCTCTGACTTTGCCCAGCCACTGCCTCCCACCCTTCCCTATGGGGCACTCGAGGCGCGGACGAGAATTCTGCTGCCGATGCGTTTCCTGCAAGCGGAGCGACTGCAAAATCTCCGCCCGAGAAGCGCTCTAAGGACTTGGGCTTGTTAGTCTGTGAAGTGGAAATGGAGAATGGAGGTCAGTGCTCCACCCAGCAGCCCCGCTCTGCCCCCCGGCCTGCTTGCAAAGGGCCCTTGGGCTCCCAGCGCGGCGCTGGGGGCCGGGCGCGGGGTGTCACTTGTGCCTCCTCGCAGCACGTGGGTGCCCTGAGACCCAGCTGGCTCTGCCTGCCGGGGGTAGGAGAGGGGCAGCGGCCTTCTCGTCGGCCTGAGCTTGAGGAAGTGACACATACGTGATGAATATTTTTACCCCTGTAGTAAGATCGTTGTTTTTTAAAATTGATGCAAAACTAGTCCTTCATCTAGTTTGTGCAGTCACCTATCAAAAATACAAAACTGGAAAACAACCTTCAGAAAATTCTGCTAAGTGTTACTTCCTAAGCATTGTTTCCATGCTTCTCTCTCTAACCCAGTGCATAAGTTTGGAAAATGAAACTTGGGCTCTCTAGATCAGCCTTTGAAATGTTAGGGATATTTTCTTGTTTTCTCCTTCTGTTCAAAGATGTGATGCTTTTTATAGGCCTAGAATCACCTCTTCTGGCTGCTACTGCTGCAGTAAGTGCTTTCCAGAAAGGTGGAATTTCACTTTTATCCTGGGTTTAGCCCAGCCTGCCAGCCCAGGAAGCTTCTAACTTTGGGGGGGTGGGGGGAGAAGGCAATGTATATTTTGCCCAAGAAAACCCCTTGAAGACAATTTCTCTTCTCACAATATGTTTTGTATCAGCAGCAGTTAGACGCGAGTGCTTCGACTTTCTAGGAAAGCAGTTTTTAAAAATCTTTATGCATCTTTCCTCCTTCGTGTTGTGAATTGGCTTTAAGCCATCTTCTAATAGAAGGAATGGCAAGAAGAAGTTATGATGAAAATGGAAGAAGTATCCGATGTTGAGAACTGGGATCAGTAATGTGAAAACTCAAGGTAAAAAGGTAACTGGAAAGGGGATGACCTCTTGTTTCAGGAGCCAGCCTCGTCCTGTCTCTCCTGACTCCCATTTGTTAGGGGAGCTCCGTTTGCCATGGGAATAGCGCAGAGTGCGTCTTGCAAGAGCCGACTGCAGTGGGATGACACTGCTGCCTTTTCCTTTTCTGTCCAGCTCCTGCCCGGCACCCTTTTCCACCTGCACTGGTGCAGAAATGCCCTACGCCTCCATGGAAGCCCAACCCCAGACACTGGGGTGTTAAGGGCGGGGGCAGAGGGAAAACCCTTAGTTAATAAGTTAAATAAATAGGGAGTCATGGGATAAACAACTAAACTGGAGAGAGAGAGAATAAGCTGTTGCCCTTCGGTAGAGGTGATGGTGCTTGCTGGAGCTAAGCTACAAGTGAGCAAAGATCGCTTCTTCGAGGATTCCCTTCTGACAAATGCAGTCCAGTTATCCTGTAGGCTTCAGCCTTTATGGGGCTGCTTTTCCTTTTCCTATGCTTAGAGAGGGGTTAGCGCAGGTACAAAAACTTCTGGGTAGCTGAACTTGGGGTGTAGGAGCAACTGGAAGTCAGTGTGCTGCTAAATCCAAGCACAGTTTGTGCGAGTGGGTTTGGGGGTGCACATCTGCCCCAGCTGGGCGAGGGACACGGGGAGGTGCAGACCCACGTGCAGGCGTCTGCCAGTCGCCAAGCTCGCTTCTTCCAGGTGTTATTTTTAGTCGCTGGGATCTCCTGTGGCGGTGGTAGATTCTGATCCGTTGATCTTTGTCTCTCTATTGAGATGTGTTCCTGCTTACAGTGTTGCGGTGGGTTTTTTCCCCCCGCTAACTGTTGCTGGAATATTGATGAAATCCACTGACTTCTAGAACAGCCCTTAGTTTTGATATTCCTGCCATATCTCCTGCTGCGGAATGCTTTTATATGCCAACTTTAACCTCGGCTTAATGGCTTGAAGCTTGCATGTGTCTTGCATTTGATGTAATGCAGCTGTGCTAGAACTAACTTAATCTGGTTGTTTAGCGTAATAGAAACACTCGTGTATCAATCGTATACTCGTGCTGTTCATTTAATAAAATATACTTAGGCAATGGACAAGTTGCTTGTTTCAGTCTAGACTGCTTTGAAAAACAGATGTATCAGTCCCTCCAACCAAATGTGTCTTTTTTCCTGTTTAGTAGTAGAACTCCTGAATCCCGGCGTGTGCACGAGCATAGAGAGCGGGTTCCTCCCGTTTGCTTTCCACTGGCTGTGCGAGCGCGTGGAGGGGCAGAGCCGCCCTCGCCGCGGCAGCCGTTGCGGCCGCCGCGCGCTGGCCAGCTTCCTGTGGAGGTAAATGCGCCGTCTTCCCCGGGCTCGCTGCCGGCTGCGTACGGCGCACTGGGAAGTGCGCGGCTGGTTTGACTCCCGCTGCTGTTTCCGTCCCTGGGTTCTGGGGCTGCGCCTGGGTCTCGGTTGTGGTGCTGCTGACTTCGTGCGGCCGGGCCTGCTCCGCGGCCTCGCTTTGCGCTTCCTTCCGTGCTCGCTCGTGCCGGAGGGGGAGCGACCCGGCTCCAGCTCTCGCTTTGTGCCGTAGAGGTAGCTCTGCCCTCCCCTCGCGCTCTGCTGCGGACCTCACGCGCCCAGCTCGGCAGTGATAAAAACGTCGTTTTGTTTCTCCTTTACATTTGGCTTATCTGCCAAAGGCCATTTTGTTTTTGCTTTCTGTGGATTCCTTCCCCTGAGACTGAATTCCACGTGGATTCCAGGCAGAGCCGTGGCTGGGAGCCGGGATAGCTGCCATCCCGTGCAGACTTGCCGCTGATTTCTTTAAGTCGCTCACTTGCACTGTGTCTGTTTCCTCAAATGTAAATTATGGGTAATTGCCTCCTATGTAAAAAATGTTTCGGGGCCTACTGGTAATTCTATATGAGCGAAGTGCTAATGGCAGCGATTATCACCCAGACCCAGCCTAGGCCTGTTGCGCTGCGGGTGTTCAGGGAATGCTGCAGCGAGAGCCCTCTGGCCGGCCGGGCAGCCGCGCCAAGCGTGAGGCCGTGCTGGAAAGCTTTATTTGTTTGTGCCCAAACTGTGGGTGGTGGTACCTCTCTGCCTCCTGCGCTTCCGTGGTGCGCGCGGGCGCTGCCGCTGCTGGCGGGAGCGGTGCAGCCGCGCTCCTCCCTTCCAGCGTTTCCGTGGCCGTTTCCCCCAACGTGCACTGGGATAACTGCTCCCGATCCCCTTAGCAAGCTGCTTGCTCAGGACAAAAGGCAGAGAGCACTGTAGGATCCCACACAGGTGCAAACTGGTTTATAAAAGAGACATAAGTTTATCTCATCTTGGGAAGGAAAAGAAGTAGGGAATATTGTCCTTCCCCGGGGAAGAGTCCTTCTGTTTCTAAATATCTGAATT
The DNA here is from genome assembly GCA_013398735.1 of Nothocercus julius. NCBI lineage: Eukaryota > Metazoa > Chordata > Aves > Tinamiformes > Tinamidae > Nothocercus > Nothocercus julius. The sequence goes on from VZSV01000389.1 coordinate 136,925, forward strand.
GAAAGAAAAAGTTAGAAACATTGCGATGAAAACAGAAGTGATGAAGGAGAACAAGGGATTCCAAAATAACTGTCTGTACTGCTGAGCGGAGGGATCTTCACCGCTCAGGGCAGACTTCTTTTCAGGTTACCATCACAGTAGTATGGGCTAATACAAATCCCAGTTCAACAGCAGTGAATGCGGCGTGTGTCCGTCACAGCCGTTACTAGAGTGAAAGGGGCTTTTGACATCCTTCACTTAAGGGAATTGTTAGGAATCCTTAACAGAAGGTCAAGGAAGGGGAAGGAGGGGCTGAGTGGGTCGCTCCCAGACACAGATGTGGCCCTTGGAGCGGGGCCTGTGCCACGGCTCCCGAGCGCAGTGCCCGGGCGGCGCGAGCCGAGGGCGGGCTCGCCCCCCGCATCCCGCTGCCTGCATCCTGTGTCCCGCATCCCGCGCCCTGCGTCCCGCGTCCCGCATCCCGCTGCCCGCATCCCGCTGCCCGCATCCCGCTGCC